>JAJHZJ010000799.1:3805081-3941203 GCA_023548195.1 Bettongia penicillata ogilbyi | reverse complement strand
ATGTTGCAAAGATCATTTTAATGCTGTGAAAAGTATAAAGGAATTAGTCTACTTTGGGACTCCATCATCCTCTCTGCCGCCATCTTGCCTTAATCGTAGCTTTATATACGACTGCTCTTTTCTTTTCAGTTGTAGATGTTTCTGGAATTTTACCCATATCCACCCTCTACTTGCTGATTTTATGGTAAGTTTCCTGAGGTCAAGTACAGCATTTTCTCAGTTTTGGGTAACCCCCCTCAGTTCCTGAACCGGGAAGATAATAATTATAGCTAATATTAATAAAATGCTTTGAAGTTTACAAAAAAGCCTCCTGACAATTATGATCACATTTTATCCCCATAATAATCCTGAGAAGTAGGAGCTACTATTATTCTCATTTACAAATGAGGAAATAAAGGAATATTCAGATAATACATGTCTGAGACTGGATTTGAACTTGGGTCTTCCTAATTCTCACTTGCTGATGAGTCACTAGGTGATTGAGCACTGGGCCTGGAGTCAGGAAGACTCATCTTTCTGAGTTCAAATCTGACCTCAGACAGATAGCATCAGTGTGACCCTGGACAAGTCATTTAACCCTGTTTGCCTCAGTTTCTTCATCTGTACAATGAATTGGAGAAGGAAATGGCAAAACACTCCAGTATTTCTGACAAGAAAATACCAAATGGGATCACAAAGAGTTGGACACAGCTGACAACAGCTAAACAGCAACAACTTCCTAACACCAGGTCCAACACTCCTTTTTGATCTTTGCAATGATGTGACTGAACTAGTTGATCACCAAAAGGCCTTCCAATTTTAAAAATCTTTACCTCTGTGGCTCTTGGAGTCATAGCTTTTCTCCAAACAAGTCAAGATTTTGTCCCAGTTTCCCTGAGGTGCCTGACCTCGTTCAACTAGAATAAAGAGGCTGTGTTTCTGCTCTGTTCACAAGGCAGGAAGTGTACGTAGGAGATCCAGCCTTTGTCAGAAGCCTCAGAAGAGGGCCCATGGTGAAACCCTAGACACTTCTCTCTTTCTTTCTTTGGTAGATCTTTGCCTAATGACCCCCACTCCAGGGCATGTAGGTTTACTAGACTGACCCCAATGAAACAATCTCAGAAGACCTCTTCCAGGGAGAGAGAAGGCTGAACTCCAAGTGAACCATCCCAGAAAGGCCATAAACTCTGTAGCTATTTGAATGCATCCGAAGTCCCTTAGGGTAATGGAGTCCATGAAATGTGGGAGGGAAGCTTTGAAGGAAGAGAGATGGGGGTGCTGAAGGAGGAATGTTAGAGATGGAAGGATTGTGCATGGAAGGAAAGGGTGCAGGGTCATTGGAGGAGAGGATGAATGGGGACTTTGGGGAATGGGAGCTGAGGAGGATTGAAGAAAAAGAGATTGAACACTGGAGAAGCAGGAATGGGGAATTACTACTATTTGGCTGTCACTTCCTTTGTGACATCTATAAATGGTGATAATAATAACACCTCAGGGCTGTTGTGGGGATCATATGAGATGACACATGAAAAGCACTTTGCAGTATAATGTAATAGCAACATAGCAGCACAATATCACTGATATTAACATTATTATCATCATTTAACATATAAAAAGATCAGAATGGAGGCATTGCCGAATGAGGACGGGGAGGGTGAAAGATAAGTGATAGTATTATAAAAGAATGTTTGGGCTTTGGGGAGAAATTGGGTTTGGTACAGGAGCAAGTGTCCTCTGCAAATAAAAATTGTATATATGTGTGTGTATAGGTATATGTGTGTATGTGTATATGTATATACATATCTATACAAACATGTGTGTCTGTGTGTATATTTACATATATATGTCACTTTAATGTCATTAAAGGATTTATCTCACAACAATCCTGTGAGGTTAAGTAGTACAAAATATTATTATGTCCATTGTATAGGAGAAACTAAAGCTCTAGGCAGTTCCATGTTCATATAGTTAAAATAGTGTCTTGGGTGGAATTTGAAACCAGAACTTCTAACTCCAAATCCACCAAACATTCGAGAATGTAAAATGGCAGCGATATAAATGTAAATATGCTTATAAGGACATGAGCATGTACTTATATCTGTATGGACATGCATGTGTGCAAGTGTGTTTGTATATGTAAGTGTGTACACAAGGGAAAGAGAGACTGGGCAGAAAAAGAAGGATTTAGGAGAAGTGATCTTTTAAAAATTTCATCTTGCAAAATATTTGCTTTCCACTCGTTCACTGCCAATGGCCATACTCAGAGCCTGGGGACAATTGGGAGGATTGGTTAATTGAATACAAATGTAAAGTCCCTGGACGCTCAGTCAACCCAAATTATATAAATATAGACAATATGGAACAAAACCGGACCTCTGGGATGCTGGCCCTTACACCACCCTCTTCCCTCCTCAGGGAAGTTTAGGTCAGCATTCATTTTCTTGGGTTATTTCCTCACCCTCTGGCTTCCCTGCCCAGCCCCACCACACACACACGCTCTCTCTCTCTCTCTCTCTCTCTCTCTCTCTCTCTCACACACACACACACACACACACACACACACACACACACACACACACTCTTGGGTGTGAGCGTGCATGAATGTGTTTATTTTTATATGCGTGCTTATGCACATGATGTGATGGAGGCAGAGGAAGGCCTATTGAAGAGCTGAATCAGAAATACTTAGGCTCCAAAAGCAAAAGCAGACCTGGGGTCATGAGGAGAGGAAGGCCAGGGTGGCTTTGGCTAAGATACAGTCCTCAGGCTGTGAGCTCACCAGTTCTGTAAAAGCAATTTATTCTGTAGGAAAAAGCACTACTTGCTATATTCTCTGAGTGTGAGAGAGAGAAAAAAAAAGAGGGACACAGTCACACATTCTAAAACAGAGCTAGCTGCATGGACAGGGAATCAGATCATAGGACTGAGAAAGAGACCTTGGAAAACACTGAATCATCTCCCTCATCTCTGCAAAGGTGAAGAGACTCACCCAAAGCTGGTAAGGCAGGGGTCCTCATCCAGCACTAAATTTCATGCGTGGCAGGTACTATACCTTACAACGCATTCATGCCCTCCTCAGTACTGGTTAAAAAACTGATTAGTTCATAGGTATTGATGGCATGGTGTGAAATGATGGCTAATGAAAATCACAACCTGCAAGTTGACTCGCTGGGCCTGTGTGTGTTCTTCTACGCTGCTTGGTTTAATTAACTAACAGTTGTTGTTGCTATCTGTCCTTCATTCTCAAAGATGACCAGGACATCAGGGAAATGATGCCATGGCAAACAAGGGAGCTGGATTTCAGGGAGGGACGACTGCGCAAAGTCACCAGCCTCACTTTCTCCTCCAGAGCCATCTTGGTCCTGTGGTGAGATATGGATCAGGACAACAGAGCTGGCCTGGATGCAGTGGGAGACACTGACCTTTTTAAGCAAGATCTTTCCTAGATCTCATTGTGACTCAGGCAATGTCCAATCAGTGATTAAGGCTAGGTAAGAAATGAGCCAGAAAATGGACTCCTTACCTAGACAAAAAAAAAACCAGTCTGGAAAGAGAAGACCCTTGGGGTTTCTAGCCAAAACAGAAACAATTGTTATTTACATTCACTCCGAGACAATCAAGACCATTTGCTGGTCCTAGTTGTTGGCCAATTAATGAGAGCAAGAGTAAAGTGGATTTAAAATGTGGTCCTTAAGGAAGAAATCTAGCCCGTAAATTCCAAGATGTCTTTCAGTGATCAAAATTTACTTTCCTTTGGGCAGAGCACCCACAGGAAAAGGTGTGATACCTCATGTGGACAAAAGGCAAGGAAAGGGAAGAAGGAAGGAAAGAAGGAAGGAAGGAAGGAAGGAAGGAAGGAAGGAAGGAAGGAAGGAAGGAAGGAAGGAAGGAAGGAAGGAAGGAAGGAAGGAAGGAAAAGAACAAATGAAAAAGAACTCTATTACTTTTGGAGGAGAAAGAAAGGTTGATGACTTTCCACAGCCTTCCCTCACTTAAATCCAATTCAGCTGAATGTCATGGCATCACCTCCCTGATATCAAGGTCCTCTTCAGGAACAAAGGATGAACAGCAACCACTTTTAGTAGTGGTAGATTCTGCTCCACTGGGGACCCAATTGGAACTGGCCAGTTGGTCAACAATACAAATATTATTTCCTGTCTGTATAAAGCACTTCCAAACTGAGCCTGTGGAATACTATCAAGTTTCTCAGTAGAACGTACTAAGCAGCAACATGGATCAGTCAGGAACATACTGAAATGCTCTAGACATACCTGGAACCATCTCTCCCCCTCTCTCTTGGACCGTTTCCAATCTGCCCTATAGTTTCTGTGTCTACACATCATTCTGCTAGTCTACCTCTCTGTATCTCAGGAGAGCAGTTGGACAGATTTTTTAACAGAACATTTCTCAGTATAGGATATTAGACCAACTCCCTTTGTTTTCACTACCATTCTTTACCCATTATTTTGATTATTTAACTACCGACTTTCTCTTCGAGGACCATCTTGCCATATTTGCATTTCTTTCCTTTTCCTATTCTTCTCCCTTCCTCTTTAACACTATACACCAGCCTTCCTAATGACTTCCTTGTCTCCTATGCCAAGAATTGTAGAATTAAATGCTAGTTTAATTCGTACTAGTTTAGCCCATTATCAGAATAGGAATTACCTCTACAATATCCCCAATAATTGTTCATCCAGCCTCTACCTGAAGACCTCAAATAATGGGGGGACTTGTTATATCTCCTAATGCAGCCCATTCCACTTTGGGACAATTGTAGACAGTTGAGGAAAATCTCCCTCTATTCATACAAAATACAACTTCCATCCACTTCCATCCATTGCTCCATTCCTCTGGGAGCAAAGAGGACAAGTCTAATCCTTCTTCCATATGGTAGCCTTTCTAATTCTTGGGGATAGCTGTAATATACTTCAGGTTAAATGTCCCCAATTCTTTCAACTGATCCTCATGAGACATGAAAGCAAGACCCTTCACCACTTAATCATTGATCTAGCAGTCATTCTAAAATGGGGCATGCCAAACTAAATATAGTCCTCCATACGTAGTCTGACCAGGGTAGAGTGCAAAAGAGCCATCTTCCTCCTTCTGAATATTACATTTCTATTAACAGAACCCAAAATGGCATTCAGTTTTGCTACAAAGTTATTCTTCTGTTTCTTATTGAGTTTGCAGTCCATTAACAATCCCAGATCACCTTTACATGAATTATTTTCTAATCTTATCTCCTTCATCTTATATGTATGAACTTGATTCTTTGAGCCAAAGTGTAGCATTTAACATTTATGCACTTTAAATTTAAATAGATTAGATTTTGTCATCAAGTTAACCTATGGACATTTTTTGGTTGCTAATTTGTCTCTAATGCCCTGTAAAGTGTAAAGAACATAGTAGGTGCTTAATAAATACATATCGATTAATCTAAACTGTTATTTATTCTCTCAGATTTGTTGCTATCTGCAGATTTGATAAGCATATCCACATGTATCCATGGGGCCAAAGAGTTGAGCCTATAGCATAAGTGGGTCAAGGTCTGAACCATGGCAGCATTTTTATTTCTACTTAACATAAATATTTGGATATATTGAAAAATTGAAATCACATCTTTTTAAAGCTTGACCATAAGAAATATAGATGTCTTTTACAAGGGAAAAATACGTGGAGGGAAAAATCCTCTATTTTGATGCAGTATTTGATAATGATAAAAAACAAGTCAGAGATAAAAATGTTGACTGGGAATGAGCCAAGGACATAGCCTTGCAGTCCTCTGCTAGAGACCTCTTTCCAAGGTGACATTGATCTACTCTGAGTCTGATTGTTCAACCAGTTTCATATTAGGCTGTCATCTGCCTCTTATCTCTCCCCCATGTCAACAAGAACATCATGAGACACTGTCAAATGCCATGTCAAAATCTAGGCATACTCTTATCTTTGGCATTCTTTTGACCTCCTGTACTAGTAATTGTGAAAAGTAGGTGAGGTTAGTCTGTCATTATTTATTCTTGAGGATTCCATGCTTGCTGATCAGGACCATTACTTTAATTTTTAAGTACTCATAAGCAATTTGTAAACATAATCTCTTCGAGAAGTTTTCAAAAAATCAAAGTCAAGTTCATCAACCTATATAGGTCAGAGAATCTACCACCTTTACCTCTGGAAAATAGGGACACTATTTGCCTGTCTCCAGTTCTATAGCACCTCTCATGATTTCTTTTTTAAATAATTATTTAAAGCAACTTAGCAATGATCGCCATCATTTATTTTTCTTTTTTTGAAAATATTTCTATTCTGAACTTGAAGAACATAAAATAAAATGAGAATTTTTATGTCAAAGTAGAACAAAAAAGAGTATTACATTTTAAACCCTGAATCTTTAGCAAGTACAACTTTATTTTACCTTTTAAGCATGTAAATAAATGCAACATGCAACTTTCATAGTTACCCTGCTTGTCTGTTTCCTTCAATAGTTTTTTTTTCAATGACCTTAGAGAAAATTCATCTGGGACTGGTGACCTGAATAAGTGGGAGTTGGTGAGATACTCTTTTACTACCTCCTTATTTACATTGAATTCCAATTGCCTATTAATCCATTTTCATTCCATTCTTCTCTTGAAGACAGAATTCTCATTCTGAATTCTCTTTGAAACAAAAGCAAAAGTAAATTCAATATTTCTTCCTTTTTTCTGTTATCTATTATCAAGATCCAACCCACTCTAAGCCACAGTCATCACTATCTTTATCTTATTTTTGCCCCCAGCATAGTATCTGGAAAAAAGTAAGCTATGATATAATTTTATCCAGATGATACCATGATATTTTTATATCCATCCTCAGATACCTCCTCTTTACTTGTTTCTTTTAACTTTAAGATTTTTGATTAGCCCTTTTTGCATTCACATTGATCTCTTTAAACTGTTATCCCTCCCTTCTCTTTCCTTCTTTATCAGAATAGTTTTTGTTTGAAGAAGTTCGTTCTTGAGAGCCTCTCATCTAAATTGAGCTGGTTTTCCCAGCTGGAATTTTACCTACTTTTTATGTGAAATGTTTAAAATCTGTTCTCCCAAAAATTACAGCATGTACTGTAGTCAGTTTTATTCTTATTGTCAGTTACAAACTCTTAAATACTGTCATCATTTCTTCCTGAGGTTCCCAGAAATCCTTCTTCATCAGCCATGTGGGAAGGGTCTAGAATAGCAGCTGTCCTACATATTTCCTACATTTTTTGAAGAATAAAATTTTCATTACTGTAAGTTAAAATTTGTTATAACAGAGGTGAGACAAGGTCAAGCCTAAGTTACTTCGTGGACTATGAAACAAGGATAAGTCCTTGTTTTTGGAACCTATACTTCCTATGAGACTTCTCACCCTACCTAGGTTTCATTGCAGGTGGGTGAAACTTAATATTCCAACAAGAGGCTCTTCTGATAGTTCTGATAATGTTATTTCAGTGAGGAGATGAGGAAGTAGATATTTCTTTTTCTTTGCAGTAGGGGAATTGAAGGAGCATGTATGGTTCAAGGAATCAGATGTCCTGGTTATTATACTTATTAGCTACGTAACATTGAATGAATCACTCTGCTCCTCTATGGAAAGCAACTGACAAACCATAAAGCACAATAAAAATACTACCCATTATCATTCCATGAAATTATCCTTCATTCTCCTACTTGTTAGAGTTCTTTCCTTCTTAAAATTATTTAGAATTGTTTTGAATATGATCTGTATTTACTTATCTGTGTGCACATTGTATTCCCCCAATAGAAAATAAGTTCCTTGATTACAGGGATTCCTTTTTCTTTCCCTTCCTTCTTTTTCTCTTTCTTTCTTTTTTTCTTTCTTTCTCTTTCTTTCTTTTTTCTCTTTCTTTTTTCTTTCTTTTTTTCTTTCCTTATTCCTTCCTTCCTTCTTTCCTTCCTTCCTTCCTTCCTTCCTTCCTTCCTTCCTTCCTTCCTTCCTTCCTTCCTTCCTTCCTTCCTTCCTTCCTTCCTTCCTTCCTTCCTTCCTCTCTCTCTCTTCCCCTCTCCCTCTCCCTCTCTCTCTCTCTCCCTCCCTCCCTCTCTCTCTCCCTCTCTCTCTTTCTCCCTACCTCCCTCTCCTCTCCCTCTCTCTCTCTCTCTCTCCTCCCTCTCTCTCTCTCTCCCTCCCTCCCTCTCTCTCTCCCTCTCTCTCTCTCCCTCCCTCCTCTCTCTCTCCCTCCCTCTCTCTCTCCCTCTCCCTCTCTCTCTCTCTCCCTACCTCCCTCTCTCTCCCTCTTTCTCTCTCTCTCTCTCACTCTCTCTCTCCCCCCCCTCTCCCCCCCCCCTCTCCCTCTCCCTCCCTCTCCCTCTCTCTCTCCCTCTCCCCTCTCCCTCCCTCTCTCTCCCTCTCCCTCTCTCTCTCTCTCTCTCTCTCTCTCTCTCTCTCTCTCTCTCTCTCTCTCTGTCTCTCCCTCTCTCTCCCTCCCCCCCCCTCCTTCCTTTGTATCCCAGGCACAGTGTCTGGCACCCAGTAGACACAATGTTTATTGCATTTAATTGAATTTCTATTACAAAAACTTCCTAAGCCATTTCCTGTCTCTCCTCACTTTCATCTATCCCGAACAAGGCGTCCATAATAATTTCCCTTTAGCATTTTCTTCCTCAGGACCTTTAGTATTTGTTGAACAAAATAAAAATCTACCCTGTACGGTTAGAAACAAATCGTCTAGGGTCTTGAATGGCAGCCTGAGGAGTATGACTGGTGTTTGCAAAGGGGAATCAGGGATCTAAAAAGCAGTCTAAGAATATCAGTCTTCCCTACCTTTCTCCATTCCATCTTCCCACTGTTCCTTGCCTTTATTTAATTCTTCCATCCAGAAAAGATTTTTCACTGTTTCCTGAATAATATACTTTTTGCCTTTCCTTTGCACTTTTATTTGTTGTTTTGTTTGCCAGCAATATGTGTAAGGGTACTTATAATCTCCCTGTTCTACTTGGTCTTTTGTGAGGTGACAATGGATCTTACTGATTCAGAGGTGTGAATTAGGAATGACCAAGTCCTAGATAGCAATCAAAAGGCATTTTAACAATATTTTTAAAAAGAAAGTTTGTTGGGATTGATTGAGGGACTTAGTCAAACCCTGCGGGTCTCCAAGAAGGGAGCAGACAAGTTCAAACCTCAGAGGATTACAGGGTCTTTCAGCATGAAAGGAGGAAAATTCCAGTGAGTCTCCTGAGAAGAAATAGTTTAGGGGAGAGAAGAAGTTCTTCAGTTTTCCTTCTTCCTCTTAACCTTGTGGATCTCAGAGAACGACCTCATGAACTTCAGAGGCCAGGAGGATCTGAACTTTTTCATCAGTATCTTTGAGCAGGTAGTATCCCCGGAGAAGCTTTTGGCAACATTTTCTGCATCTAGAACCAAGGACAAAGTAGGCACACAGAAGAAAGGCAAATTCAAGACTCTAAAAGGAGCCCAGTAGAAAAGCTATCATAGATATAGGGGAAACATCTTGGAGACTCCAACTAAAGGACCTTCAGAAGTTGTTAGTTGGACATGCATTCCTATGAGTAGTCAAGCCAAAAGGTCAGTTGTTTCCATTTGTACAAAAAAAAAAATATTTTCCCACTCCTTTAATTATTTTTAAAGTTGCTGTTGAAATCAGCCATATTGGTAGGGAACAAGGTCTGGATCTGCTAAAAAAATTGCTTCTTGCTTTCCCATCAATATTATTTCTTTTCATCCTAAAAGGAAAAAAAATCTCCTATTTGCCAAACCAATTCTTGCCATCATTTTCAAAATGAAGAACTTTTACAAGTTGCCAGCCTCTTGAGTTTCCGTCCTGTGTCAGAATGCTTTTATTACTAGCCCAGATGAAAGTAATGACTTCTGCCTCAGGTGGGTCCTTTAAAGCTGGGATTGCTTAATGGAAACAAAGATTTAGCCTTCCAGATAGACAGTCAAGAAGTACATCCTCCAAGTGAATTTAACTTCATTCTATACATTTTCTAAAAGTATGAACAACTGGATGTGATTTCTAGCAAATGTCATGAAAGCATTGTTAGGCATGGGGCAAGAGCAAGAAAATAAAGGTATGGGTGTAGGTACAGTGTGTGTGTGTGTGTGTGTGTTTGGGTGAGGGAGAAGGCAGAGAGGTTCCTTTTAGAACACAGTAATTAGGGAAGAGAAGAAGCACTTCATGAATGCTAAATTGTGTTGAATTCAATGATCGAATTACTCTTTCCTTTCTTTTGTCAATCATTCAATATTGATTGAGCACTTATTACACTTGTATTAAAGGCCAGAGATATGAAGGCAGAAGAGCAAAACAGTCCCTGCTTTTAAGGAACTCACAGTCAAAGAAGACCATCTTGCATTTGCACATTCACTTTATTTCTTTCAGACTCATTATTTCACTGGGTCTTAAGAACGATTCTTAACCTAGGGTCCATGTACAAATTTCAGTAGACTTGTATGGGAAAATTGATTCCTTTGACTCCAAATCTGCTATTTTCTGTACTATTTTCTGTAGGTCATTAAGAAGACTGCAGACTCTCATTTAGCTAATATGAGATCTTACCTAGAGGAAGGGGAAGGGGAGAGAATATCTCCCCTGAGACTAAGCTGTTGATGGGCCTTTACCTATCATAGGGTTCTTTCCACCATCTGTATCTTCATTTCATTATGATTGGTTTCCTTTGCAATCTTACACATTTTTATGTATTTAAAAACATTATTCTGAGAAGGTGTCCATGGGCTTCAACAAAAGGGGTCTATGATACAAAAAAGTGAATAACCTTTGTTATCACTTTAAGTTGTAGGGAGATAATCAATTTTTGCACCAAAGGGAAGATGGCAGACTACAGAATTCTTATACTGGAAAGCTTGCACTGGGATAATGCTATCATTAGCTTCTACATTTGTGCTCCCAATTGTTAAGCCCCAATCAGCTCCCCCATAATTATATGTGTCTAAGTAGAGCTATCTATGTGTTAGTATGCCCACCTTACATAGGACGAATCTGAGCCTGGAAGGCTAGTGTATCCTGCCAGAAGCATGAAGTTAGTACATCCAGTACTAGAAACTAGTGCCTCTGCCTCATAGGCCAATGTTCTCCAGGTCATAAGACCTGAGGAAGAAGCAGTGGGCTAAAACCCTAACAAGAAGTTTATCCATCACAATGAATTTCAGATTCAAGGACTGGGAACCACCCAAAAGAGATACCAAGGCTCTTATCTAACATAGGATTCACAGTGGGACTGGACTTGAGAGACCACCTAGTCAAACCCATTTATTTTATAGAAGAACATGCATGATAGAAGTAGCAAAGTCAAGATTTGAACCAAGGCTTGAATCTTCTCCTCTCTACTGTTTTCTGTATTTAAGAAGAATGTGTACACTCATCTAGCTAGTATGAGATCTTACTCAGAGGAAAGAGGAGAATACTTTCCCTGAGACTGAGCTGTCAATAGGCCTTTACAGTTCATCATAGAGTTATTCCCACCACCTCACACTTCCCTGAAGACTTCAAGCTTGAAATCTTTCAGACTTAGCTGTGTTAACACATCTGGACTATTTTTTTTTTAATTTTTCTCATCTTTTTTAACCCAAGTAATTTCCTGGTGATGCTTTCCATTCCAGAAAGTCTTTTTGAGGTTTAAACTCTTAGACCCTAGGGAGGAGGCCCTGAGTTTCCTTTGTCTGTTTCACAAGGCCATGTGCCTCATCTCTACAAGTCACCGTTCATTAACCCAAGGTCATATTTTCCACATGAAGTCACCCAACATGAAGTGAGTGTCTTTCTGCAGCAATTAGGTTTCCACTCATGTGTGAACGTAGCTGCTGGCTAAATATTATTTATCTAACAGTAATGAGTTGCTCATCACTGCCGCTGCCACTCGCGACTTTGGTAACACCTACAGGCAAGTGCCTCAGAGGTATGTGACTGCTTCCTTTCCCCAGAAAACTGTGCTGGACACAATCTCCTGTTTGTCAAGACACAAAAATGGGCTGGCAGTGTTGAATCGGATGTTATTCTTGGTGTCTGTTTCATTTTATTTTATTTTTTTCCTCTGTTGCTTGGAAAACACAGCTCATCTTGATCAGGGACAAGACCATCTGAACATTCCTTTGGGTCTGTGGCCATGAGAAAGGTGGCTGTTATTTATTTCCTAGTAGCCTTTGGCTCTGGCACCTTGGGCTCATTCAAGGAAACACATTTTGTGCCAGGGAGATCAGCCCCAGTGAGCATCAGTGCCAGGGGAAACATAGCAGTCCAGAGGAATCCATCACACTAAAGAGGGCTTCTTCTCCAAGGAGTGCAGAACTCACTGTGAGAATGCCACTTAGGCACCTGAGTCTGAAAGACTCGTCAATTCTCTGTCTCAGTGGGATATTTTACTTCTCCAAAGGGCCCAAAGGAGGGTTTATTTTATCTTTGGGAAAGTGACTATGTGGTATCTTTTTCTTCTCCTAGTATATGGTACCCTGTATAGGGTACATGGAGTGTTCCAGGAGAATTGGTACATCTGGTGTGAGAGCTTGCCTAATCCTTCTCAGGGATGCTCATTCACCTTTGGTGTCCACCTGCCACCCAACTCTTACCCATGACTCCAAGAAGCTGTAGCATTCTCAGGGGCCATACCCCAGTAAACCATCTTGGCAGATAGGTTGTGAACAACCAACTGACCTCAAAACCACTGGTGAGTTAAAGAGGTCTTCCCCAAGCAGGTGAAGGCTTCCCATGGCTGAATGAGCAGCTGAGAGCAATTTGGTCCAGTGGCCTTGAAAGTGACTGAAGCAGGTGCTGAGGAGTGCTTAGAGCTTGGTCAGGCATTGAAGACTTCAAGGTCATCCAGTACATTTCAGACCATCACCAGTAATCCCAACCTTCATCTTGCCAACCTAATTCTTCTTGCAGCATCCTAAGTAAAGGTCAGAACAGGTTTTCCACACTGAGTCCCCTGAAATCAGTTAGTGTTATCCAAGACTTTTCTCTGCCCTCTACAACTCCTAGGGAGGTAAGAGTTCTTAGTGGTTTAGGAGGCAGAACCAGAGACAGGTGGGGTGATTGGCGTAAGAGACCCAGAATAGAGGAATAAAGAACAAACATTTTCAAGTCCATAGGTTTTAAGATGATCTACCTGTCGTCTATCTATCTATCTATCTATCAACTATCATCTATCTATCTACTAGGATCAGTTTATCTAACAATCTTTTACTGCTTTTGATCACACTTAAGAGAATAAGAGAGGAACTTGGAATTGGAGGAAGTGAAAATTGGGTGATGAGATTGTGTTTAGGCCATAGTGGAATCCAAGAGAAAACATGAAGGGGAAAAATGTAGAGAGAAGGAAGGACAGAGAAAAGGGGGAAAACTGAATATTCTTAGTGATCTCAAGAAATCTTTATTTTTATGGACTACTACTAAAATGTTTTACAGATTGTTCTCAGTTCCTGAACTTGTGGTTGAGAAATTGCCTTGAATGCCCCTGTGGATGTTGTGGGGAGAATATTTCTGACTGTTTCAATTTCGTCTCCACTTACCTCATCAGGATCGTTGTATTCTAATTGCTGCTTGAGGGTATGATGAGTTTGCCTTGGCTTAAGAACCAGGAAGCTAGTGGTGCCAGACCCTTCAAAATGGAGCTTACAGATAGCATTGGTTACCAATCAGGAAAATGTATAATTTAGAACCAGATGAGTCCATGGTCCTGGATTAGTGGTCTCCAGTATGAAGTTGGCACACAGATGATGCACCTGGCTATCAGCTGAGGCTCTGTCCATGACATGGTCACCTTGATTTCAGGGTCCCATTAAATAGTCATAAATCTTTCAACTGGAAATGAGGACACCCCCAAGCCAGGTCTGTACAGATTGTACCAGAGGTATAATTTTAGATAATCTCTCACCTCCCCTTTCAGCATTTTTTATCACTACCCTCTCCTCTTCTGCTAGATGCCTAACTCCATCATGATTCCCCTAACTGTGCAGACTCTTCCCCCACTATGAGGTACCCCACTCAAGAGTCAACTTTTTGACATATCCCAAACTAGAGTTAGGACCATAAATCTGGACAGGACCTTCAGGGTCATCTAGTTCAACATCTTCACTTTATGGATGATGAAAACAAGGCCCACAGTAGCTAGCCATGCCCATGATTGCACAGCTCATAGTTGGCAGAACCAGGATTTGAACCCAGGTCCTTTGATTTAATAATCCATACTCTCTACAGTGCCATACTACTTTTTTATTCTACCTCCTGACCTTCAACACTTCCCTGCTTTGTGTCCAGTTCCCATTCAGATAGCTAAAAGAGCAGTTTTATAAATTAAGGACACGCAACTCTCTAATTCATGGGTATCCTTGCATAGTATTTGCATCTTAACTGAGGAATACTAGAGATGAAATCTTAATGCATGATTTTCTAATGGTGAAGTTGCAGACACCACAATAGCCCTGATAGAAGTCTCATTTTTGGTGGTGTAGATGTAAGGGTTCCTGGAACCCTCCAATTGCACTGAACTGCTCACTTTGCCTGTGTGTAATAAAGGTCTCAAGTGCCTCATTATGTTGTCTCTGTGGTTTTGTTCATTCCTATGCTAAATCTGCAGTGCTCCAGCTGCTCATCCAGACAGATTCTTCTGAGACATAAGGGATTTCTGAAGGGTCCCTTTAGCAGTTTGAGAAGGGAATTAATTTTTTCAGACCTTTTCTATTCCATGGCACATTCATCCAGTCAACCTACTCCCACTTCTGGGCCTTTTCTTAAACTAAGCCAATGTATACCCTTTACCCCACCCCTAACCAACCCATAGCCTATTAAATGGTCTGTCTTCCATCATGCAAGCAACGCTTAAAATCCCATCTCCTTCATAAAGCATAGACTAATTGGAAAAGACATTTTTCCAATCCCACCCAGGCTAAACTTGAAACTACAAAGACTGCTCCAACTCCCACTAACATCACAAACACTAGAGAATTACAGAACCTGAGAAGTGAAAGAGATTTCAATTGGACCACCATCTAGTCCAAACATGTTGTTGTTGCGTGGTTCAGTCATATCTAATTCTTTGTGACCCCATTTGGGATTTTCTTGGCAAAGCTACTGGAGCAATTTGCCGTTTCATTCTCCACCTTATTTTACAGATGGAGAAACTGAGTCAAATAAAGTTAAATGGTTTTTCCAGGTTCACACAGATAGTAAGTTCCAGAAACTGGATTTGAACTCACAAAGATTAATCTTTCTGACTCCAGGTCTGGCACTCAGTCCCCTGCACCACCAGCTGTCCCTAGTCCAACCTAAACCTGAGTGAAAAATCTCCTCTAATTTTCCCCAAAATTGATCATCCACCCTCTGTTTGTTGATTTCTAATAAAGGGAACATGAAAAAGTCCTGGGTTAGGCCTTTCTACTTTTGAACCCCCATACTAGTTACAGCTAAGTAATTTTTTTATCCTATCATCAAGCCTTTCTTCACATAGAAAGATAATCTTTTTTAAAAAATGTGTCTTCATAAAATATTAGCATTAATCACCAATATAACCAACTAAAATTGCTAGAAAATAATTTACATTTAAATAAACTAATGGAAATGCATTAAAATATCATAATTTTTCAGTCTTCCCTAAATCCTCATCTGGATTCTTTATTGATTTACATTGTTTATTTTCCCCTTATTGGAATGTGATACATTCTTCCACATCTTCTTTTCCTCTTTGTTTTTTTTTTTTTGCATGATTCTATACAGATCTTTCCAGATTTCTTTGTATATCTCATTCTTGTCAGGACTGAAGACATAATACGACAGGATTTCATTATATGAAGGCACCAACATTTATTCAGCCATTCCTTTATTGTTAGTCCTTTAGATCCAGTATAAAAGTTAGCTTGAATCTTAAGATCAAGAAAAAAAAACAAAGCCAAACTAAGATCTTCTCAACTATTTGCCACTTCCTGGTAAATAGAGGGAGAAAAGATGGAATCAATGTCAGATTTTGTATTCATGGGCCAAAAATTACTGCAGATAGTGACTGCAACCATGAAATCTTCTCCTTTGAAGGAAAGCTATGACAAAGCTAGACAGCATACTAAAAAGCAGAGACATCATCTTGCTGACAAAGGTCCATATCAGCAAAGTTATGGTTTTTCCAGCAGTAATATATGGCTGTGAGAGAAAACTGAGCCCTGAAAAAAATGGATGCTTTCTAATTCTGGTGCTGGAGAAGACTTTGGAAAGTCCCTTGGACAACAAGGAGATCAAATTAGTCAATAACAAATTCAGACTATTCCCTGGAAAGCCAATACTGAAACTGAAACTTAAATACTTTGGCCACATAATGAAAAGATGGGACTGATTGGAAAAATACCCTTATGTTGGGAAAGATTAAAAGCAAAAGGAGAAGGAGATGGCAGAGGATGAGATGGTTTAATAATGTCATGGGAACAGTTTACCTACACTTGGACAGACTTCAGGAGAGAGTGGGGGATAGACGCGCTCGGCATGCCATGGTCCGTGGGGTCACACAGAATCAGACAGGGCTGAACGAGTCATCCACAACAATAAAATCTTTAAGCAAGACAGAACCATCCAGTCCAACCTGAAACTTCTGTGTAACCACACCATGTACATAAGAAGAGCTCCTGGGACAAACAATTCCTAAGGCAGTACATTCCATTTTTCAAATAGCTTTATTTATTAGGAAGATTTTACTTTCATGGAGATGAAATATGTTTTTCTCTAAATACTTCTTCTGATCTCAGTTGATCTTAGTCCTGTCTTGTCAGGCAAAGCCAAACAACTATAACCCTCTCTTTTCTCATGATAATCCATTAAATCTTCTTTCCCTTAAGTCTTCTTTAAGTTAACATCGCCAGTTCCTTTAACCGGTTCTCTCGTGGTAGTGCTTAACCTTGGTTGTTTACTAGACTCTTGGTAGTATGGCATAGAGCACTGGGTCTGGAGTCAGGAATCCAGTCTCAAAAACTTATCTTTGTGACCCTGGGCAAGTCACTTATCCCTGTTTGCTTCAGTTTCCTCATCTATAAGATGAATTGGAGAAGAAAATGGTAAACAGCTTTAGTAATTTTGTCAAGAAGATCCCAAATGGGGTCACAAAGTGTTTGAAATGACCGAACAAGACTCACAACGAAGCTTATGGACAGGGATTTCTACTAACTGTTCATCAGTCAATTCTCTGGGAGGAAAAAATACAGGCTTGACACACTTTTGAGTTAAATCTGCATTATTAACATTTTACCTACCAGTCCCTTAAGTCTAGAAATCGACACAACCATAAATCAAGCCTTGATTTCTAACATTTGCTGCTTTCCAACAATAAAATCTTTAAGCAAGACAGAACCATCCAGTCCAACTTGAAATTTCTGTGTAACCATACTATATACATATGAAGAGCTCCTGGAACAAACAATTCCTAAACCAAATAATGAAAATTTGACAATCAGGTTTCAGCACATCCCTGCCTATTGACCCGTTTCTCAGAATAAGATTTTTAAATCTACAAAATGTAATATATGGGAAAAACCAATTGTGTGTATGTATATATGTATATATATATATGTGTGTATGTGTAAATTTCATATCTATTTATGATATTTACATGGTAACTTTATTATATATTTAAAAGGAATGGCAAGTTTTCCAAAACAGATTTGCAGCTTCATGTGCAATCATCTTTTCACCATTTTATGTTATAGAAATGTTTCTAGTATTACCTAAATTAAAAATAAATAAATAAATATGGAAAACGTAACAGTTTTATATATATATATGTATATATGTATATTAATTTACAGACCCTAGAGTTAAGAATTCCTGTGAGTTATGACACAACGTCAAGTCTGCTCATTATTCAGCTGCTCTCACTATGTCCTGGCTTTTCAAGGCTCTTCCTAACATGTAGCACCTAAAATTGAAGATAATATTCTACATATGGTTTGACAAGGGCTGAATACATCAAAACTGTCAATCCTCTTCTTTCCAACACTGTGGTTCTCTTAACTCAATTTTAAATCATATTCGCTTTCTTGTACACCAAAACACTTAATTTACATTGAGGAGTAGGAAGAAGGCTGGTGTTGCAGGATCCTGGAGTTTGTGGACAGGAGGAAAGTATAAGAAAATGTAAGAAAGAAAGAAAGAAAGGGGTCAGACTGTGAAGGGCTTTAAAGGCTGAACAGAGCACTTAATTTATAGTTCATTCTGGAGGTTCAGGCAGGCCACTGGAGTTTAACAAGTGTTGAGTTGGGGGCAAAAGGGGATGGTGTGACATGGTAAGACCTGGGCTTTAGATCACTTTAGCAGATGAAGGGAGGCAAGGGTATAGTGGTAAAGGCTCTTCAAATAAATGCAGGATATGCTTTAAAGCTTAATCTGTATTATCAATATTTTCTCCCATCCATTTCTTAAGTCCAGATAATCAACACAACAATAAATCAAACCCTGATTTCTAGCATTTGCAATTCTTTCTGAAGTACAAATGCTCACACTAAAAAATTAACATTTGGCTCTCAGCAGTTGGTTTGAGCTAGCTCCAGCACACCTCTGAATAGATGATAGATAGGAGTGAGGATATAAATATGTGTCTATATTGATATGCATGGGTACGTGTGTGTATGTGTATATGTGTGTCTGTGTATATAAATGTACATATATATGTATGTGTGTGTATATATATACATATATGAATATATATACACAAAGCATGAATATAAAGCAAATAAATATAGAATACTGAAATAAAGGTTTAGGGGGAAAGGAGGGCCCTTAGCAACTAGGGAGATTAGGAAAGGTTTCATGTTGAAAATGATACCCAAACTGCACTGGAAAGAGAAGAAAGGGAAGGAAAGTACGAAGAAGATACATGGTTGATATGAGACGAGGGGGAGGAGAGAAGTTCACCAGTGAGTGGCTTCAGGTATTGTTTTTTCATATAATAAGAGGCGTAGTGTTGACCTGAAAGGGTGATGGCTTCATCATTCATCTAGTTCTGTGTTATGTACATCTCAGCTACACCATAATTCAGCCTGCTTCTGCCCGCCTTGTCCATAAGTGGTATCGCTCATTGCTCCAGAAATGCATTTGGCTTTATTTGTATAAAATATGCATTAATAATAACTGATGTTTACTTAGAACTTTATGTCTTTAAATGTTCTTTATTCATATCTTAGTCCATTTGATTCTTTCAGTAATGTTATAAATTATTATTTCCATTTTATAGACTAGGAAACCAAAGTTAAATGATTTTCCCAGGGTCATACAGCTACGAAGTATTCAAACCTGGGTCTTTCTGACTGGTACTTTATCATACTATACTGAGTCTCAGCAGAAGTCATTCATTTTACCCTCTGGTGAATTTGTTCAAGGTATGCTTTTTAAGTCATCTGTATATTGTCTACAAAAGTCTTATTGTGCAAAAATCTGACTCTGATGTCCCAGGTTCTGGAAGGCTCTACAAAGGGAACACAGCTAGAAAATCTTCTAGTATGTTTCTGGGGACAGATAGAGTCAGTTTTCTGATCATCAACCTAACTACTCACAGAGAGGGATGTTATCATTAAGGAGAGTGGAACTCTCCACACTTGAGCCCTAATATCACAGTGCCTGAGGAGATTGCAGAAAAAGCAAAAATGGCGCTAAAGACAGGAGAAATAGCCATAGTAATCATACATGCATATGTATGTATATATGTATGCATTTGGACTCTTACATGTATACATACGTTCATGTATATACAGATACATATATTCATGCATATATACATATATAACTATATGCTGGTAAATGCCTATACATACACACACACATACACACACACACACACACACACACACACATATATATATATATATTTGCACACTTGCACAAGCATATACACATCCACAAAAATGGATCAGAATATAAGACCTCTTTGGGGTTATTTTTTTAATTATGAAAAAACATTCAACTTGGTTGAGCCAAATTCCATGTTTCCCATCCATACGTCAAGAACATTTTGCATTCTGTGGAAGATGTATGAACAGAATCCCATTCAATGACCACTAACAATAAACATCATATGAGGCATAAAATAAAGAGATGAAAAGATAAGGGACAATGGAAAGTAGTATACACTAAGCATCAAATGAAGTATAGGTACTGGCAAATCCTCTAAGTGTTCATGAGAAGAGATCTCTTTGGATTGATGGTAAGGGAGGATATCAAGGAGGTAAGACTTGGGTAGACCTGTGAAAGGTAAATAGAATTTGAAGAGAACTTTCACTTCCCATCCCTTGTCATTGGGGAGAATCTTATCAGTGAAGTAAAGGAGGAAAGAAAATTCAAGGCAAGTTCTGGAAAAAAGAAAAGATTAACTTAAGAGCTGATAGATTTAGTGGGTGAAAAGGTGTGTTCACCTTTCCTCACCGAAGAAGACCATACCATCAGAGAAATGATGATATGACTTACACTTGATTTTATTTTGAGTGAGGGAGGGCTGTGTAGGTCACCAGCCTCACTACTCCTCCAGCACCATCTGAATCCAGTGGTCAGATATTCATCAAGATGACTGGAGATGGCCCAGGATGAGGCAATTGGGGTTAAGTGACTTGCCCAAGGTCACACAGCTAGTGAGTGTCAAGTGTCTGAGGTGAGATTTGAACTCACCTTCCTTCTGACTCCTGCACTGGTGCTTTATCCACTGCACCACCTAGCTGCCCCAGGTGAAAAGGTAGAATGTTAGTGAAGAGTCTTGAACTCCAGACCAAGAAGTTTAGACATGATTTTTCAGGTGATGGAGAGTCAGGGATGATTTGTAAACAGGAAATGGCCTACTTAAGGCCAAATTTGTTGGTGAATGATTCAACAAGCTTTAAATCCTTACTACGGACAATTTGGAAAAAAATTCATTGATGACATCACTATATAAAAAAGGCAACTGAGAATATTAGTAATTATTGTCCATGTACCTAATCTCTCATCTCTATAAAATCCCTATGAGAAAGAGCTGTACATATGTTCAGGGCATTCTTGCTGGAAAATAAAGAGACAAGATTTTACAAACAATTTTATAATTGTAAAATTACAAACAATTACAATTTTACAAACAACATTCTACAGCACACTACATCTTAACAGCTTCACAATTTAACCAACAAACATATAATAAGTATGTACTGTGTACAAGGCATTATGTAAGGTCTTACTCGATCATTGAGTTTTCCCTTATGAATTAGCTAGGTGATGCAATGAATAGGACGCTGAACCTAAAGTCAGGAAGACCTTAGTTCAAATTTGACCTTAGACATCTACTAGCTTGGCTCTGGGAAAGTCACTTACTCTCTGTATGCCTTAGTTTCTTCAACTATAACCTGGGGGTAATAAGAGTACTTACCTCTCAGGGTTGTGGTGAGGATCAAATGAGTGCATGGAACATAGCAGGCACTTAATAAATGGCGTATTCTCCTTCCCTTCTCCCCCATTCATAGCTGTGAAAGATATTACCTTCCATTCTCCTCTACTTTATTTATGATAAGACTTTTTATATCTAGATTATTTTGCAGGTGGAACAATCCCAAGTGGTAACCAGATGACCCTGGAAGGAGAGTTGGTAAAGTGAACATGTAAGTCACAGGAGAGAAGGAATATAAGAAGGTGTGAGGACAGGGCATATGCTAGCATTTTTCATAGATCAACATGGAACCTCTCAGTGACAGAATAGTCTCCTCACCCCCATTATCCCAGGTCAGCCTACCAGTCTATTCTGTGTGGGGTAGCTTCTATTTCACTTTCTCTGCTCAGGTCAGATAAGAAAATAGTTTGCACGAACACCTATATATAAGATGGGAGGGGGTAAGGGTAGGGAGGGTAGAATGAAGAGGGGGAAATGGACAAAAGGAATGAGAGTGATATATACATATATATTATATATTTCATCCTCTATATATGTATATTATATATATGCATATATATGTAGATAGATGGATAGATAAATAGATGGGTAGATAGGTAGATTTCATCCTATCACAGACGCAACAATTTTGGAATTGGAAGAGATGTCTGTGGCACCTTATCGTTGTCATTTCAGTCATGCCCCAGCCTTCATAACCCTATTTGAGTTTTTCTTGGCAGAGATATTAGATTGGTTTCTCATCTCTTTCTCCACTGTGTAAACGAATCCAATCCATATATGAGAGCAATCTTACACATTACAAAGTTGCTAAGCATTCATCAAGGAAAGAAAACTCACCACCGCTCAAGGCAAGACATTTCCCTTTTGGGCAGCTCTAGGGTCAAAAAGTTGACATTAAGCCCAAATTTGTCTAGTTGAAAGATAACCCATATAAAAATAAGTTTATAGCTGTATTCTGAGAAACTTGGGCTAACATCCGTGTTATCTGCTCTTTCAATCACCTATTAAAATTAAAGAATTTTAGCTCTGGAATGCATCTTAAAAATTATTTAATCCTACTCCATGCCTCTTACCACCCCCTTTAAGGATGAAGATATTGAAGCTGAGAAAGGAAAAGTAACTTGTCAAAGTCATGCAGCTGGTATTGTTGTTCAGCTGTTTCAGTTGTGTCTGACTCTTCCTGACCTTGTTCGGGTTTTCTTGGCAGAGACATTGTAGTGACTTGCCATTTCCTTCTCCAGCTCATTTTACAGATGAGGAAACTGATACAAACAGGGTTAAGTGATTTGCCCATGATCACACAGCTAGTAAGTGTCCAAGGACAGATTTGAACTCCGGAAGATGAGTCTTCCTGACTCCTGGCCCAGTGCTCTGAGTACTAAGACTTAGTAGAGTCCAAATGAGATTCCAATGTACCTCCAAGCCCCTTATAATGACTACTTGCTACCCTCCATAGCACTGTGAAATCATATTTAGTATTGCAGTGGGTTAGTGGCAAGCTAAATTGTGAGTCTGCTTTTCTTGGGGACTGGAAAATACCAACCCTACCTCTGGACTAGAATACTGATGAAGGATTGGAGCAAAGTGAAGGATAGATAACTTAGGGGAGGTCATGTTATCTTCCCTGAATTCCCCCTCTCCCATGTCTTTTCTAATCAGTCTTCACTTACTGGGGGAGGTAAAAAGGAAGGGCTGATTCATAAACTGAACCATGGGAGAAACCCATTCTGCCACAGAGCCAAGACCTTCCCACTCTTATGTAAAGGGCTGCATCCGGAACAGTTCCTCAAAGGAATTCCCATGGGAGAAGTTGGCCTTCAACTTTTATCACATGTCTTTTCCCCAATTAAGCCTTATCCTAATCTCTTCTCAGGCTGCTCTTGTTTTTTTTCTTTTTTTTAATCAAGAAACTTGCACTAGCCAAGAGTATCAAATCTGATTTCCCTCTTCCAGACCAGATTTAGCCCAATTCCCAGGAACCAGTTAGAACCCCATAGAATCCTACATCCCACAATAGGGTGGGGGATAGAAATAGAGGTGGATGGGGAAGGGGGTAGATAGGAAGAACAATGTTCTTCGAAAACAGAATGTACATAAAACAATTCTTGGAAAGCATATGAGACTGAAACATCAGACAACTACATTTTTTTTCTCCTAGGAAAATTAATATACTCTCAGGCTTTCATCTGATGGATGAAACTGTACATATGAGTGAGAATATGGAGAAACATAAAGATAAATACATACACATATATATATTCTTACATACTTAAATATATAAGTAGATTGCATGTGTGTGTATATGAGTATTGTAAAAGAAAATTTCAAGACCAGTAAGAAACATTTGGATTCCAGTCATTGGTGAGCTTTATGATGTCTAATTCAAGTTTCCCTTCCTGCTTTGTCCATTTCTTCTCTAACCATTGCTCTTAATACAAATAAGGGGATCTAACATCATTCTAATATAATATTGTATGTATGCATATATGTACATACATATATACATAATACACATATACATACACATATACAGTGCATGTACTTATACAGGTACATGTACATGTATGGATAGATAGATAGACTGATCTACCTTTTTCATTAGCAAGAAATCCCCTGGAATATCACTACCATCTTCATGACAGATAAGATTAGAATGGGAAAATCCATGAATTATAGAGTTGTAAGAGAACCTTGGGAGCCTACCCATGGGCAGATGAAGACAGTGAAGGTCATAGGAATGGAATGATTTGCCACAATAACCCAACAATTAGAGCATCAGAAGAGAAATAGAATCCAAATCTTCTGACTTCCCAATCCAAATATTCTTGCTCTGTTTCCATCATGTTAGTTAAACTTTTAGAATTGCTATGGTCCTGAGCACTGACTTCCTGACTGAGAACTGGTGAATGAGAACTAGGTAGAAGCCAATTGGGATACAATCAGTGGTAATGCTTAGGAAGATCTAGAGTAATTTTGGGTACTCCCTTCCATGGACTTTTTTATTTTTTAACGATTGAACCCAAGCATTTTCCTGCATCCTTGTTGCCTCTAATGATAAGGATTTTGGTCTGGTATTAATTATGTTTCTTGAAACAAGAAGTAGTATGCCTCATTGCTGAAGAATTCATTCTGAAAGTGATTTAATAGAATCAAAAGATGGAAAATCCCTTAACAAAGTTGACTTTTTATAATGTATGAATTTCTTTCTTTGGGTTCTGGGTTGACACAACATTGAGGATCCATAATGAATTGATGAATTTGTGGCCAATACATGCTAAACCCTTGAACATGGCCTTAAAAGGAACACAAACAGGCAACAGGAAACAAGGATTTATTAAGCACTGTAGTCAGTGCTAGGGATACAAATACAATCAAAAAGAAAGTTCTTACCCTCAAGGAACTTAACATTCCAGTGAGGGAAGGCAATAAATAATAGGAAGCTGAAAGGCAGATGCTGTGGCATGGTGAGTGTAGAGCACAACTGGGAAGTGAAGGAAGCATGGTCAGCCCAAAATGGAACCCCTTGGAAGGAACCTACCAAATGGGAGAAAGAGATTGGCAAAGTGGAAGAACGTTCCAGAATAAGAAGTTAGCTTCATGTAAAAATATGGAGAAGTAGATGATAGAAAGCCAAGAAGGGAAAGCACAGGAGACTAGGACCCAGACAAAGAGAAGCCAGTCAAATGCAAAGTCATTTCCCAGAAGGGAAAGTTGCTCAGTCAAGTGACCCCCTTAGGAGTTAGGTCCTTCAGGAAAGTTTCCTCTGGGAAATTACATGTGCCTACAGATAGCAGTAGATGAAATCAGTGGTGATAAAGTCAACCGAGTGTTGAGGAGTTCCTGACCCAAAACAGGAACATGAACCAGCATTAGTGGGATAGCAAAAGTAAAAAAATGGAAGAGTTCCTGGACTATACTAACTTACTAGATCAAGATGGAGCCAGAGCCATGAAGAATTAAGGGACAGAACCATGACAGGGAGGAGAAAACCCAGACCTAATCTTCACCAGTAGTATGGGTTATATGGATTATAGAAATCTAAAGAAATATTTGATCCTACATGCTTTCCCTGTGTGGAGGGGCTTCCATCCCAAGTCAATACTAGAACTCTGGAGGTCTGTATCAAGAATTGGGAAGCTATGGCCCAAGGCCCAAATTTGGCCTGCTGCCTGTTTGCATATGGTCCATGAGCTATGAATAGTTTTTGCATTTAAATAAAATAAAACTTTATTTACAAATTGTCAAAACATTGGTAGCTTGTGAGTCATACAAAAACTGTGGACTAGATTTTGGCTGGTTCTACAAGGATACAAAAGGGCATGAGATGTGGTCTATAGTATAATAGGGGATAAAGACTGGCACATAGTTAGGGATTCCTGCCTTGTGTCCTATACCTCTTTTGCAGTCTGGGAAAGCCTATGGATCCTTTTTTGAATATTTTTAAATACATAAAATAAGATACATGGGTTATAAAGGAAAACAACTATATTGAAATATAGTCATCAAAACTTTTTTTTAAAAGGTTAACATCTCTGCCTTAGAGAGGAGAGGGCAAAATGTAGACAGAAATGGATAAAATGCAGAGCACATGACCCCTAAGAAATTTACCAGACACTGTATTTCCCCTTACTTAGCCTCCTCATGATCAGTGTGTTAAAAAAAGTCCTCATAGCCATTTACACTAGATCGGTCTGCAACTCACAAATTCACAGCTCATAACTTACTCACAAACTCATAGCAAGAAACAAATATCACTTGGGCAAGTAGAGAAAATGGTGTTCCACTATTCATAGGTAATTACTTTCTTAGTGCTGAAAACTACAGGGCAATTCCCAAGAGAAAAGGAGAGAGAATCACCTTCTTTAAAACAGGGGAAGAACATGGTAATCTATGAAGTTTCATTTCAACCTGAATATTCATTAATTCTATTAGTGCATATCCCATAGATGCCTTCCTATAGATAGGAGGATGAACCAGATCATTTAAACTTTCTGAATCTCAGTTTCCTGCTCTGTAAAATGAGGAAGCTGGGTGAGCTGGGCTCTGAGATCCCTTCCAATTCTAGACCTTGTTGAATCCTATCTCTGGCTCATAATTCATTGATTATCTTTATGACCACCATGGAACAATCAGAACTGGAAGTGATCTCAGCAATCATTGAGTCAGTATCTTTGTCTTAAGCAAGAGAAAAATGAAGCCATGGATGAAAAGACTTTTCCCAAGGTCAGGACTCCTGATCTCAAGCCAGATGCCCTTTGTGCTACATTATGTGATCTTCAGAAATCTAGTAGGATTCAACCCATGGAGAGTTCCTAGATTTTCATATTCCTCCTACTTGACACCATCAGCACAAATAACATTTCATTCTGGGAAGCACCTCCTTAAATTCTTCTGCCTACAAATTCCCTCTCCTTGCCCACAAGTTTGGGCCTGTCCAGTAACCTCAAACAGATCATCAATCTGAATGTTTGTAGTAGCCCCAGGCCAGAGTAGTTTAAAGTTCCACTATCAGATGGCTTCTCAATCATCTCTAGACCAAATAGTCCTGACTTTGTCAGACTCTTCACATATTCCCCATCTCCATTATTAACCATTGCTGTCCTGGCAAAACTTTTCCATTTGGAATTGGATAGCCTAGGTTTAAATGTTGGCTTTGCAAGGGAAGGGAATATGCACTTAGTATGCATCTGCAAAATGTCAGGCATGGTGCCTAACACTTTACAAATATTATCTCATTTCATCCTTTGTCACTTACTACCCAGTCATTTAACTTTTCTGAGCTTTAATTTCCCCTCAATTTAGATGACCTTTAATATCCCATCAAGGTCTAAATCTATGATCCTATGGGTCTTATCCCAATTAGTTTGGGGATTTAATTCATTTAAGCAATTTGAAGACCAGGTCTGGGTCTTTACATTCCCTGGGATTCCTTTTCCCCATAACACACATACACACACACACATACACACTACTACCAGTCTGTCAAAAGACAAACTAATAAAACAATGTTGGATGGCTCAAGCACAGCCCTGCCTCCGAGGCATACATTGTATCCTTGAATCATGGGATTATAGATTTACAGCTGAGAGAGAACAGAGATTATTTTGTCCAACCCCTTAATTTTACAGATGAGGAACCTGGTGCTCCAGGCAATGTTGGAAGTAAATCACAGAATTTGAGAGTTGGAAGGTAACAGACATCTATTCCAAACCATTTTCAGAAGGAATTCCCACTAGAACACATTGGATATGTGACCATCCAAACTTGTATTGAAGATCTCTAAGGAAAAAGAACCCACTCCTCCTTTTGTACAATGCTATTTGTTAGAAGTGTTTTCTGTCCTCAAACATGGAGGCATTGCAATCTTGACTCCCAGAATTCAAATCCTAGCATTCTTTCTCCATTATTATAAGGAATCAAAATCAATCTATCTTTTTTACTATGTGTCTACGTAAAGAAACACGATCAGGCTTTGCCTAACTCTAGGTGGCATTCTCTCAGTAAAAAATTGTGAGACCCTAAAACTTTTTCTTTCTCTTCTCCTGAATGTGTGTGTATTGTTCCTTCTCTGCTGTGTAGACTCATATCCTATGGAATACCACTCAATTTAGTACAAGGTGAGAGAGAATAAATTGAGCAATGAAAACAAAAACAGAAACAAGAAACATCAGTTTCCAATTCTAAGAGTCACATTTAATGAAGGACATGGACAAATATGAATATACTGGAATAGGGAAAACAGAAGGATAAGGATGAAGTTCCATCTTGTATGAGGATCCATTGGAGAAATTGTACAATAGAATTTGTGAGGTATGTGGAGTAGGGGTAAGGCATGAGAAGTGACCTCAAGTATTTGAATGATTGTATCATAAAGGAGAGATTAGACTTGTTTTGTATAATTAGGAGTTAAAATTGGGACTAAAATCAGGACAAAGTCTAGATTAGTAAGGTGATAACTTTGCCTTTACTACCATCCTCCTCTAAATTCTCATCTTGATAAATATCACCTTTAAAAAAATACTGGAGTGGTTGCCATTTCCTCCTCCAGCTCATTTTATAGATGAGGAAACTGAGGCAAACAAGGTAAAATGACTTGTGCAGGGTCACACAGGGGAAGGGGAGGTAGGTAATAGAAGAATACTGAATTAGGAATTAGAAGACCTAGATTTGAGTCATGGTTCTAATATCATTATTTAATTTTTCTATACCTTAGTTTCATTGTCTATAAAACGAGGAGATCATGACCCTCCAAATTGCCTTCCAATTCTAAATATATGATTGGGGTGTATGGGGTCTTCAGAGAGGACTAGCATCTCTGGGATGAGGGTTTTCTGAGCCCTTTTCAGGGTTGCTAATCTACCTTTGGTATCCATCTGTTACCTTTATCTGTTACCCCTCTCTTGTGGTTCCAAGAAGCTGTAGGATGTTCAGTGGCCACACCCTGGTAAAACCATCTTCTCAGATGGGCTAAAGCAAGGTGAGGGTAACCAATGGATGGGTTAAGGGAAGTGTCTACCCCAAGCATGTGAAAACTTCTCCTGTGGAAGAGGGGATATGAACATTTTGTTTCCACAGCCATGAAGGCAGCTGAAGAAGGCTCTGTGGAGCTGTTAGAGCTTGGTCAGACTCCTGAGACACCAAAGTCATCCCCTGCATCCTGGGTCATCTCCCATCATCTTGACTTTTGTCTTGCCACTGGACTTCAATGACTCTGGAGGTGAGGATGAGGCTGACAACTTTGTATAATTCTGCCTCACTTAAATTCTTTTCATGCTGAATCAAGCTATTACCCTGTGATGTCATCGGTCCTCACTGAGATAAAGGACAAACAAGGTAAGATTCTATCAGGCACAGACAAATTTTGGTCCAAAACTTAAATAATTTTCTAATAGTAATAAGGAGAGATGTGCAACACCTAATGGCCACTTTATGCTCTGGCTTGCATGTTGACTTGACTTTTGATTTAAACATTGACATGAAATTAGTGTTACAGGCCAATCAAGTAAGGACAGGAGGAGAAAATAGGAAGAGGCAAGATCATTTTTCCATCTGTATCATGTATGTTTCTCATGGTTCATGGAGCATATGTTAAAGATATATCTGAAAGAATATTATCTTTAACATAGTTTAAAGTTTAAACATAGCAAAAAAAACCCAGATTGAGAGAATGCCCTGATATTTAAAAGAGATAATATGTCTATATATGTGTACATATTTAATATATATTATATATACATATATATTCATGTAGACATGGAATATACATGTTGGCATACATATATAGATTATTGAACTATTTCTAGAATATGTTTCGAGTGTTTTATGTCTTGAGGTTCAGTATATATGGATATCCTGACAGCTTCTTAGTGCTATAATATATTCCATATTGTGCAATCCATTTGAAATAACTAGGTGATATATTTTAGGAAGCACATTAAAACATTTCCAGATATAGAAAGTTCCTGGTTGCTGGGCCTCAGTACTCAATAACCCATAATGACTTGCAAGCATCTTGTGGTTGACTTCTTCATGACTCTCTAGGCTAGTACCCTCAATACCAAATTTGACCACAGGAGTCTGGGTTATGTCTCTCATGCACAGAAGTAGTGTTGGTCCAGAGACTCCCTATATTCAAGGAACAGGACCTTCAGGAGAGACAAGGACTGTGCTATTTCCTATTACTATGTGTGATGAAGCTACCAGGCTCACTAATTACATTCAATATGCATTTACGGGCACTGTGCTGGACAAAAAATAAAAGCATGGTCCCTGCCTTAAGGAGACTTTATTTTACTGAATCTTAATGGCTCCTTTCACAGTCATTTCTGCTACTATCACACGTAGAGCCTTAAAAACTCTTTTTCTATGGGTTTAGTCGTTGGAAAATTTCCCTGCCCTCTTCGTCTTTTCTACTCAAACTTCTCCATGACTATAAGGCAATTCACCAACAGACATCCTGAGTTCATAAAAGTAATTTGTCGCCATCAGGAGGTGAACAAATTTGATTTCTACAGTCTGCAGGAAGACAGTCAGCAACACAGGGCATTGTTGGGAGGCAGCGAGGGGCAACGTAGAGACAGGAGAATGGATTTGGAGATAGGGAATCATGCTCAAATCCCAACTGTGGTGCTCATGTGACTAAGGTAAATCATTTCACTTCTCCGAAGTGTTTCCCTATCTCTAAAATGGGAATGATAGTAACAAATACAGGGCCTACATTGCAGAGCTGCTGTTCATTTCAAAAGAAAGCACCTGTGAAAGCTTTGTGGTGCCACATAAGATAATTTTGCTCTTCTTGTGAACTCTAGCCTTGTGTATCTCAGGAGGTAAGTCTGTGTGTGTGTGTGTGTGTGTGTGTGTGTGTGTGTGTGTGAGAGAGAGAGAGAGAGAAATTTTGAAACAGATTCTGCCACTTACTAACTAAACGTTTTATTTCTCTGAGTTTCAATTTCTGCATCTCTAAAACTGTAGGGAGAGGGGGCCCACGCTGTTTGAACTAAATCAAGAGTTCTCAAACTTTTTTTTGGCCCAGAATCCCTTTACACTCTTAAAAACTATTAAGGACCCCTTCAAGCTTTTGTTTGTGTGGGTTGTAGCCATCGCTATTTACCATATAAAAGGGAAAATTTCTCTATTATTATGAAAATAATTTTGTTCTCATGCACCTGCTGGAAGGATCTCAAGAACCCCCCAAGGAGATGTCTAAGGTCTTTCTCCATTCTATCCTTACTACTGATGTAACCTTGGGTAAGTCACCTAACTTTCCCAGGACTTTGTTTTCTCATCTGAACAATGAGAAAATTGACCTAGATGGTCTCAAGTCTCTTATATCTCTAAACTGATAAAACTATGTTTAGGATGATACTTGATTCTGAGTTTCTCTGTCCAGAATCTACTTTCACTTTCTATGAAATCTGTATTGCCTTTTTTGTTGCTTTTATCACGAGGCCAAGCAAAACTCCCCTTCAGCCCTCAGATGGAAGTGTCTTTCTGGTTATTGGCTAGTGCCTCTATCTCCCCCTGCCTTTCTGCACAAAGGCACTCCAGATCTGATCCTCTTCTGATACTGATCCCTTGGCAATCCCAGTAAAAGGCTCTCACCTCTCTTACTGCTGCTGTCAGTTACCTCATCCTCAATCTCTCTCTCTTCTGGCCAGCTCTTCCTGACTCCAACTCATCAGTTTACCTAATACAAAGAGATTGACCTGTCAGCTGCATAATACCTAGGAAGGGCATATGCAATGGAACCTTCTCTTTTCTTCAGAGTCACTGCTGCAGGGATATAGATGTTTATTCCCCCTTTTACCAGATTGCTTCAGACCAGCACACTAACATAAGTTGTTTTTGAAAACAGAGGTGCCCTGGGTTCAACTAAGACAAGCAGGAGATGAGCCAGGCCTCTATAGATGGAAGTTGATCAGTGAGTCAAGGTTTGTTTGTTTCCTTATTAATAACTACTGGATGTTTTTTTAGTTATTCCACTGATAACTGTTTCTTATCACTTTGGGCATTTCCTCTTGTTTTCAAATTTTGAGATTTGGAGGAGTTCCTCCACACCCCCCCCCCACCCCATCTCCCCCTCTTCCATTTGGCTACCCATTCTGGAAACTCTGCCAAGTATCCAGAGGCTTTCAAAGAAATTTGCAGCTGTTCCCTAGGGCAGAACATCCTCAAAACAATATTAAAATGACACTGCAGCAAAAGGCAACTTTAACAAATTAGTTACTGTTGTCCTTATTTTGCTTCTCAGAACAGCAAACATGAAAACCTTCTTTTTTTGAGAGTCCATAGTCCTATGGAGATGGAAAGCCAGCTACCATGATACTTTGGGCATGTGGGGTATGAGGATGCCCTGTATACCACAAGCCCTTCAGCCTTCTTGGTGTTCATGATCACTGCTAAGAGAGATCAATCATTAATATTACCTTTCAGCAGCTTTCTTACAAAATTATATATGTCTGCACTATAGTATCATTGACACTTACCCACATGTTTCCTATTTGCATCAAGGAAAAGAGCTGATGATGTCCTGTTCTCCAGACATCAGTCTCTCATGGGGTTCCCAAGCTAAAAGCCACTAAAAAGAGAGACTTTTATCAGAATAAAAAACTCACTCTGTCATTTTGACTTTTTTTTTTTTTAGGCTAAGAAGACTCCAAAAGGAACACAGAGGGAAAGGAAGCCATGTAATATATCTGTCTATATAGACTGCTTAAGTGTCATTTATCACCACAGTGACACAAGAACTAATACTCCGTGGACCTCCCCTCTCAATGGCAGATTTTGGAGAGAAATGGTTCCTTTAGAACATCTAGAGAACACACCTCCCTGACTCTGTTGCTTTAAACCTTGGAGCTTCAAGTGGAACTGCAGGACTAGACGTGAATGCCCCTCCCCCACCCTCTAACTTAATTTAATTATTCTTTCTTTTCCCTTCTCCCTCACCCCCCCAAGTCCTTAGACTCTGCTTAGGAGCTAGTGGCACTAACAGGCGGTTCAGGCTGAAGGCGCCAGGAACCAGTTGTCTGTCAGAGCTGGGATTGCAAAGTCCCATTGCTGAAATACTAGACTTTGAACATGTTCATACTGGTAGAAAAGACAGAACAAAGACATGGTTGGCAAGTGTGTGCCTGCTCTCTGCTCTCTTCTCTTTCTGTCCTCTCTTCTTGCTTTTATTTTACTTTTCTCCCATCTCTCACTTCTTCTGCTCCCAATAAATACTTGGCATTTCAGGATATCGGAATTTTTCCCAGGTCTTAGATACTGATAATCAGGGGTAGTTCTGTAGTCCATCCTTACTTGCTATTGCCAGCTGACTGTTCTGTATCTAATTTGGTTTAGAGGAGGGTTCTCTGAATAGCTGTGTGGGGGGAAAGGGATCCGTGTGGGGGAGGGGTCAGTGTGTGGGTGGGTGTGGGTGCGGGTGGGTGAGTGGGTGTGTGCGTAACTGCATACATGCACACACACAGACACACAGATGGACACACACACACCAGTCCTGCACATATACTCCATGGATAGATAAGTAAAATTCACTTTTATAGGCCCATATCAATGGCAGATCGATAATGAGAGATAATGGAAATTTATGTATTTTGGCAGAGAAATCTGAGGTACTTCATAACAAATGGCACTCAGTAACAAATCCCTTAATAGGGGAAGATCAGCATCACTTCCATCACAGGTGAGAGAACAGTATTTTAGGGAGGAGTTGGTTTTTCAAGGTAAATGGTTTTTTTAAGGGTACTAGTAGTTCATCATCATGGAGGCTGCTTATGGTTTTCTAGACTTAAGTCCCATTTCAGAGAACTAGAGTTTTGGGGTGAAGGAGGAGCATTTAATTCCCTTTTTGATTGTCTACTAGGTGTTTTAAGTCATCCTTATTAACTTTAGAAAGCCTAGCTAGTCTAAATAAATTTCTGCCAATTTACTAACTGTGGGTAAATCTGTGAGCAGCAAAATGTGTGGGAAAGCTACAAAATGGATATAATTGTAACTATACTGCCTGTGAAGAAAGCGATTTATAAATAAATATTATAACCTCATAGAAATGGGAGCAATTCTTACCAGTGATTCTTAGCAGCTCTAAGTGTTGGGATTGTATAATTCTTCATTAATTCATCATTCCTGATTTCCCTTAAGTCTGTTGTCATATAAATTTGTTGAGTTCAGTTGTTTCAGTATCCAAGTCATGACCCCATTTAAGGTTTTCTTGGCTGGAGTGGAGTCATACTGGAGCGTTTTGTCATTTCCTTCTCTAGCTCATTTTATGGATGAGGAAACCGAGGCCAACAGGGTTAAGTGATTTGCCCATAGTCACACAGCTAGTAAATACGTGAGGTGGGATTTGAATTCAGGAAGGCGAGTCCTCCTGACTCCAGGCCTAGTGCTCTATCCACTGCACCAGTACCACAATTTGTTTAGCCATTCCCTGATCAAAAGACATTTACTTTACCTCTATTTCTTAGCTAGGATACTTCTGAGAATAGTACCTACTGTGCCGCCTAGCTCCCCCTGTCCGTATAAATAGGAATAAACTTTTACAAGCAGGAAATGAGTATAGTAGAAAAAACATTCCAGGACTTGGTTCCAGAAGGCCTAGGTTCAAATCCTCCCACTTCCTCTCACATCATGTTTAGGAGCTGTGTAACGAAAATGAGGGGTCAAATGACCTTTAAGTGGAAAGAGCTCTGGTCCAAAGACGGAGAACCAGAGCATTTAAATTCTACTTATACAACTTCAGATAAATCATTCATTCTTCTTGCGTCTTCATTTGAACCAGATGGCCTTGGAGGGTCCTCCCAAGTCTTGATTATGATACTAGGATTCCTTTTCCCTCTTAGGCTTATGATTCTAGGGGTTTTTTTAGAAAGACAGATCTATTCAATTAAGTTTCAAGAATACAATAAGCTTTGAGATTATAAACCGAGAGATGGAGGCCACACATAAATTTTTTTGTCAATGGCAAGAGAAATACTATGTTTCTTGGACTAAGAGATGTTAGGGGTCATTTTCTACACCACCCAATGTGTAGGGTTTCCATATAGGGGTCAAGCAGCTGACAGATGACCTAGAATTTTGGGAGTGGGGTAGCACAGGGTAAGAAATTAACTCTTTCCTCAGCTAACTTTAATTTTTTTTTTAATTCTTCTTATATGGAGATAGGAAATTACTGGACAATGATAGAAATATTGGGAAATTTCTTCCTTTAGAAGAAGTACAAACCTAAAATTGTTTGTTCCTACTCATCCCCTGAAACCAAAATACTAACATTTTCCATACACAATATGCAGTCTCAATTTCAGTGAAATCCTCTCCCTTCCAAATGCAAAAACATCTTTCATGAGTTTTAGTAGCTGAAAGGTAACTATCTAATGCCTGCGATAAATGACTAAATACCTCTCCAATACAGTGCAGTATTTTTAGAGAAAAGAGACTTTAATAACAGTTACTAAAGCCCCCTTCTAAAATTGAATTTAAAGTAATTTTTGAGGCTACATATGTTGGCCCCAGATTCCTTCCCATATTCTTCCTGGGAGTTCTCCAAGCAAGGCAGGGAGTGTCCTCTCCATAAGTGTCTTTAATGGGCTGCTTATTAAAGCTGGGAGTCTAATCTGGGTCTGTGGACGCCCCTGAATGAAAACTCCATAACTCTCCCCCCACCCCAAACTCAGGGCATATTAAGAACATTTTTTGACTTTTTCTCACTGCCCCACAGAGACATAAAAATAATATGACTGCTTTTTCTTCCATCCTATAGGACCACGATAGTTTGTGAGATTCTGGTCTGGGGCTTTGGAAAGGGTTTACTTTGTGTGAAACTTTATTTTTCTTTGTCTGTGGGGTGGTTTTCTCTCCTCATTCATTTGGGGGGAAGGGAAAGAGAGATGAAAATGTAACTTGCATAAAAAAGGCTCTGTGGTCTCCTTTCAAGGCTGCTCTGTGGAGGATGGTGAACATGTGGGGTGGGGGGTAGGCATTGGAGGGAAATAAAATATGGAAGGATTATCCTCAAAAAAAGGTGCTCTGAAATCACAGAAAGACCAGCTCTCCCAATCTGAGAAGGCAGCTATGGAGAGAAGAAGCGAAAAATGAGATTTTATTTTTGTGGCTTTGGTGGTTCAAACAAGAATTAGATTTTTGTAGCATGAGATAGTGGGGTAGGGTGCCTGAGAGAGACAGAAAGGCTTGGGTCCAAAAACCACCCCCAATTCCCCTCTCTTGGTCTCAGCTTTATCTCTGAAATGGGCACTATAATATCTGTAGAGCCTACTTCACACAACTATTGGGAGAATAAAATAAGACATTGAACTCGGAGTTAGGAAGACCCAGGGGTGTGATGGAGCTTGCTCCAACCAACTTGAGAGTTGATATTAAACTTTCATCTTAAGCAATTATATTTCAGGAATTGGCAAATGCTACAAATTAGGACTTGATTTATCATTTTGTTGATTGTCTGGACTTAAGAACATGATGGAGAAAATGTTAATAATGCACATTAAACTTTGAAACTCATAGTAGGGCCTTTTTATGGAGAACTGATTGTTAAACACAACTCTGGGGGAAAAAATAAAACTGAGTTTAAGACCTACCTCTGATATTTACTAGATGTGTGACCACAAACAAGTCACTTATCTTTTCTGTGTCTCAGTTGTTTTATCTGTAAATGAGGATAATAACAACATACACCTCCCAAGGTTGTTTGGAGGATGGAGTGAGTATCTTACAAACCTTAAAGTGCTATATAAATGGTCTCTAATATTAGGGTTAATGTAAATAATTATATAATGTGCTTCAAGAAAGTTAAATTACTACTCATCAAAGAATTAAATATTAAAATACCAGTAACCATTCTTAAACAAAAACATTATGGAGTCAATCAAGGACATCCTTGATTCATTCACAGAGTTCACTCAATCAGTGTAATGAGATTATAGGGTACAAACCTTGTTTGGAGGCATCTGAGGGGCACCTCCCCATGGAGAGTGTGAACATGCGCAATGGTCCCTTACTGAAAGGGCATAGGGATATCCAGATTGATTAGAGCTGTCTTCAAGATCATTAGATGAATAGGACTCAAAAGGACAGATTCTTGTTGGAATGTCCAAGTGGAAACACATTCTACCATGTGATTCTGTGAAATCTGTAAGATCCTAGTTGCTGCTATCTATTAGTCTGGGAAAGTTCACTCTCCAGTTTTGTCATCTTGTATTGCCATTAAGAATATGGAACTAACTCTCATTTGACTGCCCCTGGCATCCATTTCTAGTTCTTGATGGTAGAGGGACTATGGCTGGGAACAGCCTTCTTTCCTAAGCCCTCTCCACTCTGCTGACCAAGGCTCTTCTGCTGTGAGCAGGTCTGACTTCTCAGTAGGAAGAAGGTGGAAAGGATATAAAAGTAGATCAATTTGGCCTGTTCTTTTGCTTTTGGAGACCATAGAGAGGGATGGCTTCTCTAATAAGAGTCAGTCCTAAATCCTAGTTTGTTAGCCATCTTGGAGGCTTTTGGAGACCATAGAGAGGGATGGCTTCTCTAATAAGAGTCAGTCCTAAATCCTAGTTTGTTAGCCATCTTGGAGGCCAATCTGGTCAATGGCAACAAATTAGGAGCACCAGTGAGCATTCCCAAACTCTCTATGTGGAGATGCCCCTAAGATTCCACTAAATAAAGACAGCTACCCATTAAATTCCTCAGGTTGATTGGCACTCATGTAATTGACTAAGGATTGCCCTGATCAATCCCATTTACACTGTTCTCCCAGTTAAATATTTCCTGTCCCAGAAATAATGCTAGAGTCCTTTTGATCATAGGAACCCCACAAATCATTGAAACTTTGCAGTATTAGTGTGGGGTTTTGAAAAGATGATCTAAATTGGTTGTTCTATCATAGCAAGAGTTGGAACAGGTTATCTGGGATCGTTATGAACTCTAGGTCCATATGAAGGGAGTTCTTTTATGTCTAAGAAGCCTTATGTTCTTTTTTCAAGGAAAATTTGATCATTTGAATTTTTAAAATATTTAGCTTTTTAAGTTAACAAGCCTTTAAATTTTCTTCTTTCTTCCACTCTCCCCATACCCTTTAAAAAAGAAAAGGGGGGAAAAACCTTTGTAACAAATATGCATTGTCAAGCAGAGCAAATTTTCACATTGACCATGTAAAAATGTGTAATGCATTCTATATCTTGAATCAATTCCCTCTGTCAGGAGACAGGTAGTACCGTATTTCACCATTCATTCATGGGAACCTTTTGCTATCACTACATTAATCAAAGTCCTAAAATATTTCAAAGTGATTTTACTTTTACAAGGTAGTTTTGCATAAATTGTTCTCCTGGTTTTGCTCGCTACATTCTACATCAATTCTTAAGAGTCTTCTCAGGTTTTTCTGAAATACTTCTTTCATAATTTCTCATAACACAGCAGTACTCTATTGCATTCATACAACATGATTTGTTGAACCGTTGCCTAAATGATAGGTGACCTCTTCATTTTTAATTCTTTGTCACTATCATCAGTTTATTTTTGAACAGAGGAAAAAAATGTATTTCCCATCCATCTCAAATCATCAATATTCTCCATTTTGAACTGCCTGATAATACTTTATCAGTCCATTAGAAAAACTAATTTTCACCTGAGAGTGAAAGTTTAAATTTAAGACCCAAGTCCCTTTTGAAAGAGAGCTACATGGCAATGGGAACTCTTCTGGCATCAGACTTGAACTTTCCCTATGACAAGAGAAGCTTGGGAGGGTTTTTTTTACCCCATTTTGCTTTTGCTTTTTTTCTACTGTTCTTTTACTTTTACTTTCCTGATTATTTTTTGAAAGTATGGGTATTAGAAGAGTTCTTATAAGACTAAAAAATGTAAGTCTAAAGAAAACATGTATTGTTTTGTAGTCAAGCTTGTATAACTGTCTTAAGGGGAATGCAATCACCAGGTCAAGCAACTATATGAAACCTGGGCTCTCATAAATGACTTGAAAAAGAAATATTTTTAATGAATATTGAAATGTGGTGTAAGGCACTAGAAGAAGCAATTAAGAAAAGGACAACAGTTGGGACCTTCCCAAGAATCCAGAGAAGGAAGTCCAAAGGAAAACAGACTGATCTCAGACTTACTTTTGTGATGGTTGTTCATGGACAACATAAAGTTTTGGATTTTCTAGGCTCTGAGTTTCCATAACCTAACATTCTAGCCAAAGAAAGAAGATTGCCCGAGCAGAACCAGTTTGGGGGCTTGACTTGTGGGTAACCCCAAATTTGAGAGTTCCCAAGTTTAAGAATTTGGGGATCAAACCTTAAGCAAAAAGAAGATTTCCTGATTCATCATGTTCCTTGGATAAACAAACAAATTTTTAAAATCACCCACATAATTGCAGAGCAGTGACCTACTTCTTCTACTTAGAAAGCAAAGCCAGTGAGTTACTCAGAAAGTTAAGATCCCATAGGAAGTAAAATTCATATCCAACAGCCCCAAAGTATACTTGCCTTCTGGGGGGATTCAAAATACAGGGTGACCTCAAGGGAATCGTGTAGGACTTTACAGGAAAGGCGGGGATCTACCAGGATGTCAAAAAGTTGCTCTGACGGTTATTCTAAATGTAGTTTTCTTCTGTGGGAAGCTGATGAATTATTTGAGAGATTTATGTATTTCTGCATCTAATTACAGGGCAGCTAGGTAGTGCAGTGGATAGAGTACTGGTATGAGAATCAAGAAAACTCATCTTCCTGAGCTCAAATCTGGACTCAGATATTTACTAGCTATGTGACCCTGGGCAAATCACTTAATCCTGTTTGCCTCAATTCCTTAATCTATGAAATGATCTGGAGAAGGAAATGGCAAGCTACATCAGTATCTTTTCCAAGAAGACCCTCCATGGGGTCACAAAGAGACAGACATGACCGAAAAATGACTGAACATCAGTTTATGAACTCCTGGGAGTGATGGGCATCTTCTTCATTTTCTGCAAGAATATGCAAAATCTAAATGATAGATTTTAAATATAGATATAAAATATAGATAGATATAGATATATAAACATTTTTAATATTCAAAATTACATTTGTCAATCCTGCCAATTATTAAGCATACAAGTTTACTTTTAAGTAAAAACAACTTGGAGATTTTGTGGAAAGGGAAATACATTTTTTGTCAGGGAGGGATTGGAGTTTGAGATTTATTGTGATCTTTTTCTTTGCGGAAAAGGCAGAAGAAAGGCTGATCGCTAAAAAGATTATTCTGGAGCTTTTCCTGGGAGGGCCAAGGTAGATGGGAAAGATCTTGGAATCACAAAATGTCCAAGTCAAACCAGATCTTAGAAATTATGAAGGCCAACTCACTATTGATAAAGACATCGAAGCCCTTAGGGTTTCAGAGACAGGCTCAATGCCACATAGTGAATTAGTGGCAGATGTACAATTAAAACTGAGGTCTATTGACTCATATACAGCAGACTCCACTATGCCACATGATAGATTAATTAAACCTATTTTTGTTAATCAAGAAATGAAAGAATATAGGAAGAGGGCACTAGAAAATTGCTCTTCAAAATTCCCTTTTTAAACCATGAGTTCCTTGAGAGCAGGGATTCTTTTGTATCTCTTCATGTCAGTATATTGTATCTCTCTTTGTATCCTTATTGCTTAGCACAATGCCTCACACAGTAGTTATTAAATAAATGTCTATTTTTTATGCATGCGTCCAGCACAGTTCCTGACATACAGTGGGTATTTAACTTCTTTTGCTTATGTGTGGGTCCAGCATCACAAAGAAAGAATGGCAGCATAGTATGGTAGAAAAAAAAAATATTGAAATTAGAGATAGAAGTACTATATTTGAAACCTGTCTCTGTTTACTACTATTCTTAACATAAGGTAATAATAATAATGGCTAGTTGTATTGGACTTTAAGTTTGCACAGTGCCTCCTTGGAGGCTTGCAACAATACTGTTAGGTAAATACTACAGATAGAGTTATGCCCATTTAACAAATGAGGAAATTGAGCCTCTGAGAGATTAGGTGCTTTTCCTATGGAGACTCGATGAGTAAATGTTGGAGGGGAAATTCAATCCCAGACCTTCCTGAGTTCAGGTTCAGTACTCCTTAACCACTGTGGTGCTCACTTTCCTACTTGATAACAAGAGAGCATTGGACTATATGACAATTATGTTCTTGAGTTAGGATTTTATAGACAAACTGCTCTCAGAAATGTTCTACCTAAGAAACAGAAACAAAGTAGATACCCTTTGATCCGGCAATGGCTAAACAAATTGCAGGTGGATACGGTGGATAGAGCCCCAAGCCTGGATTCAGGAAGAGTGCTCTTCCTGACTTTAAATCTGGCTTCAGACACATTAACTGTGTGACCCTGGGCAAGTCATTTAATCTGTTTGCTTCAGATTCCTCATCTGTAAAATGAGCTGGAGAAGGAAATGACAGACCACTCCAGTATCTTAAACAAGAAAACCTCAAATGGGATCATGAAGAGTTGGACACGACTGAAAACAACTGAAAAATAAGAATAAATGTAATAGAACTTTATTCTGATTTAAAAAACGAGGATGATGATGAATGCAGAGAAACATGGAAACATCTCCATGAATGGATGCAGAGTGAAAAAAACACATACGATTGCAACAATGTTAATGGAAACAATAACCATGAACCAAAAAAAATAAAAAATGAGTATTCCAAAAATGAAAAAGAACAAGCATGGTTCCAAAAGAAAAATATATTCACCACCAGCCCCTCCCTTTGCAGAAGGAAGAGGTCCACAAATATGGCCCAGCACACCAATAGTTAGACTTTTTTGATATATTGATAAGTTATGCTAATGTTAATCTTTTTTTTAATACTATTTGTTATATGGAACTGCTTTCTGAGAAGGGGAAGAGGAGGGATACTGGGGAACTATGATGGTATGAAAGAATATATCGATATAAACTTATTTTCAAAAGGGAGAGGGGGTGGGAAATAACACCCCCAGTTCCTTGGCAGCATGATGTGGTGGAGAAAACATGGCTTTTGAGCTGAGGTCCACATCCTGGCTCTGCCACTTCCTAGCTATTTGGCCCTAGATAAGTCACTCTCTGAACCTGTTTGCTCCCCAGTAAAAATGAGCCTTGGGTTGGTCTTTAAGACCTCTTTCAGGAAAAAAAATTCTATAACTTCATGAAGGGAAAGAAGAACTCATCTGCCTCCTCCCCCCACAAAAAAATACTCTTCTGAATACCTCCCATGAAACTCCCTAAAATGTGGTGACAACAAAGGCAAGAAATCCTCCCTCTTGGAGATCATGACCCCATTAGAATGCCCATGTATCAGCTGCCTGTTCCTCATTCGCTCCTTAGCCAAGAAACACAGCTTGGTTTGAACACTAAGCTAGGCTACTTAGAAAATCAAAAGGGAGGAGACAGGTGAGATCTAGCTCTAGGAAGTTTAACTTGAGAGGTGAAAACAAAGCAAATAATCTGGATTGAGAGAGTTTTGTGGGGAGAGTTAAGGAAGTTAGTATTATAGAGGCCTCAAGGCTGAGAAGGCAGGTTTGGGGCAGTGGGGTGCTAGGGAATATGGCAGAGAGGGCATCCCAAAACAAACATGCCTAGTTCACAATATGATTAAGGGACAGCCTCTTGAGCTGATGTCTGTAGGAGAGAGCAACAGAAAAATCCAAAAAGTGGACAATTTCTCAGCATCCTGCAGTCAGGGAACTAGACAAGAAGAGCTTAGCCTTGAGCCATGAAAGCCATTCTGGAAAGAGGTGAAAAGCTTGAGAAGGAAGGATTTGAGGCCCTGCTGCCCCCTCCTCCTCATAGATGCCTAGAATGAAGAAACCATTTTCTTGGCTATCTGTGGTTTTTGTTCCCCCTTTGGAAGCTCCCTCCCCAATAATCATATGTGGATTTGGGAGTATCCCCTGTCTGGCCAGTACCAGAGTAACCGAGCTATAATTACGTTGCAGGGATACTAATGGTTAGGCTAAGCTTTGTTTGAGAAGAGACTTTGACTTTGCTCAGGAGATGATTGCCAGGCAGCTGTGAGGGGAGGGGGAAGGGGAAACCCAGGTTGGGAGGTTACAGGTCTAATTCATTCAACAAGCTTTTATTGCACCACCAGTACACACAAGGCGGCAGTCTGTGATATTGTGGGAATGATAGGGAAGCCAGAAGGAACCCTTTCCTTTCAGGGACCTTCTAAGAGTTTTTCTTTGAAAAAAAAAAAACTTATCTACATCCAACGACAACAGAGTCATGACATAGGGTATGTGCATTTAACTTACTCAATTCAACTATGTCCTCAGGAAAGAGAGAGACAGACAGACAGAAACCGAGAGACAGAGACAGATAGAAACACAAATACAGAGAGACAGAATACAATATGAATCTAAATTAGGTGGGCCAAGTGAGGGGATGGCAAACAGAAATCAGCTCAGTTCCCATAGTCCGTTTCAGTCCCCACAATACCCTCATAGGGTCAATACTTATAACCTGAGCATGAGTCTACCAAATTGATTCTCCAAAGGTGTTCCATAAACTTTGACTAGGTATGCCCCCAAACTATGTGAAACTAACACTAACATGTGACTGGGTACACAGGGCCAGATAAATTATAGGAAATTCACCTTTGCATGTATACATACAAGAGTCTTAACCTTCCAGAAATTACCAGAATTTCTCATGGAAAAGAATTGCATTGTACCTTGAGCAAAAACAAATCGTTTCAGACCCACTACTCTGGAACCTCCTCTTTTTCTACCCATAGATTAGTCTTTATATTTGGGGTAAGAGGGACAACCTTTGTTGTCCTACCAACATTTCTGCTGAACTAGAAGTCCTCTGTTTTGCTCTTTTTTCTTCCTTGAATATTCTCTTGTCTCACGGTAAAGCAGAAGGAAAGAAAACAATTATCTGGTGACATCATACGCATAATTCCATTTATGTGTGATGTCCTTGCAAAAGTATTTTTCCCTAATCATCAGTTTATTTGCCAACTAAATCTTTGCCTGTCCTTTTTTTTCTTCTGTTTGAGCAGAAATACTGATTGATATTATTATAATACATATCACCAATTCTTCATTTTCCTCTTCCCCGCATTTGTATGGCAGATCTTAAATGATGCTTATTTCTTTTTCTCAATTATATAAATCATCCCTTTTGACTGACAGGTCTTTACAGAAGCTTTGGATCTGCACTGGGCTGAGGCTTCTTTGGCTAGGCAGAATTTCAATAGAAAAAAGGTAGGAAAACTGGAGCAGAGACAATACTGGACTTGGATTAGAGTCAGGAGACCTGGTTTTGGCTCCCATATATATTAATTGTGTGAGTGTGAGCAAGTCATTTATCTCTCTGAGCCTCTGTAAAATAGGGGAAATAATATTTGAGCAGTTCTTTGTATGTAATAAGTGCTTAATAAATTTTCTTCATTCATTCATTCATTCATTCATTCATTCATTCATTCATTCAACATCTAAGTTATGGAGGTCATGTTAGCCAACCTCAAAGTTGTATCTAAATGTGTGCTATTATTATTACGTATACCCCAAATTTTAGCATTTGTTCAGTATAGAAACAATTTAAATAAAATATAAAATAAATAGAATGGAACAGAATAAAAATTGTCAAGTCCTTTGAAAGACTTTCCTCCTTTCCTCTTTGAAATGTGTTCAAAGTTATAAGTATGATGTAAATATAGTTATGCACAAAATCTAAGAGCTGAAAGATACTTCAGGGTCATCTAGCCATGCCTGAACTTTGAAGACCCCCCTTTACATGGTATCTAATAAATGGTCATTCAATCCTTGATCCCAACCCCCAATGACTGGAAATCCAAGAGCTCTCAAGGCAGTCCATTTTACTTTTCAGTAAGATTTTCCTTTCATCTACCCAAAATTTGCACCTTTTCCATCTAGTTTTGCCATCTGTGTCTTTTCAGAACAAGTCTGATCCCTTTTCAAGGTGATAGTTTCAAATCCTTGGAGACAATAATCTTCTTGAAGATCTGAATTCTGTCTTCTACCATTCTGGTTGCTTTCCTGTGGATGTTTCCTTTTTTGAATTGTAAACTGAACAGTTATGAAGATATTTCTAACAAGAGGATAGTACAATGGGAAAATTGCCTCCTTACTCTTAAACTAAGCCTCTTAATGCAGCTTCCAGCACAGGATAGCTGAGGACAAGGTCACGCCTTTCTTATCAGTGGACCCCTATGTTCCCATTTTAATTTTGAAATTGGAAATGAAACTTTTTCATTGTAATTTCTGGCCTTTTCCATGGAAAGATGAGAGTCTCTCTTTTGGCATGTGACCACTGCACATGACACTAGTCTATTTTGGCCGAGAAAACTGGAAGCCTGAAGAGGTATGTACTGCATGCATGGCCTGAGCTGCCCGGTCAGCTGCTCTTAACACCCACATGGCAACAGGGGCCAAAGGCAAGGGGAGAGGCCAAGCATGGAAAACTTTTTTCCCCTCCAATTTTATGGCCCTTTTACAATTTTCAAGAATTGTAAAATCTTCAGACACAGGCATTCTTTATACTGTTGTGCTGAGGGAGCATATTGGGATCACACTGCCTGAAAGTATGCATTTCCAAAGTCTTCTTTGGAAAAAACAAACTTACTGTCCCTTTTACCCTTCATTACCCACCCCCAAAAATGATCTTGAGCTCTGAGGTTCCATGAAATTTAAAGTTCAGCTCCATCTAAAAGCAGTCATTTATATAATGAGACTATACAAGAGAGAGTATATATTCAGCCCAATTGTCCCCTTCCAGCCTCTCTGGAATTTCAAAGGGGGAGAGGGAGACACTCTCTTTCCCCAGATTGCATCCCTCCTCCCATCCTCGGGGAAGGCCTGTCTTTGCAGGTTTCTGACAACCTGACCTCTGATCTTTGATCTGCAGGTCAAGGCACTAAAATATGGTTCTCATTAAATAAGGTAAGTAATTGTCAAACAGCCAAGTTAAAACAAAACCCTAAAATGATGGGCAGGAGTCAAACAGTGAGCCTGTATTTGCTTCCTTGAAAATTTCTGCAAGTTAGTCCTTTTTGAAAATTTTTGTAATAGCATGGAACAAGCTTTGACCTATTTTTTTGGGAGGAGGGAGGATATAGGGTGAGGGAGTGGTATCCTTAGTCATAGAGAGATGGTATAACATAAAATAAATTTAAAATCTCTAAGTTTGGTTGGTTTGGAACTTTGTCAGTAGTGGCACTAGCTTCTAAAGAAGGTGTACTGAAAACTTTAGCTTTGGGGAGATTAATACAAGATTTAAGTAAAAAAGACCAATTCATTATTATAACCTGAGAATTTAACCCATTTACATATGGCTGATTTTGGTGAGGGGCAGGGGAAGAGGAAGTTTTTGTTGCTGTTCAGTAGTTTCCATCGTGGTCAACGTTTTGTTCTCTATCTCATTTTACATATGGGGAAATTGAGGCAAACAGGGTTAAGTGACTTGCCCAGGCTCACACAGCTAGTAAGTGTCTGAGGCTGGATTTGAACTCAGAAAGATGAGTTTTTCTGATTCCAGGCATAGCATTTTATCCACTGTAACACCTAACTGCCCCTCGAAGAGGAAGTAGGCAGCATGTTTAAGTTTTCGAAGGCTTAGCTTCCTGAGATTGCAATGACCTGAAAATGATGGTTTTGTTTCTGTGGAATTGAAAGTCTTTGAGAGAAGAGACAATTCTATTTTTGTCTTTGTTTTGTGCACACAGATGGTACTTAATAAAGGTGTGTAGCTTTTAGTTCACTTGCTCAGACAAATATTTCTAGTGGACCCATCATCTCAGGCACAAGAAACAGCCACAATGCTAATTGAATTCTCTGATGCTGAGGATTTTTCTCAGTAGGGTCTAGAAAGTGCCACCATTACCCTGCTTCTCCCTCTTGGGGTTGTGACCGTTCCCTTCACTTCTCTTGGGCAGTCAACTTCCCCCAGATCCCTAAAATATCCCAACTCTTCACTGTTCTTTTGTCACCAGTCAAGGGGAGTATACAATTCCAATTTCTAAAGGACACACGATTGTCACCAAATATTTTGTGCCTTTCTTTCTCTACTGAAGAGCTATTATCATGGAAAGTGGCAGCTATGCCAGGGAGCAAAATGGACCATCAGTGGTTAGATTCAGACATTCTCTCTCAGTCTCCTACCTTTTCTTCTCCTGGTTTCTTCAGGAAGTTCTTTGGTCCCTCAGGTACATGGTTCTTCTGTTTTCTAACTTTTCTCTTTATTTAATTTCCAGATTTTTTTTGGAGGCAGCCAGGTGGTAGAATGGGTACAAACCTGGTCTTGGAGTAAGGAAGACTTAAGTTTGAATCCTGCTTCTGATAGCTGTGTTAGCTTGAACAAGTCATTTGACTTCTTTCAGACTCAGCTTCCTCACCTATAAGATGGGGATACTAATAGCACCTATTTCAGAGGATTGTTAGACAGCTTAGATGAGGTAATATGAAAAGCACTTTGTAAAACTTGAAGTTCTGTATAAATGCCAATTATTTTTATGTGTGGAGTAGGAATTCCTAAAAGATACAAAGAGCACCATCCCATAGAACCCCAGTAGGGCAAAAACAAATCTCTTTTCATATTTCTTTACTCTATATTCCAATACCCCCATGCAATACCATAACCAAATTCTCGTTCCCAGTCTTACAACTATAAACAGACTTTATCTGTAAATCCCTTTGCAAACCCTTAAGAGTCATATAAATGCTATTGTTATTGCTGTATTGTTCCTGATTCATAGATCCCAGGATTAAGTTTATTCTTCAAGCAAAGGCTAGCGTTAACAGTGACTGCCTTGGTCCCTAATACCTGAAGGCTAGGTAGGTTACATTTCGCTTCCTCTCTGGATTTTTCCAGTGTCCTTAAGGGGCTTTGCTGGGGTGTGTGGGGTTCTAGTCTTTGTCACTGGCTTCAGTCCTCCCAGATATTCCTCCAGTTTTAGGGGATCCCTTATACCCCAATTCCTTTTAACCCCTTAACAGTTGGATTAACATTTACAAAGGAATATTTACTTCAAAGGCACAGCAAAAATAAACATACAAATACCCCTCAGCACCCACAGGGGTATAATCGCCCTCTCTATCATCTTAGTCTCTAAGGAGCTTAGAGTAGTTCCTTTGTAGTTCCACCAAATTCCAAAATTGGGTTCAAATTCCATATACCCTAGCTTGTCAGAGCTTCCCTGCTAAACTGGAAGTAACCTAGACTCCTGCCTTTAAGGTTACCACATTCAGGTCTACTTAAAACTAAAAACACAAGGCTTAGAAGACGGAAAGGCCAGAAGTCTGGAAGTCCATCCCCCCCACCCCTCAACCAAGCTCAGTACATTTATGATGGTCTTTGAGGGAACAGCACCTTCACCTTTTATAGATGAACTAGAGAGAGAGGTGGAGTGTCCCAGTCTAATGATGTTAAAGATGCAGCCTCTTCTGGTTATGTAGCCAAAGGAAAGAGGCTGCTCCCCACCCAAGTAGTAGGAGAACACAAAATGTTTTCCCTTAGATGTTGGTTCCTGGCCTCTCCCACACAGGCACCTCCATGTTGAGTGATCTGGGCAAAGCCCAGTTATACTAGGTTCTTAATCTATATGAGGACAGACGATGAATTCAGCTTTCCAGGTTTGTCTTGCCAATTGTTAATAATAAATGACATTTATATAATGCTTTATATAATGTTTTAAAACTTTCCAAACATTTCATTATTTATCACATTAGTCTTCATAAGAATTTTATGATCACATTTTACAAATAAGGAAAATGAGGCTCACAGGATCATAGAGGTTAATAAGTTTTGAATACAGGATTTGAACCCAGGACTGCTTAACAACCATAGATTGAGAATTGGGCACTTTGTCCATGGAAATCATTCTGTCCAGGCCAGTGATGCTCCTGGATCCTAGATATTTAAGGGTTAAATTTGCTAGTGGATTCAAATTTAAACCAGAATATGCTAGAAGTTTTTTAATGGGACTTTGGCTAGAGGTGAAGAGAACAAGGGTTCTCTCTTAAACAGATAAGCTTTACATCCTGTTGGCATAGTACTGTATTGTTATTTGGAGTTAGAGAAGAAATTAGGAGATTGTATTGGATAAAGATAAAAGGCGAGTCAAAGTGCTGAGAAGAAAAGAAAATAATAATAACTAATATTTAAATAAGACAGAAGGAAATGGTTTGAGGAAAGAGTAAAGAGACATTGTTCTTGTTTCTGGAGAGCTGGTTACAAGCCAGGCTTTCTGAGAAGGTGGAATGGCTGAAGTGATGTCTGGGATTCTCTGAAGTCTCAGCATCTGTTGGCCTGAATCCAGTTAGTGCTGAGCAATAGATAGAGGCTGGAACACCTTCTCTTTCTTTACCTTCTTGTTTTCCTTCTCTCACCTTGTTCTTTTGATCCATAAATGTTTAGAGGGAAGAGGATCATTCAGGGTCCTCTTGCTCCAATTTTATCCCAGACTGCTAAAACTTTCAAAAGCCTGGTAGACTGAGAAGTTAAGAGGCAAGCAGGGAATACCACACCCCTCCCACTGCTTTGCAGATGGGCAAAAGTTTATATTTTGTCTCCCCTTGCCCCCAAACACCATCTTTACTCCCACCCTTTCTGTCCCCCACCACTCTCCTCCCAACTGATTGAAAGTCTTGGTGCTTCTTAGAGGAGGCGTTGGCTGAATTCCCAGCAAGCAGAATGGGGATGCTTTCTAAGAAAAACATGAACAAGGGAATTACATTCTGATTGGACATTTCTTCACCGAGATAATTGTGTTCACTCTTGCTGAGATTGTTTTATCCTTTCAACCGCAGCCTGATCTGCTAAGTCAAGAAACTCATTTTTTTTTTTTTTGTGGGCCCCCTAGTAATTACCAAGAGGAAAAAAAACACACCATCTCACATGCATTGCCTGAAGTCATTTGACAATACCAATATGTAACTCTGGCCACACTAGGGAAATTATAGAGCCTCCATACTGGAGCTTTTTAAGCATGTGTATGCAGTGGGAAATGCACTGGATTTGGGATTCTCAGCTTAGGTAAACCTTGTAACTGTGGACAAGCTGTCTTTGCCTATACAGGCTTCAGTTTCATCTGTAAAAATGAAGGATTAGACCAGATGACCCAGACAGAAAGGACAGAGAGATGTGAACAAGATGATAGTATAATTAGATGTATTTGAAGTGGGTTCAAAGGCCAGAGCCAAATAGTAGTCATTAATGTTTGAAGTCAACTTATAAAGAGGTCTTCAAAGGAGTGCTCTAGGGATCTGAGTTGTCCCTCTGCTACAGTGCTCTCAATTACTTGAATAAAGGCAAAAATGGAATTCTTATCAAATGTGCAAGTGACACAAAGAAGTTTGAATGATAGAGTTTGCATCTAAAAAGATCTCAGTTAGAGTACAAACATGGGGTCAAATTGATTAAATGAATTTCAGTGGGGTAAATGTAAAGGTCTTATACTTGGGTTCAAAAAATCAAATTCAAAAAAAAAGATGGGGCAGGCATGGCCATGTAATGGTTTGAAGAAAGAATATGGGAGTTTGGGTGGTTCTGTAAGAGTCAACGGTGTAATATGAGAGACAAGAAAGCCAATGGGGACTTACAATGTTCTAGGAAAGGCAAAGTAACACCCCTCAGCCCTTGTCGACAACTTATTGAGTACTGTGTTGAGTTCTGGGTACCACATTTTAGGAAGAAGAATATCTAGAAGAGGACGACCACGATGGCGAAGTGCCTACAACCCATCTCATATGAAGGATGGTTTGAAGGAAATTTAGCCTGAAGAAGAAAAGACTTGGAGGAAGGATATGACAGTTGTCTTCAGGTATTTGAAAAAAATGGGAATAGGATCAGCCTTAGCTCTCTTTGTTCCAAGAAGGCAAATCTAGAAGAAGAGGGTGGAGGTTGTAAACAGGCAAATTATACCTAATGTAAGGAAAAAATTTGAAGTCCTAGAATTATTCCAAATTTGAATGAGCTGCCTAGATAACAAGTGGAATTCTCTCCATTGAAGATCCTCTGATTCAAGGCTGAATGATGACTGGTAGAGGGGATTTTTTCTCTTATGTCGTTCATTAAAACCTTGAGAGGAGTCCTTCCTGAGGTCAAACCCCTGGGAATGTTGATAACTTACCAGAACTCTTTCCTTACTGATTAATAAACTCCTACCCAGTCATGCTTGTGATTCAGAAACCCAAGCTGTCATCATTCAAACCTCATTCTCCATCCCCTACTATTCACTCTCTTATTCTCATGCATAAAATAACACAAAAAGTGGATTCTGGCACCTTCATCCTATTGACCATCTCCAATTTATCTTGTCTATACCTTGTTTGTAGGGACTTGTTTGCATGTGGTCTCCCCTATTAGACTCTGAGCTCCTAGAGAAGAGGGGCTTTCCTTTCCCTTTCTTGAACAGTGATGGGCACTTAATAACTGCTTGCTTACTCATTGACTGACTGATTCAACCTCTCAATGATATTGATCGTTGTATTTCCTATTTGAAGAGGACCAGAATGACATCACTATGTTGGTCAAGTCACAGTGCATCTGACTATGATTGATCAGACCAATACGAACTCAGAATGCTCTACCACAAGCGGGGCACAAATAGTCTGTGTGAATATTTGAGATGGATTCAAATAATCTAAAATTAAACAGTAATATGTACTTCATCAAAAAACCTTCCCTAGAGTCAGAAGTAATGATTTCCTCCTTTGAACTCACAAACTGTTGTTGTTCAGTTGTGTCCAACTTTTCATGATGCCATTTAGGGTCTTCTTGACAAAGATACTGGAGTAGTTTGCCATTTTCTTCTCCATGTCATCTTACAGATGAGGAAACTGAGGCAAACAGGGTTAAATGACTTGCCCAGGGTCACACAGCTGGTAATTTACTGAGGATAGATTTGAACTCAAAAAATGAGTTTTCCTTACTCCAGGGCTGGCACTCTATCCATGGTACTATCTAGCTGTCTAAGCTCACATTTTAATCTTTACTTCTTGTGCACCTCTACTTTATACGAGAGTTGGAGTATGTGCATCATCTCTGCTAGATGGAAATATTCATGAAGGTGGAAAAGTCCCTTATTCAGAAATGTATCCCCCACAGTGCCTTGCTTAGAGTCCTGTCATAATGAACACCTTATGAGTGAATGAAAATTATTCCACAGAATCAATTATTGATCAGTGGAGTAAAATGGAGAATTGTTCATCACCCTCAGGCCAACAGGAAGTGCCCACCACTTGAACTACTTTCAATCCATTGACTGGAACATGGTTCGAGGGGTTGGATAACAAAATACACTTCATTCCTCTCTCTAGAGAGGTGGTGGACCATGGGTACAGAGTATGGTATAAGCTGTCACATGGAGTTGCTATGACAATTTGCTTTGCTTAACTTCAGAGGCAGCAGGGTGGTACCATGGATAGAGCTCAGAGCCAGGAACCAGGAAAAACTAAGTTCAAATCCAGCCTCAGGACACTTACTATGTGACTTTAGTCTGTATGCCTCAGTTTCTACAATTATAAAATGGTGATAATAATAGCACCTATGGCTGCTGTGAGGATCAAAGGAAAGATCTTACCACAGTGCTTGGCACATAGTAAGCACTTAATAAATGTTTATTTTGCCTCCTTCCTTCTTCATTACAAAGGAAGGGAGGGTCCTTGATCTGTGTGTATATGTCTTGACATGACATTATTGGGAAATTATTTTTTAAAAAATTAAAAGTATCCAAAAAAAACTTTTTTAAGAAAAAAAAGAAAAAACAAGGGGGGAAAATGTAGTCAAAATTTCTTTCTTCCTTTACTTGTCTTTTCAGCTATATTATTATAACTCTATGAGCCTATGTTTCTCAGCTCTTCACTCAAACTGAGTTCTATTTTTTATCCAACCAGTTGCCTTGCCTATGTACAACCTCCCAGTTTCAGGGGTCCAATTCAGGGGTTGTGTCTGTCTCTCTATTTCTCTCCTCCCTAACCTCAAACCCTCAGTCTCTCTAACAGCACCTCCCATTTATGCACCCACCCTGTCTCATATTTGTGCCCTGCAGAAATTTGTTTTCTGTTCAATTTTTGCTGTTCAGTCTGAAGTAGGGGATGGGGGAAAGCAAGGTGACTTAATAGGAATCTGGTTTCTAATGCCTCTAATTCATTCTCCACTGGAAGACACGTCATGCTCCTCTTGTTACTTCAGGGATTTACACCCTTGCCTAGTGGTTGCCTGAGCAAGGCCCCACACGGAATGCTGATGGACAGAACAGAGCTGAACCTCAGGAAGAGACTGTACACAAAATGATAACAACTTACACAATTCCAGCACTTACTCTCGATGTGCATCAGTGTTCTGCAATTACCTAATCAGGGCCTTGATAACAACAAATGCTCAATGCTCAAGTATTGAACGGAATTAAATTCCCATCACCCTCATGAAAAGGGACTATAGTTTTATGTTTTCTAAATGGAAATAATAGGGAGGTTGGCAGAGGTGATATCAGGATGCCTGCTGTTTATGGGGAACAATGAATTATGATATAACACATCAATGACACTGGAATAAGAAAACCGGTGTAAGTGGTCTAAGATATCAGAAGACTTGGGTTCAAATCCTCAATCTGTCACTTACTAATGGGGATACTTAGGAGGAAAGTCTCACTTTCCTCATCTCTTATAGGACCATATCATAGGATCTTCATCTAGAAAGAGCCTCAATGGTCAACTAGGCCAAATCTTCACTTGACAAATGAGGAAACTGAGGCTTTGAGAAATGAAGTGACTTGCCAAAGGTTGCACAACCAAGAAATATAGGAAAGAGGACAAGAGTTCCTCCTTCCAGTCCAATAATTTGCTTTTTTCCCCACTACAATATGCTACCTTTGGAGATAATAAAATATCTGCCTAGAGCAAACACAATCAAGAATTTCCTTTATAAGAAATTTTTTAAACCTGGGGTTCATAGATTGATTTTTTTAGGGGTAGGTAATTGGAGTTAAAACGACTTACCCAGGGTCAAAAAACTAGTAAGGGTCAAGTGTTTGAAGCTGGATTTGAACTCAGGTCCTCCCGATTTCAGGGCCAGTACTCTATCCGCTGCTCCACTTAGTTGAACCAGTTCATAGATTAAATATATGTACGTATTTAATATATATAATATATAGTATTATATTATAGAATATGTATATTTAATATATATATCTACCACTATTTCAACATAATTTGATTCCTTTGTAAGCTTATCTTTTTCATTTTATGCATTTAAAGACATTATTCTGAGGAATCTAAAGATTTTACCAGACTATCAGAAGGGTCCATATCACTGAAAAGATTCAAGAGGCTCTAATACAGAGACTACAGGAAGGAAGAAAAAGAATATCCCATGAAAGTTGGATTCAACAGCCCTAACTCCTTTATGAAGTAAAGGGCATCTTTGGATTTATAAGGTGATATTATATGGTTTCAGAATATCAAACACTACAGTCTTAGATACATTATAGTCTCAGGACACCCAAAGGGCAATGGAGGGATTTACAGTAGGCTTAAACAATCTAGGTGAACGTAGTTGTTTGTCCTTCATTTTCAAAGAGGACCAACAACATCACAGGAGACGTCTTGACACGTATGTGAGTCAGAATTTCACAAGGTCATCAGCCTCACTTTCTCCTCTTCAGTCATCGAAGTCTGGTGTCAAGACAAAACTCGGGATGAGTAGTGATGGACCAGAATAGTGTAGATGATCTTCACATCTTCAATATCTGGTCAAGTCCTGTGAGCTCCACAGGGTCTACTTCAGCCACCTTCATGGCCATAGGAACAAATCCATTCACCAATTCTACAAGGGGAAGCCTTCACATACTTGGGGTAGACAGCCCTTTAATGTCTCAATAGGTTTAAAGCCTGTCAGTTTCTCTCAAGTTGGTTTAGCTCATCTTCCAAGATGGTTTACTGGGTGTGGCTGCTGAGAACGCTACAGCTTCTTGGAGCCCCAGTTGAGAGGTGGGTGAGTCAGGTAGATAATACAAGGGAGGTGATATAAAAGATACCATGAGATCTCATCACTGATTCTGAAAATCTGTATGACCTTCAAGTCAGTTAAACTTCCCATTAAGTGAGGGGATCTTATTAGACTGAAGGTTCCCTTCAGATCTAGATCTAAGATCCCATGATCCCACATTTCCAGTGGAAGGAGGTGAGTAAGAGGTAACCTAACAATGAGCAGTCAGCATCCTTCCTAGTGCCCATGGGGGTCGGCGGGGAGGAGATCCAAAGGAGGCTCCCCACATACTCATTGGATCTTCTGTGGGAGGATAAACAGGTAGACAAGGACAAGAGTGTACAGCAGGAGAATGTGTGAATGGATTAACATTGTACCATGTAAATGAGATCACAAATCCAATCAAGTATCAAAACACATTTTCTGAGACTGGATTGTTTTAGTTCCTGGTGATCTCACTAACTCAGAGTCATTCATGTACCCAAACTTCAGTTTGCTGATCTTTAAAGTGAGGAAGGATTGGATTTGACCTCTTACGTTCCCTTCCACTTTCACCAGCCCACTACTCCACAGTGCTGTCACCTCCAAGTGTAGATCAAGCTCTGGAAGACTTGAGTTAAAAATCCTGCCTCAGACACTTACTAGTTGTGTGACCCTGGGCAAGTCGTTTTTAACCTCTCTTAGCCTCAGTTTCCTTATCGGCTCCATGGGGATAGCACCTACTTTGTCGAAAAAAATCAAATGAGATAACATGTAAGACATTAGGAAAACCTTAAAGTCACGTAGAAACATTAGCTGTTATTTGTCTTGTCAGTCTGTGAATTGTCAAAGACTATGGTAAGTGAATTGTTTATATCCTCATGAAGAGACACTTATCTTTGTGAAACGTTCTCTGGATCCAAAGGAAAATCTCTGGCAGGCTGAGCTGGAGGAAGGGCTCCAGCCCTTCTTTCTGTGACCTAGCACTCCAGCTCTGTGCTGAACGTGGAGGGGTCACCCAGTTCAGTCCTTGTTTCCAGGGAAGCATCATGGTTAAACCACTAAAACGATATGGAAAAATGAGGAAGGGTGGGAAAGGGAATGAAAAGTAAGAAAAACCAAAGGTGTGGAGATGAGGGGAAAGAGTATTTAAGGCCAGATCAGGGAATTTTCTATGTATTTGAACCTTATGGAATAGAATATAAACCATAAACAAATTGACATTGTTATTTTTGTCAGTCAGTATTTTTGTAGCAAAATAGCAGAGTCCTATTTCAACATAACCTTTTGGGAGCTTATGTTATCTTTTCTGCCTTTCTTGATATATATTTACTTAACCATAATTTTATTTTTCCAAGTTTTCCATAGAATTTCTTCTTTTTCCTTCTCTTTTTTCTCTCTTCTCTTCCTCTATCCCTTCTCTCCTTCTTTCTCTTGCTTCCTTTCTTTCTTTCTTCCTTCTTTCTTCTTTCCTTCCTTCCTTCTTTCTTCTTTCCTTCCTTCCTTCCTTTCTTCCTTCCTTCCTTCCATTCCTTCCTTCCTTCCTTCCTTCCTTCCTTCCTTCCTTCCTTCCTTTCTTTCTTTCTTTCTTTCCTTTCTTCTTCTTTCTTTCTTTCTTCTTTCTTCTTCTTTCTTTCTTCTTCTTTCTTTCTTTCTTTCTTTCTTTTCTTTTCTTTCTTTCTTTCCTCCCAGAGGTTGTCTTTTCAATATTGTTAAGAGGCAGAGGGGTGGATAAAATGACTTCTCTAGGTCCTTTCCAGACCCAAATTCTATGATTCTTCTAAGAAAGTGATCCAAAAACCTCTCCCTTCCTGATTACTGTGGCTCATAGCCAGTTCACACTCTGTAAGTAAAATTTCCCACTCATAAGGCAGTTACTTTACTGCCCAAGTTCAATTCACCCTTTGTTTTCCTAATATTCCACTCAGTATGGTAAGGCAGGAAATCAATATGACATTTCACATTAATTTTGGTTTTCATTCATAATGGATGAAGAAGACTTTACCTCTCTTCTTTTTCTTGTTTCTACTACAAACCACTCGTAGAAAGCTAATTGGATTTGTTTAACTGAGATCTCTGATTCAGGTAGTGGTTTAGTCTGCTCATGGATTAGTCATTTGGAAGACAAAATTACTCAAAAATTACTAAAAACTCCAGGAATGAGAACAGCGTGATTCCTTAAGTAGGTGCACAGTCTAATGTCATCATGGGCTTCATTGTTATGAGAGTATACTATCTATCCTTAGATGACTTGGAGAGAGGGAATGGTAGGAGAAAAAGGAAACAAGGACGAGGGGAGAAGGGCAGCATTCAGGGCAATGAAGGAAGAAGAACATGGGTGAGAGCAGGAGTTCTTTATCTTTTTTGTATCATGGACCCCTTTGAGAGTCTGATGAACCCTATATACTATCCAGAATAATGTTCTCAAATAATGAAAGGAAATTCTGAATCTCAGGAGTTAGTGAAAACAATGATGTATTTTTTTCCTATTCGAATTCAGAGTCCCTGGAATCTATCTACAGAAGCTTTCGAGGTTCATGGACCTTAAGATCTCTAGACTAAAGGAATTTCTGCTTGCTTTGGTAATGAATGACATGCAAATCAGATAGAAGACACTATCAAAGTGAGTCAGCAGCTTTGGCATGTTCTATAGTACTTCTATGGTTGTGACTTCCAATGCAGTTATTTAACATACTCTATGTTTCTGGGACATCCCTACTCCCATACTCTTTCTCCCAAGAATTTTTAGAAATTAGGGGGAAGGAAAACGTTAAGTAAATGAAGAGAGTAGGGCTGAGAAAGTGTGTGTAGGGGTAGAACATGGAAAGAGCAAAGTCTAGTATTCCACAGGGATGTGAGTTCTTTTGTTCACTGTGATTATTAGTATGTATAGCATACAGAGATAAAAAATACTTTTAATAAAGGTCTTTACTGTTGGAAATTTAAAAAAATTTTTTTTCAGCAAGTCCTACTCTGAGTCTGAGTCTGAGTCCTACAGAGAGCCCTCTGTGCGCTGAGCGTTGTGCAGTCTGAGAAATGAGGAAAAGGAGGTCAAAATCATCTCTACCCTTCAAGGTTTTACACTCTAGTAGGAGGCAGACAATATACTTTAGTGCCCTTGTTACCTCACTGACGGAAATGATCCCTCCTGCGGTTCAGATCAGATTCATCCACACTGATTCTGATTCCTTCCCGTATCCTCTAATCCATCCTCCTTAGATGATCTATCCAAAGAGCTCAGGGTTGTCCTCTGGGTCCAGCCTACATTTTGTGCCACAGCACCAGGGTCCTCCATATGTTATCCTCTTTTCTCAATGTATTATTGTTCCACTTCCTTTTCCAATCATATATAATTCAGATAATAACTTTCATTTTGGGGGCTCAAGTCATTATATATGCCTAGTATTTTCAATGATCCCTGGATGATCCCTGGCATAAATGCATATCTTTATAACACCTATATTCTATCCATAATGCTATATAGTTATAAATCATGAAACACTACAGTATAGGGCAGATAAATGTTGGGTGTAACCCAAAGGGCAATGAACGGAACACACGTGATGGGCATGAGGACAATTAGGACATATTATACACGGTAACTTGTGCCCAAGGGATTTCATAAGAAATAACTTCCAGACAATCATATATATAGGTTTTTGTACACACACACACACACACACACACACATATAAGAATAATAAGAACATCTATATATCATAACTAAAACAATATAAAAGACCACTTGGAAGTTAAATTTCAAGTAACTGAAAAAAAAATCTTTGAATTTTAAAAAATTGAAAAACTAATGTAAAGCATAGATAATGAAATAACTTTTTCTTCATGGCACAGAGAGCAGAGACTGCTAATGAAGAATATTGTCAGATGTGATCACCATAATGGATGCTGTTGCTTAATTACTTTTCTTTTTCCCAAGTTAGAGTTCAATGAAAAATAGTCAGGGGAGGATTTTGTTTTGTTATTTGAGGTGGAGAGAAGGGAGTCTTTTCCCAGGTAAGACTGGATATAAAGACAAAAGGAATCAATAAGGCATATTAGAGGAAAAATATTACAAATGCATTTACCTTGGTACTTCTGTGGTGTGAATAAATGTGAATGCCCCCTCCACCAACACAGACTGCAACCCTTCCATACCTTAGTAGATGATTTAATGAATTTTCTTGACCAAAATAATCAGTCATCCTATAGCTAACTCTCTGGCATACACCTTCCAAATTTAGCTGTGCTAATCCTTGGAAGACAGATAGCAGAATCCGTCATTAGGTCCAAACATAAAACTTAGTGGAACCTATTCCAATGTTATAGCCCTTGAGATCTCAGAGCCACATTACATCCATGCCAGGAGGCATTTGAGTCCAAAATAAATAGAGTGCAAAAGAGTACCTACTGGTTGCCTTGGGAAGTAGTAAGAAGAAGAGGAGGAATTAACAGTAAAGGTCTGGGAAAGAGACATACATTTGTAAAAGGAAAGTAAATTTAAGGGAAAAGGAGTTATCATTAGAGCCTAATATAAGATTTGCCTTTTCAGGGCAGAATGTTCTATGTAAGTCTGAAAATAGTTTCCCCCAAAATTCACAAAATTCTCTCCAGTGCACAAGATTTGCATTTCTACCTAAGGGTACAGCCAGTCCTCTGGATTCCAACAAAGATTACTATCTGCTTGACCATACTTTCTGAACTACAACATGGCACTGGTTTCCTCCATATCATTTGGGTTTTTCTTCCTCCCCAGTTCCTGCATAAATCCAGAGGTAAATCCACCCAGTTTACATGACCTGCACAGCCCTGCTTATCCCTCTAGTGTGTCTGTCTTTCTTGCCAGAACCCTTCACATCCAGGATTTCTGGGGCAGAGTGCATGGCTTGTGCTCCTCTGACATTAAATGTATGCTCTGGTTATCATCCATAAACTTCCTGGAGGAGTGAGATGTGGTCACAAACCCAAGTCATCAAACCATATGGCTCTCTGCCATCCCACGATGGGCTGGAGCTTCTTCTAATAACCTCTTACCCCAGGATAGAAGGGCAAAATGTGTGGTCCAGCACCACAGTGTCCTGGAAGAGTCAGGGATGTTCTTATGATAAGTTATTCATCCTAAATATCAAGATAATCCAACAACAGAATCTGCCCCACACTGAATTATAAGATATTCACAAATATTTACTAACAGGAGGTCCAATGTTTGGGAACTTTAAGGAGGCAGGTTTCAGCTCACCATAAGGAAGAATGTTTTGACAGTCAGAGTTGTCCAATAACACAAGTAGACTGGTCTGTGAGGTAGTGAGCTCCCTTCAGGGAATAATTAGCCACCTGTCAGGAATGGTTCAGTTGGAATTTGTGCACTAAGTCGAAGGATGAAACAAAGGCTATCTACTAATTTAAAGAGTCAACTAATTGAACAAATAAATGAAAAATGCATTTTCATTCTGATTCTAGGAGTGAAATTAGATGATACCTTGATAATCCCATAACAATCCTCAGGCAATGGAAACGAATAGAGAAAACTGGGCAAAGCAATTTGTGCCCCATTGTTCCCAGGAAGAAAAACCTATGAGCAGCTTCTATATCATCCTCTCTAAGCCAAACTTTTCCTGCTTAGTATCTATTCCAGACACACCATTTCAATGCCATCCCTGCCAAGCATCCTGACGGGGGTCATCCAATGAAGTATAATACAGGAGACTTTTCTAGAAGAAACTCTTGTACTAGCAGCCCTTGCATATGTGACCTCTCTTTCCTTCTGACTGATATTTCTACCATAAAGTTCTTCTCACTGCACTTAATTCTCACAGTTCATCAAATTCATCCATTGATCAGTGTGCCACTTAGACCGGGTATTGGAATGGTTCTGATTTTGTCAGCCTTCTGCTCAAAAACCTTCTAGAATTTATCATTTTTTATTGGAGACAACCCAAGCTCCTTAGCTTGGCATTCGAAGCCCTGCAGCCTACCTCACTGGACTATGTGAATAAATTCTGTGTTGTAACCCAACTGTTTCCCCAACTCAGTGTTCTGTTTCACATTAAAGGTGATCCACTCCTTGTAAGTAGAATGTCTTCTCTGAGTTCCAACCTTCCTCCAAGGTCTAGTTCATGTGCCATCTTCTCTAGGAAGTCTTTGCTGACTTCCTCGCTCCTCTCCCCACACACTGCACACAGCACATTCATAGTTGGTATGCCCTCATTCTCAACTCTGCTTATATTACAGTGATTTATATACTTATCAAAAATAACAATAACAGTAAAAACAATTCAGGCATTCACTGCTCCTGGGCTAATCCCAAGAAGTTAAGCCATTATCTCTCAGAATTTACTCCTAGATTGTGGTATTAAAATTACAGTCAGGATACTGAGGACTGGAAATGTAATGAGAGGGGCAAAGATTTCTCCTGTTGTGGATATAACTCTTGTCTTCTAGACTCAGGGAAGAAAAACAGCTAGTACTTACAGAGAGCTGACAGTTATAATTTGTTGATTAATAAAGTGAATGAACAAGTAAACGCATGCATACATACATATATGCAATATAGGGAAGTCAGTTGCCAACCAATGACACAGATAACCTGGCTCCCCTTAGTCCTGATTATGGGATATGTCATGTAATGCTTGCAGGTTCTAGCCAGGAATTGGCCAGTTTAGCCAGTGTTGCATGTAGCATAATAGGGAATGATCAATTGCCCTGCTTATATGTTAGTCAGTCAATCAGCATTATTAAGTACCTGTGGATTGACTACTACCTTAAAAAGTACCCATCTAGGGATTTGCTATACCAATCAGAAGTAATCAAGAGACTGACGGCCAAAAGAGTCTCTTCTGTGTTTAGACGCTATAGAGACGGTATGACAGTGGGGAGAGAGTCATTCTTGAAATCAAGAAGCTGTTGCTTGTTGTGGTTTATTTGTTTCAGTTGTAGCCAACTCTTTGTGACCCCATTTGGGGTTTTCTTGGCAAAGATGTCAAAGGATTGGTTTGCCATACCCTTCTGCAGCTCATTTGACAGATGACGAAACTGAGGCAAACAGGGTTAAGTGACTTGATCAGGGTCACATAGCTAGGGAGTGTCTGAGGCCATATTTGAACTCAGGAAAATGAGTTTTCCTGCCTCAAGGTCCAGTGCTTTATCCACTGAATCCCCTCACTGCTACATACCAAGAAGATTTGGGTTTCAGACATGTCCCTGATACATGCTGGGAATGTGACTTAACCTCTAAGTGCTCTAGACCAGAGGCATCAAACATGAGGTCAGCAAATTGCTGCAACACTCCTCAGTGTATCCTGGACTGGATTAAAATGTGATTGGAAAATATTTAGCAAAATAAATAAAAATACAATGAAACGTAGACAATATGCATTTTAAAACTATGTCAGTATGAGGTGCACAAAGGTTCAATTCTGCTTGAGTTGGAGGTCACTGCTTTAGATAACTATTTAAGGCTATGAGTGGTAGAAAAAGTACTGACCCTCATTAGCAGAGGAAGTTTCCTCGCTTGTAAACTTCTTCTACCGATGAAATCACAGACCCAGCAATTATCCATACCCTTCAGACATCTACCTATGGATTCACTAGTTACTCTGGTTGTTTCAATTGACAACTCCTTCTTTGTGTGCTCTCCACCCCCATTTCACACAGGCACACACACACACACACATCTAATTTGTATGAAAATACAAACAAATATCTCTTGGGGGCCATTTGTAGACAGACTAGAGTGCTTTCTATGGTCCCTATGAATGCAGTCACCTATTTGAAATGTACAAGAGAGAGTTGCCCCAAGTTTGCTCTCTCCTAGTTAGGTTGACCATGTCAACTTATTATAAATTTATTGAAAAGAAAACATAACTTACTCTTTGAAAAACTAGTAGATTTCTTTTCAAAGTTTGACTTTAATATTTTGTCCTATTTCTACTGGGAAACCAGTGGGGAAGAGGGAAGTGGCAGGCAGAGTGGTAGTCCTTCCTTTGGGAAACCTTGGAGACAGGGTTCTGGCTTCAACAAATTTAACTATTTACCCTGTATACAAGCCAAGGGGTAAGTGCATTTGTTGGACAGAGAATGAATGAGTGGGAGTCTTTGCATTTTCATGTTTGTGTAAGGAGGGGCTTTTGAACAGGGGAATGCAGTTAGATGAACAGAGTGATAGACCCACTGCCCCAGCCCTTATCTTTAGTGAGAACATTCTGATGGTTTGCAAATGGCCCTCCATGCCTTGAATCCAGACAAGTACTGATTATAAGACAATAATTTTCCTTGACCTGTATGTGGCTGGAAATTCTTAGTTCTCTCTTTCAGCTCTGCATGAGCACAGCTTGACTATCCTATGGCCATGGTGGGGTAAATAATTAGGTTCAGTAAGCATTTATTAAGGAACTGCAAGGCCCTGTGTTATGGGGCTGGAACTCTACAAAGTTCCATCTGGGTACCTGAATGATCTTGGATTTGAAAAAGTCAAGCCAGAAGAGTGAAAACCTTGGCAAGTTCAACCAGGGTGGATAGTCTTTAAGTAAGACCAATCTGCTTTCTTAATAATAAAAACTGGCTTTTATTTAGTGCTTTAAAATCTGTTGATATCCCTGCCTGTATTTTCCCCATTCAACAGATGAGAAAACTGAGGCTGGGACAGGTTGAGTTACTTTCATACAACTAGTAAGTATCTGAGTTAGGATTTATGTTCTAAGTCCTATAGATTATTAACACCTATCTTCCCAAGAGCAGCCTGAATAAAGTTGAAAACTCTCCTTACTGAATAGGCTAGTCCCCTTGGTGATGAATTCTTTGACCACAGCAACCTATGAAACAATGAAAAATACAAAATGGCTCTCAGCCCCTTTACTGCTCAGAGAGTTGTGCCCATAATCAAGAAAATCAAATGCAATTTCCTTAGTGTGGGAACTTGCCCTGTGAGTTCATTGGTGGATGATAGTTTATGATATATGAGATAATCTCTCCGAACTTCAAGTGACTAAAATATAAGTGATTTTCCTAGAATCACACAGCTAGCAAGTATAAGAGGCCATAATCTCATTGTATCTTGATAGATACAAAGCAGGGGGAAACAAAAAGCTGCATCCCCTACCCACAAGTGACTTATTTGAGGATTGGAGGATGGAAATAGAATAATAAGATAATGACATTATTAGGTAGAATGTGAGAGCAGCCTTGGAGGTATCCAGACATATAGATATAGAACTTTTGTGAAGGGAATGATCACTGGATAATGCCAGGGTGGTTGTTGCAGTGCAGAGGAAGGGACAGGATGTGGGAAATGATGTAGAGACCCACTCTACAGGACCTAGCAACTGACTGGATGTTGGCGGTGAGGAGAGAAAAACAGTAAAAATGAATGCAAATTATTCAGCCTGAAAAGCTAGGAGATGCCATAAGCAGAAGGAGGGAAGTCAAGAGAAGGGAAAAGGGCAATGTTTATTCTACGACCATTTAATGAGAGCAGAAAAAAAAAACTGAGACAACAGAGTGCAGTTGAAAGATTGCTGATTTGGCATCAGAGGATCTGGCTTTAAATCCAGACTTTCTAGAGTGACCTCAGTTTCTTCCTCTGTAAAATGGGAAAATTGGATTCCAGATGATCTTCTAAAGTCTCTTCTAGCTTTGACTCAATGCTTCCATAACTCAAGTCAAAATGGCTGGTTACAGGCTCTCTGATTAGGCTGTTCCTGCCAGACTCACCTAGCCCATCTTGGCAGGTGAAAGCAGCCTCACCGACCCTCCTCCTCCACTCTCCCTATAAGTTCATGCCAAGCCCACAGCACAGGGTTCAGAGTTACCGCTGTCAAGCTAGGGGGTTGACGGGATTTGTTTTCCAGGAGTCCCCTCCTGCTTCCCCCATCCACCTTCTCTAGCAGCACCTCCCTTCTTCCCCCTCCTCCCCAAGCAGCTCCCCTGCCCTGATCCCAGCATGCCCTGCTAACACTCATTGTTGGGGGATTCATCCCCAACCCCAGACAGCTCTTGTTTATTTGGGGTGTCCAGAAGAGCCCCCTGGCTACAAAAGGGGCTTCACATTCCAGTGTTCATTATGATTTCCATCAAGTTCTGTCAGTCAGGTCTTTTACCAGGACTGCCAAACCGGCTTTTCTTTCTTTCCTTGATAATGCTTTGCAAAGAATCTGGGGGACCACACGAGTTGAAGTCTGACTCCTTTCCACACCTGTCTGCCCCCTTCTCCATCCCCCAAACCAACCCAGCCCTTCAGAGCTTTAGGGAGCTAGACAGAGAGATTGTTCCTCAGTCTATTACTGTCATTATAACTCAATCTCTGATCCCTCTTGGTTGGGGCTTGGAAAAGCTGAAAGAGCTGGGATTCACAGTCTCATTATCCCCAACAGTTCCCTCTTATCCTAACCCATCCCCTTTTTCCTTGAACCTGTTTGCAAGGATCCTCAGGCTCTGAAAGGAAGGTGGGGTCCTGGGTAAAAGGCTAAACTACCCTCCTTGTCTACTTCTATGGCTCTCCTAAACTAAATTCCACCTACCAGGATTCTCCTTTAATCTGTTAATCTCTGGGAACTACAGAGATACCTGGTATCCTTTGGAGGAGGCAAAAGGTCTCATTTATTGAACCAAGAACAATTGGTCATTTATATACCACCCAAATGTCACTTCAATCATATTCTCCATCTGCAATTGGAATTTGAGTGATGGGGAAGACACACACACACACACACACACAGATACAGAGACAAAGACAGACAGAGACACAGAAACAGAGAGAGCCATAAATCCAAAACTGGAAGGACTCTTAGAGGTTATCTACACCAACTTTCTCACTTCACAGAGACAACTCTTAGATTGTCCTTAAGGACAGGAACAATTTCATTTTCATCTTTGTATCCTCAGAATGATAGCCTACACATAGTAGGTGTTTTATGGTTGTCATCTTTTAATTGAATTGCTATTACAAGATTGATAAATACTTATTGATTAATTTCCAGATAATAATAGTTATTATGTACACGTAACATTTTTGAGGTTTGTAAAGCACTTTACATATCATTCCATCTGATCCTTAAAACACCTCTAAGAAGCAGATGCTACTGTTAGCCTACAGATGTTACAGATTAGGAAACTAAGAAAGAAAACTTCAGCGAATTGCCTAGGGTTACATTGGGTCTAATTCAGAATTTGAACTCCAGTTCTGCCTGACGACAAGTCCAGTGCTCCATCTACTGCACCACCTAGAGGAAGAAACTGAGACCCAGAGGCTAAGTGACTTGCCCAAGTTTTCACAGATAGCAGTAGGCAGAGCTTCAATGAGAAATTAAGTCCCCTGACTCTAGACTAAGTTCTCTTTCAGGTATAAGCTCTTGAGATAGCAAGGAGTTTTAAGAAGCTATAACATTCCACCTTGAAACAAATAATACATAAGATTATGTTTATATTTAAGTAAAGACCTATGATTTCATCAGGTGGGTAACTCAATAGAGATACTCATTTGATCAACACACATTTGCAACTAGCACCTTGGAGAGTTTATCTCTGGGACATTCAGAGATGAGGCGATTGGCCCAGGATCACATAGACAGCCTAGGTTACATGTTCAGCAGGGCGTTTGTTCATGTATTCCTGAATCCACTGGGCCATCTCCACTTATCCTGGTCTCTATCTTTCCACTGGACCCAGATGGCTCCAGAGGAGAGAGTGAGGCTAGTGACCTTATACAGTCCTCCCTCGCTTAAATACAATTACACTTGCAAGTCATAGCATTATCTTCCTGATGTCGTAGTGTTCTTTGAGAACAAAGGACAAATCACATAATCCTAGATCCAAGTCTGACCTTCCATCCGCTATACCACTACCTCATAAATACAAGCGACACAAAGACACCCTCAAGGTCTCTCTCAAGAACTTTGAATTTGACTGTGCAACATGGGAGGCAGTGGCACAGGAATGCTCGGCATGACATGCCCACATCAGTAAGGGCGCTGTGCTCTGTGAGCAAAGCAGAATTGAGACAGCACAAACTAAACGTAGGATGCAGAAATTTGGGGTATCCACCCCAAATATTCACACGGACTATCTGTGCCCAACCTGTGGTAGAGCTTTCCAAGCTCTTATTGGTCTGATCTGTCACAGTTAGACACGCTGAAACTTCACTTTATCATGGTGATGTCATTTTGGTCCTCTTCAAAAATGAAGTGCAATAACCAACCAACCAACCTCATAAATCGTAACCCTAATAGCCACTGTTTCTATGGGGTTTTGGATAGTTTCCCTCACCACAAAACTGTCCGGTAGGTCGGACAATAACAATATTTTCCATTTATTTACTACACTGACAAACTGACAAATGAGATAGTCAGCACAAGTGTTACTTCTCTTTTAAAGACGTGGAAAAAAAGGCTCAATTATTAAAGCCTCACTCTTCTCTAGGCTTCTACTGTGTTCCCACCTTTCGTCCAGAAACCATACTCAAACCTTGGAATCTCTACCTCAGAAGCACCCTCAGACCCTGTAGACTCAATTCGATTCAATTCAGCGAACATTTATTAAACACCTATTATATACCCAGTCCCTAGAGACTCAATTCAATTCAATAAATATTTACTAAATACCTACTATGTACCTGGCCCCTAGAGACTCAATTCAACTCAATAAATATTTATTAAATACCTACTATGTGCCCATCTCCTTCAGACTCTCATTAGACACTTATCAGACACTTATTAAACACCTACTGTGTGCTAGGTACTGTGTTAAGCACTGGGGATAGAAGAAGAGATAAGACAAGTCCCTGTCCTCAATCTAATGGGACAGAAAATATGCAAAAAAATCTATATAGCTATATATATACATGTATATATATATATATATATATATACACATGTGTATATATATATGTACAGATATATAAACTATATGTAGGATAAAGAGTAAATAAGTTACAGAGGGAAAGGGACTGGAATTGACAGGTTACAGAAAATTTCCTTATAATGGGTGATTTTAGGTGGGACTTAAAGGAAGCCAGGGTAGTCAGGAGGCAGAGAAGAGAAGGCAGAGAAATCGAGGTAGCCAGAGAGAATTCCCAGAGCTGAGAAATGGAGTTTCTTGTTTGTCAAACAGGCAGGAGGTCAATGTCATGAGACTGACATGTTGGATTTTCTTGGGGAGTAACGTGTAAGAAAACTGGGAAGGTAGAAGTGGGCTATGTTATGAAGAGCTTTGAATGTCAAACAGAGAAGATTCTTCCTCTGAATGGGTGATTCCTCCCAGAATGTCTATTCCCCAAAGGCCAACCATGTCTCTCATTCCACCAGAGGTTACACTCAGGATTTCCTCTACCATTCCCCATATCAGGATACCTTTGTCTCCCTCCTCATCCTGCTCCTCCCTTTTTCAGTTTCTTTTAATTTTTTGAGTTGTCTTTCTCTATTAGAATGTAAGATCTTTGAGGACAAGGATTATCTTTTTTTCTACTAGTATTTATCATCCCAGGACTTAGCACGTGGGGCATAGTACACTTATCCCTTCCACACTGCAGGGGTTAGGGGCTCTGTGCCCCTGAGACGTACAAAATCCAGGTAAAATCTTCTGGCTCTCCCTTCATACCAGAGAAGTAGTCTGACTTTTTTCTTCTTTTCCTTTTATGGAGTGTTTGCCATATCTTATTTTAAGATTTGGGTTAATATTATGCAATACTATACATATATTTTATGCATTTCTGAGTTTCTAAACTTTTTATGTGTCATTTGCTGGCCTTTGTGTATCATCTCCGACTTCAATTAAACTCCTCCAAAATTCCCATACAATTTCTTATGCCGACACACAACATATCAAAACCATGATGGTGAAAGTATCAATGTGGAAGGAATAACTATAAGTAATTTATAAATACTAGCTGACTGATGACTCAGAGATGGACTTAAGCTATTTACTACTTGTACAACCTTAGGCAAATTATTTGCCTTCTCTGAACCACAGTTTCCTCCTGAGGAATGAAGAGATTAGACTGCATACATTCTGAGGTCCCTTCCTGTTCTAAATCTTTAATCCCATGATCCTCATTGGCAAACAGGGATAATAGAACCTAACAAGACCTCATTGGGGCAGAAGATGATCCCAGGATTCTCTATCTAGAAACAAGTCTTTATTAAGGGTTTCCTATGGTCCAGGCACTATGCTAAGCACTAGAGATGCAACAAAAAAAAAGAAAAACACTCCCTGTCCCCAAGAAGGTTATATTCTAAAATATGAGAAAAGCAATATATAATAGAAGTAGATATAGACAAGCTGCATGTAGAGTAGACACAAGATGACTTCAGAGAAGACACTGGAAACTAGAAATGTCTGCTAGAGAAGGTGACCTTTGAGGTAAGTCTTGAAGAAAAGGAGGAATTCTAAGAGATCAGACATGGGGTTCAGTCAAAGCAAAAAAAAAAATTAGATGAGAGATGGGCCATCATTTGTGGGGAACAACAAGTTGGCCAGTACAACATAGATTGCCTGGAAGGTAGTAATACCTAAGGAGACTGGAAGATTCTCAAAATTTGTGAAGTGCAAGCTCTGGCAGGTCCAACCAAGCTAGAAAAACATTGAGTTTGAATTCAACATCCAAGGACCAGCCTTGCTAAGTTCAGAGAGCTTATCACCAGCTCCTTGAAAACCTTTATATTTCCAGTGCCTAGTATACTGCCCAGCACATAGTAGGAGTTTAATAAGCTTATTAATTTGACTAAAGGACTGACCACCAAGTAAAGGCTTTCATTGACCACAACAAGCATGACATCTGACCTTAAGATGCTCTTTGGTGTTAGAAGGAATTCTCAAGCAGATGAAATAACAAACTTTTCAAGGGCTCAACTATGGGCCAAGCAGTTTCATAGTCCCTAGGGGGTGACATAAAGTTTGAGTAACACATAGGCACTGCCCTCTAAAGCAAGGGGAGATATAACACACATGCATGATTATAATAAGAATGACAAAATATTATTTCTTATTGATACATATGTATATATATATTATCTCATTTGAACCTCATGGTCACCTTGCAATATTGGTACTTCAGTCATTCAACAAGTATTAGTCTAGGACCTCCAGCGATCCTTGTGCTAGGTACTGAGGACATAAAAACAGAGGTGACATTTGCACTGAGTGGCAGAGATTTAACAACTGACCTTACGATTGGTGTTATTTATTCATAGTGTCCCAAGTCATGGAATTTTAGAGTGGAAAAATCCTTAAAGATCATTTAATCCTAGTCCCTCATTTTTACTTCTGGGTAAACTGAGGCCCAGAGAAAAGAGGAGGTTGGAGTAGATGACTTCTAGGATTTTCTTCCATCTCTAACATAATAATGAAATGACTTGCCCACGTTTGTAAGCAGAAGCACTGAGATTAGAACCCAAGTGTTTTGACTTCAAATCCAGAGTTCTTTCCATTACTCAACTTCTCATGGAATCTCCTTCCCTAAGTATAATTTAATGACAATCAGCAGTAATTGAATTTCCTGATGCTGTAATGAAAACTTTCCTTCTTTTTTCTGCCTCCATAGAGATATACAGTGTGTGTGCTGGGGAATGGAGAATAATCTTTTATAAGTTAAAAATTGCCACCTTGCTTTTCCTTCCTCTGTTTCCCCTCTGACATCCTTGTCTGCTGAGGCACCCCCACCCAGATTGCCATTGTTGAACTAATCGTTGACTTACAGGACCTACTCCTAAGGCACGTATAACACACAAAGCTTCCCACAAGCAACATGCTACATGAGAAAGGTACCTCCAATTACACCGGAACATGGGCTAATGATCATTAGGCTCCATCCAGCAGGGCCTGGTCTAAGCACAGAAAACATTCTGTGTTTCCATGAAATAAACCCACTGGAGCATGGAGCTCCCCTCCACTGGCTCAGCCACAGAGAGACTTAATTTGTTGCCCAAATGGAGGGTGAAGAGGGGAAGGCAGCTGGAAGAATCTTTTTTTAAGACTCTCACAGTGACCTCTGTCTGAGCAAATATTTAATCTCCAACAAACGCACCTCACTGCAGGGCCTGGTCTGCTCCTCCTGAATTTGGGCAGGGGGCAGCTTTGTGGATTTATGAGGTGACGTCAGGTTGAAGCCCAGGATGCCGGGCCTGAACTGTGTTTTACACACTCCTGGATTGTTTAATGGGCCTGCTCCTGAAGGGCTTCACATTCTTTCCCCCATCCAAACTTTATGGAAATGGCCAAGACCGAGGAGAGAGAGTCGTCTCCTCCCCAACCCCCACCCCCCACCCCCATCCAGAGAAATCAGACTGGTTAAACTCAACCCTTTCCCCCCTCCTTACCTCTGAACCTTCTCCCTGTCCCCTCTCAAAAGCTTTTCCCTAGGGGGAAGAAATAAAGAGCTGCAAAGTGCTTGCAGGTATGAGTTTAATGTCTTAAACTCTTGCATTGTGTTAACAACTCTTCAGGACTACAGCTTTAAAGAAATGGATGATTTCTCAATCCGACCAATTTAACTAATCCTAGGGAGGGAGCCAAAACGAAAATTTATGATCTAGGTGACTGAGAGATCTGTCAGAATTTAGATCAGATTCTGGATCTCTGGGTCCAGCCAGCACAGAGTACTTTTTTGAGAGGATAGAGAGAGACAGAAATGGACTTAGACAATTTCAGATGGAAGGCAGTGAAAGGGGGGGACTGAGGAGTGTGTTGCTGGGGGTGGAGGTTGAGACGGGGGAATGCTGGGAGGGAAGGGGGAGAGCACTTGTCCAAAGAAAAAGACTAGGTGGGAGACACAAAGATCCCAGAGGCAGATATGTGGGACTGGGAAGGGTCTAGAACAATGCCTTGTACACATTAAACACGCAATAAATACTTGCTGATTGATTGGGAGGTTAAGGACACGAAAGATGCAATTCTAGGAGACTTCATTTTATAGGAACAAAACATTGTTTTAAAAAGTTGTTTTTGTAACCTGGAAAGGTTGGAGACTAGGAGGGTAGAGTCCCTTGAGGGAAGGTGAGAGAGAGGAGTGTTCCAAGGTGGGGACCAGGGAGGGGTTTTTAAGGATTAGGGGTTAGAGACATGAGACAAATAGGGACGGAAAGAAGTTAAGAAAATAATTCTATATGTAGTTTTTGGGCCACTCCAACAAGAGGTACCCCAAGTAGGTTCATATCCATTCAAAACTAAAGCTCATGATCCCACACCTTTAGATGCATTTACTTTTATTATCCAGAGAAGACTGTTCAAAACAGATGATTTTGAGGTGACCTACGTATGCATCACACCTTTGTCCATATTGTTTGGAGCATCTTTAGGCTAGGTCTATATCAGGTTTCTAACCCATCAGTATACATAACCAAATCAAAAATTCAATTGTCTAAAAGACTGAGTCCCTGTAGTCAGATGAGTTCAAATTAAACCAATTAAGATTTTATTTTATTTTATTTTTGTTAGGAGGTGGAATAGGTACAGATCAGTCAGTCAGTAAATATTTATTAAACCACCTCTGTCTTCCAGGCACCATATTAAGCCCTGGGGATACAATATAAGGCAAAAGACAGGCCTGCTTCTGTAGGAAATCACAGTCTAATGGGGTAGAAAATATAGCTATTTTATAGGCAGGATAACAGGAATATAATCAACAGATATAAAAATATAAAGGGATTTAAAAGTTGTGATTCACTTCATTGGGTTAGATGTTGTATTCCTCGTGTGAATCTTTTTTGGAAAGGTGCTTTTCTCTAAGCCTCTGGTCTGAAAGCTCTATTGACTTTGCTCTGAGGCCATTAGAGAATTATGTGATCAGGAAAGTAGCCATGGGGGTACCATCAAAGTTATGAGGGTTGCCCAGTTGGTGTTTAGCATTTCCTACCTCATTCTTGAACTTGTGCCCCCAATGAGATGCCTACCTCTTTCTTAGGTATTTAATATCCTCACCTTCCTCTAGGATGGCAGGATTTAGAGATAAAATTGACTTTAAAAATTACTTAGCCTAACCCTAAGCCACGAGGTTTCCTGGACACCCCATCCCAGGTCTATCCTCCAATAGAATGTTCTAAAATTTGGATTGAAGTAAGCAAAGCTTAGTCCCAGTTATAGTCATCTACAAATAGAATACCTGCAAGTAAGGAGTTTATTTAATTTATTATTTAAGCAGAATCTGGGTAACCATTTACCAAGAAGTTTACTTGTTCAAAAGGTAGAACTAGACAGCTACACTGATTGACCTGTACCAAGAGGTCCATGAGGGAAAGAGGGATGCACTGGAAACAGATTTGGAGTCATATCACCTGGGTTTAAATCCTGGCCATTCTTTCATTTGCTACCTGTGGGACACTGGACAAATAACTTACTATCTCTGAGACTTAGTTTCTTCATCTGAAAAATGAAAGAGTTGGAGCAGCTGGTATCTAAGGGTCAGAATCTATGATCCTATCAAGTCTTCACTGTCCCCTACAAGCTGCTGTGCTCCAAACGACAATAGGAAGGTAGGCTCCTCATCCTTGAGAAGCTTCCTGCCTCATTAGGATTTAAATAAGATATGCACACAGGAAAAGATAATAAATGAGTCTCTATGCTCTTCTTACCAGGGCCTACAGATAGGGAGAAAGGAGATATCTATAGAGACATGGTGACCTTCCCTCAATACAACCAGCAGGCACATGGAACACATGTGGGAGGGCAGGAAAGAAGAAGAAAGCAACAGCATTTTCTTGAGAATAGCTCTGAACTTAGGAAGGAGGCTATAGGCTCTTCACAAGTAAAAAGATGAAACAAAATGCTGCTTCCTCAGCACAAACAAGAATTTATTTATTGGTTTAGGGAATTCTTGGTGGGGAAACTCCTCCAACTGGTAGAGAATTACCTGGAGCATGGAGAAATTAAGTGACTAACCAAAGGATACCCAGCCAATATATTCCAAATTGAGTTATTCCTGAGGCCAAGGCTAACATTTGATCCACTAAGTCTGTGGGAATTCTGCTAGGAAACTAATCAATTTTCATTGTATCATCATCATCAGGCCATTTCTCTTAAGGTCACTGTGTCTCTATAGGCATCTTCTTTCTCTACATGTCCTGGATCTGGGTTCCTGTCTGGTAAGAAGAGCACACTGCCTGGAGATATAGGCTTATGCTAAGAGAACAAAAATCATCAAGTTGGTACCAGGTTCATAATTTCTCTGCATTGGCTGCCCTCTCAATCTATCTCCTGAGAAGGCCACTAGGCCCTCCCAACTCAAAGTGGCCACTGGTATCACTTAGTGTGGACCATTCCCTTCAGTCCTTTGAATACAACTTTACTTACACCATGAGTCAGATTATTTCTAATCTGAAGGTTTCCTGATAAAGAGAGTCATGAATTCTATGAGTTTTGAAGGACCTGGGTAACTTGGAAAGGATAAAGAAAGAAAACACAGAGATGCTGGGCAATAAGATGGGTGTGAAGGAGAGTGTTTGATGAGTGTATGGAAAGAGTACTGGATTTGGAGTCAGAGAACCTGGATTCAAATCTCAACTGTGATAGCACCAGGGTCTCCCCTTCCCATGCACCCACATCCCTATTTCTCAATGATAGGAATTACTTTTCCCTAAAAAGTGATATAGGGCCCCTCTGACTTGGTGGCTGTCTGAAGATCAGAAGAGTCACCATGTATGACCTTGATAAATGGACAAGTTTCCATATGGAGACAATGAGGCTTCATGTCATTACACCTTTGTTGCCTATCATTGCTATGTTCAAGCTAAGTAATTCTTGTTAGTACCTTTTCAATTACTTGAGTGCCTCACTTTATCTCAGAATTGAACCTGAACTAACCCAGTGTCCCTCGTATCAGCTTTGCTAAATGACTTAGGACCCAATTCCCTGGGCCTCAATTTTCTCATTAGGACGTTAAAACACTGAACATGGAGTAAGCAAACTGTAGGTTCAAATCCAGCCTCAGGTACTTATTAGTAGTGTGACTCTAAGCAAGTTACTTAACCCTATTTGCCTCAGTTTCCTTATCTGAAAAATGGACCTAATAATAGCACCTACCACCCAAGGCTAATGTGAGGATCAGATGAGATAATACATGTATTTTGCAAATAATCGAGTGATATGGAAATGGGAGCTTTCCCTGCTATTAATCTCCAAGCTTTCTCCCTGCTGCAAATCCTACTATCCTGTGGTCGCTTAAAGGCTGTTCTGAAGTGAGGAAGCTACCTTCCCTCCTCATTTAAGGCAGAATAAGAAGGAATAATATCACAGCTGGAGACACTGAGAATATTGGTAAGGAAGGACTTCCCGGCTAAGATGAAAGAACCCTGTAAGGGGGAATTCTGAGATTCTAGACCTGCTCAATTAGAAGCCTCCAAAAATCTAAGTGAGATCACTTTATTTACTTTTTGCAAAGCAATCAGGGTTAAGTGTTTGTACAGGATTGAATAGTTAATAAGTGCCAACTGTCTAAAGCCAGATTTTAACTCAGGTCTTCCTGACTCCAGAACTGGTGCTCCATCCACCACACCACTTAGCTGCCTTAAGAGCAATTTAGTAAAGAGGAATCATGTAATGGGATTTAAAGTCAGAGGTTGCCTCTTAGAGATTATATAGTCCTACCCTTTCATTTTTATAGAAGAGGAAACTGAGGCATAATCCATATCAAGCGAATTGCTTAAAATCATATAAATAGTCATTAAAGATCCAGGATTTAAACATAGGTCCCTAATTCTAAATTCAGCTGACCTAGGCACCCACCTGCCTGACACAATGGGATGAGCAAGACAGCATTTCAGGTCTCAGTGCCCTAGGTTTAGAAACTAACTTCCTCAGGAGGTGAATCAGATCCAAGGGAGGAGAAACACTCCTGTGGGCTGATTGATTTACGGATTAGTGTCTGATTTCTTGTTTGGTCACTTTGGCCAAGTGGCTTTGTTAAGGCAGTAGGACATGGGATGCCACAGATGCCTCAAGAGCCCTACCCTGGCATCCTTTTCTCCTCCATATCCTGTTCCCCGCCCACTGGGTCAGAGGGGTTGACCTAATCTGACCTGGAAACCCAACCACATGATTCAGAGGATTCTTGACCTCACCATGTGCACACTCAAGTCTCCTACCTTACAATGACCTCACATGAACCAGGACCACAGAAACCTCAGGAGGTGTCCTAGCAGTATCCCTGCAGTGGCTTCACAAGGAGCAGGATAGCAGGCTAAGTTGGAGCCTGGATGGTGTCTGTTTTCCTTCATGATCATGTGTGCTCTCCACCACTCCCATCATTCTCTTCTCCCAGTTTTCTGCCCCACCCCACTCCAAAGCTCTGGTCAGCAATTTCCGTACCTGGTAACACAGACAGAACAACACTCACTAACCTACCTTGTGAGTCTTGAAAGAGAGAACACAGGGACCCAGAGGTTTATGACTAGGATTCAGCATGCAGAGGGAAGGAATTTGTTAATGGGATTTCGAGTGCATTGTTCTAAGTCCAGGTTGATTTTAGTAGGAACCCACCACACAGTCTGCAACCTCGGGAGCTACAGGAAAGGAATCAGAGACAGCACCAAGGCTTCTGAGTACAGAGGCCTCCTTTGGGGAAATCACTGCAGGGAAACCCAAGCGATTCTCCAGCCTCCATGAGCAAGCACCTGGAAGGAAATGCATCCAGGTGCCAAGATCTGGAGGCTCAGACATCTCCTAGGAGAGTGGCCAAAGGTTTTCACCAAGGTTGTTTATATTTAGAAGCATTAGATTCCTGGACAGGGGGAGAAGGGGATCTTTTAAGTGATCAGATAAATCCTTGAAAGAAGAATACCAGCTGTAAGAAATAATGGAGAAAAAATGGGAAGACATGAAGGAACCAATGCAAAGTGAGCAAAACCAGGAGGACAATTTATACAATGACAATAGCATTGTGAAGACAACCTTAAAAGACTCCAGAATTCTGATTGACACAATGACCCGCTACAATTCCAGAGAACCAGAGATGAAACATGCTATCCATCTGGCCAAAGCATGCCTATGTCTTGTTTGACTATCTGTATTTGTTACAAGGCTTTGTTTTTTCTTCTCCTCTCCCCTCCAGGGATATGATAGAAGAGAAAGCAGATTTTTTTAAAGTGACAGATAAAATAAATATAAACAAAAAAGATACAATCCCAGCTTTAGCAGAGCCGTAGATTAGGCACTCTATGGAAATGCACAAAGAAAGTAATTCATTCAATACTTGTTCCTGACCTGTAAGAGCATGTAGTATAATTGGAAGAGAATTGACAGGACTGCCAATTCTCAAAAAATTCACAGCCATAACTTAAAATTCTTCCCACCATAATCTTTCCTTCCAGTAAATCATTGTATCACCACAAGACCTTTATTAATGATTTTATAACTTTTTTTAAAAAGCATATTAAAGTTCCTAAAGAAGTTTCCATATAACGAAGCCTTGGGAGATCTTTTCACAGCAAAGAAAGCTGAAATTAAGAGAGGTTCCACTACTTTCCCAGGATCAAACAAATACAATTGTCAAAGGCAGAATTTGAACTCTGGACTTCTGATGCTAAGCGCAGTAGTGTGCTGCTTCGTACCTATCAACCTGGAAGCAGTAATTGAGTTCATAGGCAGGGGTGTACTGGAGCCAGCTTGAAGACCTGCAAGAGCCAATTGTTACATTCTCAGTGTGAGAATTTATACCCTGGAAATTGGCAAACACTTCAATGTTCAACTTTCAATTCAGGGCTTGATTTGTTCTGTTGATCGCTTAAACTAAGTGATGGAGAAAGTGCCAATAATGAAGATTTAACCCAAAAGTACATAATGGGTTCTTTTATTTTTCAGAGAACTAGTTGTTGAACATTTAAAAGACCCCTGACTCATAGGATCATAGGTTTAGAGCAGAGAAGAACCTCAGAGATAATCTAGTAAAGGTCCACTATTTTACAGGTGTGGAAACGGAGACCCAGAGGAATGAAATGATGCGCTCATATTAAAAAGGGAGCAGGGTTAGGATTCGAACTTAGGTCCAGAACTCTTTATACTGTATTATGGAGCTGTGGACCTTTGAGATTTTGCTAAACAGTAAAAGGGCTTGCAGAGCTGGCTAGGGATACTCTAAAATTACTGTAATGCAAACCACATCCAATTAACTTGAATTTATAGATTTTCTTGTGAGCTAGAAAGGAAGCTACTATCTAAAAGACATGGTATCCTTAGATAAATACCATGACTGCTTATTTATATCAAAAAAACCATGGAGAACCAGAAGGAATCTCAGAAGCCATTGACTCCAACACTCTCATTTTATAGATGACCAAAATTAAGTCCCGAGAGGTTGTCATATAGGTAACATCAAATCATTAACAATAATTGAAATGAATCTCTTGAAATCTGAATGTCACCTCAAATCTTCTTGTCCTGGGTTTATGCCTTCCCCATAAGCTTTCTATTTCAAGGAGTTTGGGGTTTCTTTGTTATTTGGGGGGGTGGCAATCTTGGCAATTTTCATTGGCATTTCTTTTCATTTTATTTGCTTGCAGGATGCTTCTGTCCACAAACCTGCACATCAGTCCTATCTCATCTCTTTGAGCCAGTTTAATATATTTGAAGATTGCTGTGGTGGTTACTGATTATAGCTGTAGATTATAACTCTAACTGAGCTCCCGGCAAAATATTCCCTCTACAAAAGAGTAAGGGAGGGTGGCCCCCCAGTCCTGTCTTTGCTGGCCCTGGGCAAGCTAACCCCCACCCCACCCCCAGTGCCTCCTGCTAATCACTTCAGGGAAAGGGGTCTGTGAAAGGCCTCCGATAATGTGTTTATCCTCTCCCAGACACCCTTCTCTCTTCTCCTGCTTGAAATCCATTTATCTTTCCTCTAAAGTACTTATTGACAGAGCTCCTAAGTGCTCAGAGCCTTGCCAATTAAAGATGGGCTTCTCCAAACCTAGCAGTCCTTCGCTCACTTGTTCCACCCTTAGCCAAGGCCCTGGGTAGCCGTGTTACTGCCTCCAGCTAAAGGATTATCCCAGGGACCCCTTTCTTGGGTCGTTGGTTTTTCCGAAGGAAAATGTGGTGAAGGCATGAAATCACACCACTCAACCTTGCAAAGGGTTTTCCAAAACTATTCAGCCACAAACATTTTCTTTGCCCTCCTCCTCTCCTACCCTTCACCAAGTGACTGAGTTCTTCTCCCCCCATTTGCAAATGCTCCCACCCTCACTCCAGCCACCAGTCACCACTCACTCTACTTGGCTGTCTCTTTTTCCTTCTGTCTTATGCGGCTAAGAGGACTCAGCTATGAACAAAACAAGCAACAATGAAAGGAGTAGAAAAGTCAGGTGGCTCAGATATGATGTCTGAAATCCCATAGGTCTGAATCCTTTAAGACTTTGTTACATGAGGCCAGGGATTAGTTTTCTGATCATTATTATTGCTTGAAGACAGTCTTTCATCTCAGTACTGCCATCAAGACTCAAGAGTGGGAGGGAGGAACAAGACTGTTTTCCTTCCCCTGGTCCTCAGATTTCTCTACCCACAGAATCTCAGTTGAAAAGGATCTCAGAGGCCAGTCAGTTACACACAAAGTGGGGATTCACGTCAAGACTTCCAGTAGGACAATATTCCCTATTCGCATATTTGCATTGTGAGATGCAATTTCTTCATTGGGGATTCCCTATATTTAAACCTGACACCAATAAAATCACAAATCTTGTCCAAAAAATTATCTCCTGGCCCCAGTCCAACAACAATCACAACCAATAGCATTTATATAGAGCTTTAAGGGTTGCAAAGTACTTTACAAATGTCATTTCCCTCACCACAACACTGGGAAAAAAATAGGTGTTATTACACCCATTTTACAGATGAAGGAAATGAGTCACAGGTAGGTTAAGTGACTTGCCCCAGGTCGCACAACTAGTAAGTGGCTAAGGCTGGATTTGGTTTCAGGTTTTTTGAGTCTTGGTCCAATTCTCCATCCGCCTCACTGTCTAAAATAAAAACTGCCAAAAAGGAAATTTTTCTGCCAAAAAGAGTATACTCTACTTCAAGGCTGTCATTATCCCTTAATGAGACTGTTGCAATAAATTTCTTAAACAGTCTCCTTGGTAGCAGTTCCCCAACCTCCTTTCCAGATTAAATATTCTAAAGCGTAAATCTAATCTCATAATATTTTTTTAATGCCAGGCCTGGAAGGGAGCCCAGAGTTGATCTAGTGGAGTCTTCTCATTTTATAATTGTGTGACATATAGAGAGGACACGGGTAGAAATCTTGATTTTGCCAAATATTACCTATATGGTCCTTGGAAAGACTTCAAGAGATAGTAGAAGATAGAAGGGCTTGCAGTCCTGTGGTCCATAGGGTCACAAAAAGTCAGACAACTGAATGACTGAACAACAAACCTACATAAACAAATCACATAATCTTTTGGGGCATCAATTTCCCCATATTTAAGATGGGTTGGACTGGATTCTCTTTGAAGTATTTTCTAACTCTGAAATTCTGTGATTGGTCAACCATTTTACTTCTCTAGACCTAAATTTCCATTGTAATAATAATGGAAATACCTAACATATACATTAAGGTTTACAAAACACTGTGTATATTAACCCATGTAATCCTCTGATCAACAGAATAAGGTAGAAACTACTACTAACCCCATTTCATAGATCAGGAAACTAAGCCTCGAAAGGTAATTGACTTGCCTAGGGCCATCTACCATGACACCTACATGCCTCTGCTGTTAGAGATTCACCTGGGAGCAGATTTTGTGAGATGCATTGTTAAGGGGGAGGTGAGACTCACAGTCAGAACTAACTTAGGAACTGTATAAGAAAGAACTCAGTTCTCCACACATTAGAGGTTCCTTTCTTCCTTATACCTCAGCTCTAGAAGCCAGTCCTTAATTTTTCAGCTTTCAAAATTCAGTCTTCTCAGTCCTTCCAGAGATGATCAGCCCCAGAGAAGGTTCACTAACTAAGCTCCCAAGAGAGTGATTCATAAACCAGAAAGTCATTTTCTGAATGCAAGCTGAGAAATATAACAGCCAAGAAGAGTAGTACAGGTCTGTTTGTTGGCCAGTGTGTTCCCTTGCCAGTAGGAAAACTTACTGAGCAAAGCAAGTGGGGATCAGCAGGTTGCTTGAGTGGAGTCAGAGTGACAGGAATTAGATGGCTTTAATGATTAGTGACATCATACTGTGTTAGTCTGGTGCACCTAAATCGCCCTTGGGAGCATATGCCAAAGGATCTCAAATATTGATGTCATTCAGCTAGGGGATCTCTTCTTGAATATGTTTGTCAGAAGCACATAGACAGATTTTTGTTCCCTGGCATGTTTTTCTCTATGATGAAGGGCACATTTACATTCATATTTATTACTATAACATCAAGGATCATCATTTCATTAGGCTTTCAAACCATCTTGCACTTTCCAAATCTGAAGACTGTCTGCCACGAATTATATTTTAGAGTAATTGCTTTCTTTTGTTTTCTTTTTAATTCTCATTTATTTTTAATTTTCAACATGGGTGGTTGCTTTCTGATGGCCACATAGTGAAGCATCTTGCTATCATTGGTAAGTTCTCTCTATATAACATGGGAATTATGTTTTCTTTCTGGGATAGTAAGCTAGTTCCACCCCTGACCTGGTGCCCTGACCCGTCTTACCTTGGGATATATAGTTCACTGCCCATTGTCTTTAGATATCACCAAGAAACATAGCGATCTCAAAGAAAAGAATCACAATTTTCACTGTTGTTATGAAAAACAATCTCCTTGAATTAGATATCTATTCGAAGTTTTGTCATTCTCTTTCAGAAACTCCTCATAAGAAATGCTACTGAGTCAAATAGTGTACTTTCCAGGGGTGTACACATTGACAATGAGGTTGACACACACATTTCCAGAGCTAGCTCAGTGTTTGGGAGGCTGCAAAGAAAAGTTTGGGAAAGAAGAGGTATTAGACCCACTACCCCATTGAAGGTCTATAGAGCCATTGTGCTGACTTCATTGTTGTATGCCTGTGAAACATGGACAATATACCAGAGCCATGCCAGGAAACTGAATCACTTCCATTTGAATTGTCTTAGGAAGATTCTGAGGATCACCTGGCAGGATAAGTTACCAGACACCTAAAGTCCTTGTTCGAGCTAAACTGTCAAGTATTCAAATACGCTTCAGAGAGCACAACTCTGATGGGCTGGCCACATTGTTCCAATACAAAATGTATGTTTGCCAAAAAGACTATTTTATGGGGAACTCACATGGGGCAGGCAATCATATAGTGGTCAAAAGAAGTGATACAAAGATACTCTCAAGAACTTTGGATTTGTCTGCACAACGTGGGAGACACTGGCACTGGACCACTCAGCATGACATGCCCACATCAGAAAGGGTACTGTGCTCTATAAGCAAAGCAGAATTGAGACAGCACAAAGTAAATGCAGGAAGTGCAAATTTAGAGTATCTACCTAAAATGTTCACATGGACTATCTATGCCCAACCTGTGGTAGAGCATTCTAAGCTTTTATCAGTCTGATCAGTCACAGCTGGACATACTGAAACTTGGCTTTATCATGGTGATGCCATTTGGTCCTCTTCGAGAATGAAGGCCAACAACTGAGTCAAATAGGATCATTTATATTGAAGGTAGTTAAGGGGCAGAGGATAGAGACTGAACCTGGAATCAGGAAGACTTGAGTTTAAATTTGGCCTCAGACACTTCCTAGCTGTGTGACCCTAGGCAAGCCACTTAGCCCTGTTTGCCTCAGTTCCCTCATCTGTCAAATGAGATGGAGAAGAAAATGGCAAACCACTCTAGTATCTTTGCCAAGAAAACTCCAAATGAGATCAGAAAGAGTTGAACATTACTGAAAACAACTTAGTAACAACAAAATTAAGGGATAGAGAGTTCTTGACCTGGGATCCATTAACTATGTTTTAATTGATAACTGAATATTGAGTAACTAGATTGCTTCTAGCTCTAAACCAATACTTGTTTATAGAATTTGCTAAAACAAAATATTTGCCTGAAAAAGATGAATGCTACCCCTCTCCTCTCCTGTTTTTCTTTCTTTCGCAGTCTTACTAGCCAGAACATCTACTTGCAGTAGAATGAGTTGCTATTGCTTTAAGGAAAACAGATTCAGACTGGAGCTTCAGTGGAACCCCTGGTCATAAAGAGATAGAGCTTTGAGTTGGATTTTTTTTAGCTAAATGAATGAGTGACCCTTACACCTATTTTTCCCCACTCACAGCTGTCAAGTTATACTTGTTTTCCTTTGTAATTCTATGTATTTATTGTATAGATTAAAAAATAAACAATATTCAGGGAAGGAATTCACAGCCTTCACCAGACTGCAAGAGGGGTCAAAAGATTGAGAAGATGGTGAGGAAACTTACCTATGCCTCAGAAGATGACCCACCAGTCAGATCCGAACCTTAACTTCGGATTGCCCAAGACTCTGGTCCATCACAGTGTTTGAGTATTGAACTTTGCCACTGCAAAGTGGGCCACTGCAATGGTCAACTTGTGTGGTCCTTGCAAGAGGACTTATTTATCCTAGGACACTCTAAAGTTTCTAGGATTTTAAAAAGCAAAACCGTTAAACTCAATGGCCTGTTAATTGCTTTTTCTCTGAGATTAATTTTAAGATCATGTCCTGAAATCAGCCTTTTCCAGAGCAAAAATGAAAGGCATATTGCCAAACTAATTGACTTTGTGGGGTTTGGAGATGGTTAAAGGGGCTTGGGGCAGGGCAGGAAGCAATACATATAAATGGTCCATGGAAATTCAGAGAAGATTTGTGTCATCTCTTGGACAGGATAGGTCAGTTCTTATGACAGACTGTTATTATTCCTGGGATTAGGGAGTGCTAGGGATAGTGAGATGGGATGGGAATATCTATCATTATTAAATCAATATTTCTCTCTTCTGGCTTAGTAGAAGGCCTTGAGTTCCTGGAAATTTGTGCATAGAGCCTGTGGCTGTGGAGAGATCTGTTGTTATTATTTTTTTATGGTGGGTTGAAATATATTTGGAAGTCATTGGACTGTGGCTGTCCTACATCAAAAGTCATTTCATAACAAAACACCATCATGCCCCATTTATAGAAATAGCGTGCTGTGCTCTGCCTGCTGTGGGCAAACCAAAATGTGATCTTGGAACACAAATAGCCGCACCTACTCCTGAGAAACCAAAGGACCATTGAGAATTTATTTAAAGGTATATGAAGTATATATGTATATTACATATACACATCATAGAGATGCTTGCTTTTAAGATAAACAAAAAAAAATAAAAGATCAATGGTTCAGAAGTGTGGAAAGAGGACTGTAATTGCTTTCAGGGGCCTGATTTCAAACCCCAGCTTTCATGTATAGTTCCTAAGCCATCTTGGAAAAGTCCCTTCCAACTCTGTACCTCACTTATTTGTAAAAGAGAGGGTTACTCTAGATCACAGTTCTTTTTTTTTTTGTATCATTGACTCAGTTGGCAGTCTGATAAGGTTTATTCCTAGTGCTTAGCAAAGTGCCTAGGACATAGTAGATGATTCATAAATGTTGATTAATTGCTAATGACTTCAAAGTTACATTAATAAAAAATAGGATCACAAATCAAGGCAGGTAGTGAAAATGAAAAGTTAGTAAAAATAAAGTTAGTGAAACTAAAGGTGTTCTTTTTTTTTTCCCATCTAAGTTCATAGAGCCCTGAGATCTGTCCATGGCCTCTAGTTAAGAACATATGACCTAGATTTCTTCTAACTCTAAGCAAATAATTGTTTATAAAATTTGCTAAAAAAAAAATGCCTGCAAAAGATGGATAGGTCCTCTCTCTTCCCCTCCTATTTTTCTTTCTTTCCCAGTCTTGCTAGACAGAACATCTACTTGCAGCAGAATGAGATACTGTTGCTTTAAGGAAAACAAATTCAGACTGGAGCTAGAATGTAACCCCTGGCCAGAAAGAGATGTAGTCTTAAATTGGATTTTTTTAGTTAAATAAATTCTTGTCCATTACATTCTTCCCCTACTCCCAGCTGTCAAGAACAGAGGGTCCTCACTCAGAGCCCCCAGGTAACATAACTAACTTCCTGCGAGGTCAATATCATGCAGCCCTAGAGGAAGCAGAAAAGAAAGTAGGTCGTGTTCCGCATGTTCCTGATTCTCTTCTGACCTACCCTCATCTCCCTTGTTCCTCCTGAGCTGGAGTCCAAACTCCTGTTCCCTTGTCTGTTTTGTCGGTGGCTGCTTTGTGAACATGCAGAAAGCAGAGACTCACTTCTTCTCCCTGAAGACTGACCTACTGAAACAAAATCCACCAGCAGAGGAGCAACGGTAATAATGAATAATTAACTGACCAATGAAGGATGCTGGTCTCTCTTCTGGAAATTAGATAAAGAGTTGGGCTCAGATTAGAATTCTCCAATCCAGAAAGATTCTGGAGGATTATAAACTGGGTTGACCCTCCATGCCTCACCTCCCCAGGATTCTGCCAACTAATTCTAAAGGAATTTGTGAGGTCCTTGGGTATTAGAACAAAAAGTTACTTTAGAGACTGTCTAGTCCAATCCCCTTGGTACTAAATCATATTAAGAAAGCAGGTAAGATTTATCCTCAGCACCCTATCATCTCCTCTTTGAGTATTCCCTTTTAAAATTCCTTCTCACTACTGTCTGTAGTTGACCAGTCAACATATCCCTACAGTCTCTCATCAGATCATAAATTTAGAGCTGAAAGGACTTCAGAAATAATCTCTTCCAATCCTTTATTCCTCAGTTAAAGAAACTGGACCTGAGAATAGTGAAATGACTTGCTCCAGGTGACATAGTAAATAAATGGAAATTCTGGGATTTGAATCCAGGTCCCCTGACTACAAACACAGAAATCTTTTCTCTGTACCTTGCAAAAACAATTGTTATTCAGTCTTTTATTTTCAGTCACATTTGACTCTTCAGGGCCCCATTTGGGGATTTCGTGGGAAAGATCTTTCCCACAAAAGATATCAGAGTGGTTTACCATTTCTTTCTCCTGCTCATTTTATAAATGAGGAAAATGAGGTAAAAAAAGGTTAAGTGATTCACCCAAGGTCCCACAGTTAGTAATGTCTGAGGTCAGATATGAACCCAGGAAGATAAGGCTTCCTGACTTCAGGCCTGGCAGTCTATCCATTGTAGCACCACCTAGCTGCCCTTGCTAGAATAACAGAATTTTCAAATGGAAAGGAAATTTAGATGTCCTCTTAGTTTAATCTTCCTCCATACAAAATCTCCCTCTGCAATTGGTATGTATGCATATGGTTTTTTCTTTTTTCTCTTAAAGATCAGCCTTAGCCTCAAATCACTCTGACTCTCATTGACTGATCGACAGTAGATCCCAAGCCAAGATCTACTTGATCATTATTTGGGCCCTGATTGGCTCAGAATGAATGTAAATACCAATAGTAATTGTTTCTATTTTGACTAGAAACCCTGAGTGTCTTCCCCTTCGAGATCAATTTTTTTTTTGAGGCCATTCTCTACTTCCTTTCTTATTAATCCTTTATCACTGAACAGATGTTAACTCAGTCAGACTGACACTATTAAAACCTTAACTTGAAAAGATCAAGGTCCCCCATTACATCCTGAGTCATCTCTAGTTGTTCTGATTTATATCTGGCCACTGCACCTAGATGACTCCAGAGGACAAGGTGAGGCTGGTGACTTTGCACAGCCCTCCCTCACTTAAATCCAATTCACATGCATGCCATAGCATCATCTCGATGGCATGGTCCTCTTTGAAAATAAAGGATAAACAGCAACCCTCTACTATATCCCATTTATGTCTGAACATTTCTATCTCAGTCTGCCTCCTTTCACCTCCCTCATCTTAGCAAAGCTTGCTTTCCCAAGCTGCACATCCAAAGTGGAACCTCTCATCTTTCTCAAAATCCTCTTTCTGCCATTCAGAACCCTACACATTCTGACTCTCAACTATTTTTTTCAATGTATTCCTATTACTCTCCTTCATATATTCCAAATGTAATCAAACTGGCCTACCAGCCATTCCCTCTTCACAACAGTTCATTCATGTCTAAAATACAGTCGCTCCTCACTGCCATCTTATACAATCCCCATCTTGTTCAAAGCCCAGTTCAGGAATCACCTTACCCATGTGACCTTTCCTGGTCCTCCCAGTTATTGCACTCTTATTTTACATATATTTGTGAACATGTTGTACTACCCCAATTGAACATAAACTGCTTGAAGGCAGGGGTCAATTCAGTTTTGTCTTTGTATCCCCAGGACCTAGTAGAGTGCCTGATAAGAAAAGGTTCTTAATAGATGTTTTATTTAATTAAATTTTCACATCTCCCACCAACCAAATCAAAACTTACCTATCCTTCATCCTTTGTCCCATTCAGTTAGAAAACAAATTGATAAAGGAATACTTTCAGTCACTGATGACTTAAAATAGCTGATAAATAAGAATTTAATATGTTAAATTTAAAAGGTTTTGCATAAGGAGGACACAGCCAAGATGGCAGAGTAAAGCCAAGGGCTTATCTGAGCACTCTCCCAAACTCCCCCTTTAAATAATGACTCTAAACAAATTCTAGAGCAGCATATAAAGACAGAGTGAAATAATTTTCCAACATGAGAGAACTTAGAAGGTCAATAGGAAAGGTTTGTTGCACCAGGGTGAGGGAGGAGCGCAGTCCAGCTGAAGCTGTACAAGCACAGACCCAGCTCCAGCAAGCCAGGAGCAGGCCTTGGGAACCACTGATCAGCAGTAGGAACATCCTGCTCATAGACATTAAGGGGGCCAAACAACTGGCCAGAAGGAGAGTACAGGGATATCTTCGCTCTCACTGAGGCAGGACTTTGTTCCTTTGCCCATCCTTTGATCCAGGTCATAGTCCTGGGTGGTAGTCTGAGGGCCACGAGGAGCACTAATACACCAAAGCTTGTGGTGACAGTGGAGGGAGTGGGGAAGGGGCATACTCCTCACAGTTTCAGGGCAGACAAGAGTGCTTATCATCCCTCACAAATCAGAGCACAGTCCAAGAGAGTAGGAAATACCTCTCCTTGGAAGAAATGAAAACTTAAAGATCCCTCTGAAAATATGTGTGCAAAATACCTGAAGCTTGGGACAGTGCACCCTCCACCCTGGAAGCAGAACCTTACTTTAACAAAGAGCTTAAAGTCAAGTAATAGGCTGGGAAATTGAGCAAACAACAGAAAAAATTCTGAACATTGAAAGCTCCTATGGACACAAGGAAAATCGACAACACACTCAGAAGAAGGTAACAAAGTCAAAGCTCCTGTATCCAAAGCCTCCAAGAAAAAATATGAATTGGTCTCAGGCCATGGAAGAGCTCAAAAAAGATTTTGAAAATCAAGTCAGAGAGATAGAGAAATATTGAGGAAAGAAATGAGAGGGATAGAAGAAAATCATAAAAAGCAAGTCAACAGCTTGGTAAAGGAGACACACACACAAAATACTAAAGAAATAGCACCTTAAAAACAGATTAGGCCAAATGGAAAAAAAAAAGGTACAAAAAGTAAATGAGGAGAATGCCTTAAAAATCAGAATTGGCCAAATGGAAAAAGGAGCAAAAAATTTACTGGAGAAAAAAGAACTCCTTAAAAAGTAGATTTATTCAAATGGGAAAAGAGGTACAAAAGATCACTGAAGAAAGCAATTCCTTTAAAATTAGAATGGAGCAAATGGAAGCTAATGATTTTATGAGAAATCAAGAAACAATAAAGCAAAACCAAAAGAATGAAAAATAGAAAACAGTGGTGAACTATCTCATTGGAAAAACAACAAACCTGAAAAATAGGTCCAGGAGAAATAATATAAAAATTATTGGACTATCCAAAAGCCATGATTACAAAAAAGAGCCTAGACATCATCTTTCAAGAAATTATCAAGGAAAATTGTGCTGATATTCCAGAAGCAGAGGTTTAATAGAAATAGAAAGAATTCACTAATCACCTCCTGAAAGAGATCCCAATATATAAACTCCAAGGAACATTATAGCCGAATTCCAAAGCTCTGAGTTCAAGGAGAAAATACTGCAAATAGCCAGAAAGAAATAATTCAATTATTTTGGAGCCACAGCCAGGATAGCACAAGATTTAGCAATGTGTACATTACAAGATGAGTGAGTTTCCAGAAGGCAAAGGATTATAAGAATCACCTACCCAACAAAACTCAGTATGATCCTTCAGGGGAAAAAACTGACATTCAGTGAGGTAGAGAAATTGAAAATGGAGAGGATGTCCATCAATTGGGGATGAATGAACACATTGTGGTATGTAATTATGATGGAATACTATTGTTTTATAAGAAATGATGAGCAGGATGGTCTCAGAAAAAACCTAGAAATATGTACATGAGCTAATCCTAAGTGAAATGTACTATGTACAAAGTAATAGCAATATTTTTAGATAATCACCCATGAAAGACTTGGCTATTCTCAGCAATACAATGATCCAAGAAAACTCTGAAGACCTTTATGATAAAAATACTATACATCCCCAAACAAAGAGCTGATGGCATCTGAATACAGATTGAAATATACTTTTCTTACTTCATTTTAAGGGTTTTTTTGGTCTGTCTTTCATTTTACAACGTGACTGTTAAGGAAATATTTTCATGACTACACATGTATAATCTATATCAAATTACCTGGGGTGGGGGAGAGGAAGGAAGAAAGAGGATTTGAAATTCAAAGTTTTAAAAACAAATGTTAAAAATTATTTTTACATATAGCTGGGGAAAAATAAACTATTAAAATAAATAAATATATAAAAAGTTTTACATAAACTAAACCAAAGGAAACAAAATTAGGAGAGAAGAAAACTATGGGAAATTTTTTACAGCAAGCATTTCCGATAAAGACCTTGTTTCTCAAGTATGTAGAGAACTGAGTCAAATTTCCAAGAATATGTCATTCTCCTGTTGATAAATGGTCAAAGGATATGAACTGACAGTTTGCAGATGAAGAAATTAAAACTATTTATAGTCATATGAAAAAATGCTCTAAATCATTATTGATTAGAGAGATGCAAATCAAAACAACTCTGAGATATCACATCAGACCTATCAGATTGGCTAACATGACAAAACAGGATGATGATAAATGTTTGGAGAAGATGTGGGAGAGTTGGAACACTAATTCATTATTGGTGGAGCTGTCAGCTGATCCAACCATTCTGGAGAGCAAATTGGAACTATACCCAAATTGCTACAAAAATGGGCATGCCCTTTGACCCAGCAATACCACTTCTAGGACTGTATTCCCAAGAGATCATACAAATGGAAAAGAATCCCACATGTACAAAAATATTTATGGCAGCTCTTTGTGGTGGCCAAAAACTGGAAATCAAGGAGATGCCCATAAATTGGGGAATGGCTGAATAAATTGTGGTATATGAATGTAATGGAATACTATTGTGCTATAAGAAATGATGAACAGGAAGACTTCAGAGAGGCCTGGAAAGACTTATAGGATCTCATGTTGAGTGAAAGGAGTAGAAACAGGAGAACTTTGTACAGAGAAACAAGCACAGTGTGAGAGGATTTTTTCTGGTAGACTTAAAACTTCATTGCAATGCAAGGATTTGAAAAATTCCCAATAGTCTCTTGAGGCAAAATGCCTTCCACATCTAGAGAAAGAACTATGGAATTCAATCGCAGAATGTAGCAGGTCATTTTCTTTTGTATTACGTTTTGGTTTGTTTTATGATTTCTCCCATTCATTTTAATTCTTCTTTGCAACATGATAAGGTGAAAATGTATTTAATAAGAATGTATGTGTAGAACCTATATAAAATTGTATGCTGTCTCAGGGAGGGAGTGGGGAAGGAAGGAGGAAGAAAAGGGAGGAAGGGGAAAATAAAATCCAAGTTAGATGGAAGTGATTGTACAACACAGAAATCAAAAATAAGAAAAAAAGATAAATGTCCAAAGGATATGAACAGGCAGTTTTCAGATGAAGAAATTAAAGCTATTTATAGTCATATGAAAAATATGCTAATTCACTATTGATTAGAGAAACACAAATTTAAACAATTCTGAGGTACCACCTAATATCTATTGGATTGGCTATCATAACAGAAAAGGAAAAAAAGATAAATGTTGGAGTAGATATGGGAAAACCAAGACACTAATGCATTATTGATAGAGTTGTGATCTGATCCAACCACTTTGGAAAATAATTTGGAAATATGCCCAAAGAACAATAAAACTGTCCATATCCTTTGATCCAGCAATACAACTACTAGGTCTATAACCCAAAGAAATTTTAAAAAGGGAAGTGGGGTAAAAGATTTATTTGTACAGGGGTATTTGTAGCAGCTCTTTTTGTGATATCTAAGAATTTGAAATTGAAGGGATGACCGTCAATTGGAAAATGACAAAACAAGTTGTGGTATATGACGGATGGAATATTATTGTGCTAAAAGAAATGATGAGCAGTATGATTTAAAAAAAAAACAAACCTGGAAACTCTTAAATGAATTGATGGAGAGTGAAGATAAGCAGAACCAGGACAACACTGTACACAGAAACGGTAATGTTACAGCAGTCAACAGTTTAGCTATTTTCAGTCGTATGACGATCCAAGACAATACCAAAGGACTCATGATTTAAAAAAAAAAAATGCTATACGCCTCCAGAGACAGAACTGGTGGAGTCCAAATACAGACCAAAGCATACTATTTTTCACTTTCTTCTATTCTACCTTCCTTCCTTCCTTTCTTTCTTTTATTCTTTCTTTCTCTTCCTTTTTTCTTTGTTTTTTTTCCACAAAATGACAAATATGGAAATATGTTTTACATGATTGCACATGTATAACATGTATCAGATTGCTTACCATCTCACAGAAGGGGGAGGAGGGAGAGAAGGAGAGAATTTGGAACTCAAAACTTTTTAAAATCTTTAAAAATTTTATATGCAACTGGGAGAAAATAAACTATTATGTAAAAAATAAAATGGCCAAGTGTATTATTTCTTCCAGAGTCATTTATACTGAAATAGGTATATTTATGGTGATACAAGGTTATAATCCAAACGGATGAATTCTCAATAAAAGAATTTCAGACTTTTAGCAGGAACATCCATGGGTATGTGAATATAATAATAATAAGTAATAGCAATAATAATAACTAGCATTTATATGATGTTTTAAGGTTTGCAAAATGTTTTATATAAATTATCTCCTTTAATCCTCACAACAGCCCTTGGAGGTAGGTGATATTATTATCCCCAGATAATGATGACGGATGAGGAAATAGAGGTAAACTATAGTTAAGTATCCTTCTTGATCAGGGGTTCTTTACCTGGGGTCTGCAAATTTCTTCATACTTTTAGAACTATTTTGACATAATCGGTTTCCTTTGAATTTGTGTATTTTATTTTCCATATGTATTTAAAAATACTTGATTTTGAGAAGAGGTCTATAGGCTATACCAGACTTTTAGAGGTATCCACAATAAGTAAAATGGTTAAGAATCCCCAGCTCTAGGTAAGTATTACCCATATCCAGGTGCAGAGTTGATCCTGGCTGCATATTGCTTCCTTTCCTTAAACACTGTAAATTTCCACTATGTAAGAGAAAGTGTCTGTGGGGTTACCTGGGATGCCAGCTCGTTTTCTTGTGACCAATCCATAGAGTGCTTTTGTTTTTTAAACAGACTTGTATCGTTTCATTCTTGAACCCCATTCTTGACCCCCATTCATTATTTCCCTCTTCCAGAATGGACTAAATAATATTTGGGCATTATTTTAGGAGTTCAGTCATTCATCCATCTCTCTTCATCTAAAAGAGCAGTTGTAGGGAATTTGCTGACAATGGACATGAGGTTTTAGGGGAAGGGTGAGTGTAAAAAAAATATTGAGACTGAATATGAAAAACATTGAGAAGCATCTTAGGAAATTTGCTTCTGGCAAATTCCTCCATGATCTTCTCTTGTTCTGCTCCTTTGAGGTCTCTTCAGTTTTAAGTCAGGAGATTACTTTCCCCCCTAGGAGCTAGGGTTGGCCTCTTGCTAGCCTCTGGAATTTGTAGTCCCAGCTGCTACCCCTCAGCCCAGCTGTTCCACCATTGTCTGTAAGAAAGACACAGCTTAAAGAATAGACTGGCAGATCATTCCACTGCTATTCATTGGATGGGCTTTCAAATCAAGAAGCAGAGATTGCCTGAGGCTCTTTGTGGGATAGGAAAGAAGACCTGGATGCCATTGAGCCTAGCAGGGCCCTAGAGGGAACAGACACAGAGCTAGACGGGAAGAGGATTTGGATGACACTTTTTGATGATGTGCACATTTTCCATAACCAAATGACGAAGCATAGCCAATGCATCTAACAGGTGCTAAATAAACCCTAAACAGATGTGCTCCCTTAGCCCATGAGGAGTGTCGTGAGAGTATTACAAGGGAGGGTGCCTGAGAGAGCAGGGGTCGGCGACCTTTCCAGGGTAGTTTGCCAAGTCTATGGTTGTTCACCCCCTTATAAACTGTGGGATTTAGTGACAGCTGTCTATGTGCCCCGCTCCCCGGTCCACTGGGCTAGCTAAGCTCGTTCATAGAGATATGGAAGACACCAAATAGAAAACATCCCTTGAGCTCTAGGTTCCAGGCAGTTCCAGCATCAAGCCTGCAGTAAAACTGACTTTTTGTACTATGCAGAGAATTGGGTTTGGGATCAGAGAATCTAGGCTCAAATATTGTTGCTACTAGCTACCTATGTGTCATTGAGGGTAATCAGCAGACCTCAGACCCCTCATTGAGTTAGTAGGGTGTCTATCCCAAGAGTGTAAAGACTCCTATGGTGAAATGGTCAGATGAGAACAATTTGTTCCAGCGGCCATGAAGGTGGCTAAAGTAGGCTCCATGGAGTGCTTAGAGCTTGGTCAGACAATGAAGATGCCAAGGTCATCCACTACATTCCAGTCCATCACCAGTTATCTTGACTTGTCTTGTCTTGCCACTGGACCTGCTATCCATACCTTGGACACTTGCCCAGGGTCACAAAGCTACTGAGCATCTATGGTCAGATTTGAATACAGGTCCTCCTGACTCAAGGGCCAGTACTCTACTCACTGCACCACCTAGATGCCCCAATATCTTTCTAATTAGAGGTAGCTAGGGGATGCAGTGGATAGAGCACTAAGCCTGGAGCTGGGAAGAGCTAAATTCAAATCTGACCTTACTAAGACACTATTTGTGGTGTCCTGGGCAAGTCATTAACCACTGTCTTTCCTAGTTTTCCCAACTGCTAAACAGGAATAATAAGAGCACCTACTCCCAGGGTTGTTATGAGGATGAAATGAGGTAATATTTGTGACTGGCTCACAGTAGGTGCTTTTTAATCATTGTTTCACTATGTCAATTATCTGATGTAATTGGAATAATATACTATGGTAGAAAGAGAACCAAATTTGAAGTCAAAGGACCAAGGTTCAAATCTCAGTTCTGTGACTTACTACCTATGTGACCTTAGATAAGTCATTTTCTACCCTCAGCCTTCAGATTCTTCATTTGTAAAATGAGCTTGATCAACTAGTTGACCTCAAAGGTTCAATTCAGCTGTGGCTTCTTTGATGCTACAGAACAGTGCCTGTGGACAGGACAAGAAACAAAGAAAATAAATGTTCAGTAAATATCCAGGTTCTAAGATAAGACTATATAGTGTCATAGAAGAAGTCTGCAGTCAGAGTTTGGAGACTTTGGCTCTGTTGCTTCACCCCCCTCAACCTCAGTTACCTCTTCTGTAAAATAAAGGGGTTGGAATGGAAGACCTGTAAGATCCTTCCAGTTTCAGCATTCTGTGGCTCTGGGGAGAAGGAAGCCAATTTTAACAAAAAGTTTATTAGACACAACTGAATTGGTTTTATTGAAATTTAAAACAAATGGATAAATGGCTCTGTGCTACTGGGGTACAGGTCCTGATCACATTTCACACCTGCACCATTCCAACAGCCTGCTGGTGGCATTCCTCCCTACCTCAAGTCTCTTCCCATTCGTTCCATCTTCTCAACTGTACTCAGCTGTCAAACTGGTCTCTCTTAAGCTCGCGTCTGACTATGACACCCCCTACTCAATAGACCTCAGTGGCTCCCTATTACTTCCAGGAGCAAATATAAAGTCCTCTGACACCTTCCCACCTTCCTAGACTTCTTATAGCTTACTCCTCCTCCACCATGTCTATCCTCCTTACTCCGTAATCCAGCATAGGCCTCCTTGTTCCTCACACTTGACACTCCATCTCTGGAGATTCTGGCATTTTTACTGGTTATCCCTTATGCCTTCCCTCTCCTTCCTCATCCTCACCTCATGGCTTTCTTCAAGTCTCAGCTAAGGTACTACCTTCTTCTTTCCCCATCCCCCTCAATGCTAGAGCTTTCCCTCTATGAATTATCTCCAGTTTATCTGGTGCATAGTTTGCTTGTACATAGTTGTTTGCGTATTTTCTCCCCTGTTGGACTATGATTCCTTGAGGACAGGGACTTTTTTTAGGGGCAGGGGACTTCTTTTTATCTTTAGAGCTTAACACAAGGACCAGTGCATAGGTGCTTAAGAGAGCTTTTTGACTGGTTATATTGGTGCCTTCTTAGACCAAACATCTGAAACAGGACAAATAGGACAAAGTGAACTTTGATTGTCTGAATGGTCTTAGGACTTCAGACAGGAAAGGACAGCTAGGGACTTGTTTTTGTTTGTTTTCTTAATTCAGTAACTTGAGTGCTCTTTAGGGAAACCAGTCTCGTTTTAGGCAGTTAAGCCCCTCTGAAAGAGGCTGGCTTTTGTTTAGGGTGATATACCAGTTGTTTCCCAGAGAGGTTCTGGGACAGAGGTGAAGAAGAGATTCTGGGATTGTAGAGGATGGGACCCAGTGTCCCACAGTCAAGAAGCCAATGATGAGGCCTGATGATCTGCCTTCCCCATCAGGTCATTTGGAAATGGAGAGCTAATCTGCCTAGGGGAGAGAAGGGAAAGAAAGGAATGGAAGAGTGGGAAAGGGCTGAAGGGTATGTTTCTTCACTCTGGTTCTGCCATCCCTTCCCCCAGGAAGAGCTGTTCTTAATTAGAGAAAGGAGATTCAAAACAGCTGGTGGGAAGGGTGCTTGTTCTAGAGGGGAAAGAGTCTCTTCCCATGAAAATGAAGGGTGGATAATAAAGAATTAGGGTCATGGAGATTAAGCCAAGAGCCAGTAAAGTGAAGATGCTGGAGGAATAGTTGGTCTTCAAAGGGGACCATAAAGTCTTCTTGGTCTGTTTGTTCTGCCATAGAAGAAATTGACCCTTTCTCCCCAGCACAGTCCTTGGGCTGCCATCTTCCCAAGTCACTCAGTAAGTATGTATTACTAAGTGCCAGCTACTGGGTATACAAAGACAAAAAAAAAAAACAACCAAACAAACAAATCTGTAGTTGCTCTCAAAGGACTCAATATTCTAACGAGGAAGATGATATGCAAATAGCAATGCACATACAAGATACATTCTTGTAAATATATTAAATATGAGATCATCTCAAAAGGTACAAGTATTAAGAGAAGATGCCATCTCTTGCCAAGAGAGCCAAGAAAACTAAGAGGAAGAGGGGAGGGGGCAGAGTCTTTAAGGCAAGAGGGGTCAGCCAGCTCAAAGTCATGGAGAGAGAATAGGAAGGTATAAGGATTTAGGAGCCAAGGATTTGGACAGTCTAGGTCTTTTGACACAGGCAGCAAGTGTAGTTTGTAAACCCCTTTTACATGAAGCTGCAAATTCTTTGGAATCAGTCCAATCAGCTTTGTTTTGTCTGGGGAGAACCTATCTCATTCATTCCTTTGCCAGATAATCATCACCTTCCCCTTCTCTCCTTGTTCACATCTCTTCCAAAAAGTTTTCTCTGATTTTCTTAGGACAAGGAGAAGTTGCCTCTGCCACTCCCATTCCCTCAGAAAACCACAGCACTAATAGTTGTTCCAGTCCTTAACACATTCATATAGACCTAGGTTTGACTCCGGCCTCTTGACACTTATTAGTGACACTTAATAATAGTGAGCATTTCTTCTTGTGGTTTGTCCTGCCTTCTCAAAAGGGATCAATGATGCCAGAAAGGTGACTTGCAAGCTAGCATTTAAAGAGAACTTGAAGGTTTGCAAAGCATTTTACAAAGGTCTCATTTTTATCCTCTCAACAAAACTGGGGGGTGGGCAAAATGAATATCCCCATTTTACATATAAGGAAACTGAGGCAAACAAAGTTCAAGTGACTTGCCCAATGAGGCTCAAGTGGAAGAGGTCCAGTGCTCCACCTAGAGGCACCCACCTACACCCTGCCCCAGTTTCCTCATCTGATATGGGGATGAGACTACCTCTAGGACCTACCACAAAGCATCACAAGAACCGAGTAGGCAAAGTGCTCTACAAACTTTAAGGTCCTATATAGACAGCACTATTACTGTCATTATTAATATTATTTCAGGCCTTTCCTTTGTTGACTCATAATCCAAACTCCATAAAGGGAATGGGAGGCCTTGTATGCTAAAAAGATTAAAGTTGGCTTGGAGGGAATGGGTGATGGCAAGGGGAAGGACTCTAATTAATCTTCTTCCCCAGGATGCCACAAAATAAAGCCTCTAAATTTCAGAACAGTTACATGCTGTCTGTAGTATGTTCAGTTCCAATCAGAGGCTTGACTAGGATGAGTCAAGTTTCCCAATGAATTAGTTGGGTTGGGAATAGAATCTGTATTAGGCAAGTAATTTCCTGATTCTCAATTAGTGACAATGTTATTGAATTAAGCTGTGAATCAAATCCAGGGCAACCAATCTGGCCTCATTTTCACATGTGCCTAGGACAACATATGTTTCCACCAGCCTTTTTAATTCAAGCATGGTTGTCTAAATTGAGTTTACCTTTGTTTTAGCACCGACGTCTTCTGTGCAGACATCCCTTCAGTCAATGCAGACTCAAATTCTTCCAATTCTTCCAAGCCAATGTCATGAGTTGATGTGTTAAAAAACATTCCCCAAAAGAAAATGGACAAATAAACAAAACCACCTGTGGATCAACTTTGTCATAAGACTCTCTGCATTTGGGCTATGTTGTCTTACATAGAATTGGCATACAAACCATCCCTGGCCTTATATTTAGTCATTTCACATTTTGAGAGCCTACTGACACATTACACATAGTGTAGGAAACCCAAGATTTGCTTCCAAAACAACTATAAAGAGGAGTACATTAGTAAAATAGATAGATAGATAAATAGATAAATACATATACATACACACACACATACACACACACACGCACACACATATATACACTTTTGTGTTTGTGCATGCACATGCATGCTTGTAGATGTCCATGTGTGTGGATACTTTGCAAGCACACAAATTTGAAGATCTGAACCAAGAAGTATAGTATCCAGTGCTGTCGCTCTTTCATTCTTCCTTTGATCCAATCAGGGGTGGGATAAAACTACTCACCCAATCCAGAACCTGGCTGTTGTCAATTGCTCCCCAGGCTAATTTTGCACTTTTCAGTATATGTCAAAACACCCACCATCAGACAATAAGCTTCCTTCCTTAAACTAACATTTTGGTTTTTGTTAGTTTTTTTTTTCATCTATGCAATTGCTTCCATGATTCAGACTACAATGAGGTTAGTGCCTGGTTCCTGGTATTTTTTTTTTCTACCCATATCTTTGCCTCAAAAATAAGCTAATTTCTCAATTTTTTAGTCTATTCAGTTCCTGTGACCTACTCCATCACTCCATCTCTGCTACACACAGAGGTAGTCATATTCTTGAAGTTCTTCCTTGCTCATAAACTATGAAATTTCTTTAATCATAATTTCATCTTTCTCCATGACATAAGATCCCTAAACCTGTCCTTCCTCTTCCCATCACCCCTCTGTTCATTCTCAGTCCATCAAAGCTGCATCATCTATACTCTCCTCCCTTCTCTAAATTGACTTCTCGGTAAACCAGCTCCACTCAACCACTGTCCTTTACTCTTGAATCTTTCATCTCTTTCAGCTGTTACCAAGCTAACAACCCTGAGTTACTTCTACCTACTGTCTCCTTCCTTTATTTCCATTCTGACTGGGCCCACTAAAATGTACATTATTTAATCTCAGCTGGGGCCTTGCCACACGAAGCAAGAGAAACATTCTATTGCTCTCGACTAGATTCCTGTCCTACTTATCCCTCCTCATGTTAGTGGCACCACCTCCTTTCTTCTCAGTCTAGTACATTCCCAAGGTTCCCAGCTGCTAATGCCTTCCCCTCTCACACTGCCTTCCATATACTCAATGTACACTGTATATACCTAATTATTTAGGTCTTGAGGGCAGGCTCTGTTTTTGGTCTTGTGTCTCCAGCACACAGCGCAGGGCTTGTTGGCTTGTTGAATGATTTGAGGGACAGAGAGGAAGCACTGGATCAGACCATGCCAAGTGATGATACAATCATCATGATGATGGCTCCAGGCCCAGTTGGATTCCTGGGTCATATTATTTCCTCCTTAGAGATTTAGAGAATTGTATGGAAACTAGCATGAAGAATGTCTCTGATTTGTGTCTTTCAGGTCTACCACACTGGGTTTACCCAGAATCAAATCTCAAAATAAATGAAACTAGAGTCCAAGGGCCAGGCAAAATGTAAGTTTATGAAGGACTAATTTTGGATTAAGGAAAAGTGATAAAAGCCGTCATTAACCTTGGAGGTATGTATATAGGTTGGGAGAGTGGAGACAATGCTGGGGAATGCAGCTATGGAATCAAGTTCCTCCAAGAACAAAAGGAAAGTGAAAAGAATCTTAGACTCTATGAGAAATAAAGCAAAAGGAATTTTGGAAAAACAGATAAATGAGTTGGTTTGTATGTTCCTCTCTATTGAAATTCTCTTGGTAAAAGGGGAAAATGGAAAAGTTTGTGTTCATTATTATTGTTTCTGTTGTTAATGCTTATTCATTAGATTGAAATTAAGATCGTATACTATTCCTTCCCCTATCTCTGGATCTGGTTTCTTATGCATAGGACTTACAAAGAAATAGGCTAAAAAGGCTAAAAAGATTTATTGACGCAGAGAACAGAGGTGATTTCCACCATGCTTTTCCTCCTCCCCTCTCCACTGATATGAGAATGGCAAGATAATCATTGACACCTTTGATTGATTTTAGTTGGGCAAGACCTGGGAAGACTTGCCTACACCAAAGTTTTAGTTACTTTTCCCAAAATCACTTTAATGGAATCTAAAGCTAAGAGACCGTAGATGACATATAGTCCAAGATTTTCATTTTTTGTCAAGGAGGAAACCAGGGACCAAAGAAAACTGATGCACAAGCTCCCGTAAGTACAAAGAGCTGGAGTAAGAATGCAGGTCTCCTTTAGAATTTCTAGGAGCCAGGATGGCAGAGTAAGCAATAAATCATCCTAACTTCCCCATATTCACCTCCAACCAGCCATAAAATAGCACCCCCCAAACAAATCCTGGAAAAGCAGAAACAGCAAAAAGATGGGGTGAAATAATCATTGAGTCCAAGAAACTAAGAAGACTGGCAGGAAAGGTCTGTATTCCTCAGGTAACAGGGCAGAACAGTCCAGGACAGGAAATATACAGGCAGGCCAGAAGCAAGTCCTACCTCAGCAAACCAGCAATAGATTCTGAGCCCCAGTGTGGTAGAGCAGGCAAATATCAACACCAGGACCCTGACCCTCCTCACCTGCTTCAGCATAGCCAAAGTAATGGGCAGACTCCAGCTCTAAGAACAGTCACATGCTTCAGCATAGCCCCAGGCAAAGAGACAACCTCCAGTGATCAGACATCCATGTGATTCAGCGTAGCCCCAGGCAACCAGGTAACTGCCAATCCTATGGGTGCCTAAGCAAATGGGCAGATCAGGGGAGGTTGCAGAGAGAAACAAAACACTGTTGAAGAGGAAAAGAGTGAAAGGAGAGAGAGAGAGGACAAACAAGAAGAAGAGGCCAGAGGGAAATATACAAGTAGTAATGATAACTTTGAGTGTAAATGGGATGAACTCTCTCATAAAATGAAAGTAGACTAGATTAAAAACCAGAATCCTGCAATATGCTGTTTACAAGAATCATGTCTGAAGCAGAGAGACACATACAGAATAAAGGAAAAAGGCTGGAGAATCTATTATGCTTCAACTGAAGTAAAAAAAAAAAAAAAGCAAGGGTAGCAATTCTGATCTCAAAGCAAAAGCAAAAATAGACCAATTGAAAGAAATAAGGAAGGAAACTAGATCTTGCTAAAAGGAACCATAGACAATAAAACAATATCAGGACTAAACATATTTGCACCAAGTGTCATAGTATCCAAATTCTTAAAAGGATAAATTAAATGAGTTACAGGAATAGACAGCAAAACTATACTAGTGGAAACTTCTCTGGTCCCCTCTCAGAACTCAATAAATATGACCAAAAAATAAATAAGAAAGAAACTAAGGAGGTAAATAGAATATTAGAAAAGTTAGATATGATAGACCTTTAGAGAAAACTGAATGGGAACAGAAAGGAATATACATTTTTTCCCAGCAGCACATGGCACCTATAAAAAAGTGACCATGTAATAGGGCATAAAAACCTCAACATCAAATGAAGAACAGCAGAAATGTTAGATGTATTCTTCTCAGATCATAATGCAATAAAAATGATATGTAATACAGGACCAATAAAAGTTAGACTTAAAAATTGTAAACTAAATAATCTAATCCTAAAGAATTAGTGGATCAAAAAGCAAATCATATAAACAATCAATAATTTCATCAAATAAAAGAACAATGAGACAACATACAAAATTCATGGGATGCAGCTAAAGTAAGTAATTAGGGGGAAATTTATCCCTCTAAATTTTTTACATCAGCCTAATGGAAAAAGAACAGATCAATGAATTGGGCACACAACTAAAAAAAATAGAGAAAAGAACAAATTAAAAATCACCAATTAAGCGCCAAACTGGAAATCAAAGGTGAGATTAATAAGATTGAAAGTTAAAAAAAAAAACTATTAATCCAATAAATAAAGCTAGGAGCTGATTTTTTTTAAAAAAGAAAAACAGTAAGATAGATAAGCCACTGGTTAATTTGACTTAAAAAATAGAAAACCAAATATTCAGTATCAAAAATGAAGAGTGAAATCACCATTGCTAAAGAAGAAGTTAATCATTAGGAAATACCTTGCTCAATTATATGGCAATAAATCTGACAATCTGAGTGAAATAAATGAATATTTACAAAAATATAAATTATCTACCTTAACAGATCAGGAAATAGAATGTCTAAATAACCCCATCTTAGAAAAAGAATTTGAACAAACCATTAACGAACTCCCTAGGAAAATAACCCCCAGGGTCAGATGGGTTCATTGATGAATTCTACCAAACATTGAAAGAATAGTTAATTCCAATGCTACACAAACTCTATGGAAAAAAAATAAGAAAAAAAGTTCTACCAAATTCCTTTTATTAAACAAATATGGTGTTGATACCTAAACCAGGAAGAGTCAAAACAGAGAAAGAAAATTACAATCCAATTTCCCTAATGAATATTGACGCAAACATTTTGAGCAAAATATTAGCAAAGCTATTACAGCAATATATCACAAAGTTTACACACTACAGCCAGGTGGGATTTATGCCAGGAATGCAGGGTTGGTCCAATATAAGGAAAACTATCAACATAATTAACCATATCAATAATAAAAAAACCCCAATAGATTATCTCAATAGATGCAAAAAAAAAAGTTTTCCACAAAACAGAGTACACATTCCTATTAAAAACACAGGAATAAAGGGGGCATTCCTTAAAATAATGAGCAGTGTCTATCTAAAACCCTCAGTAAGTATTATCTGTAATGGGGATAAGATAAAAGTCTAAGACAGGGGTGAAGCAAGGATGCTCATTATCACCACTGCTATTCAATATAATACTAGAAATGTTAGATATAGCAATAAAAGAAGGAAAAGAAGTTGAAGAAATTAGAACAGGCCATGAGGAAACAAAAGTATCATTTTTTTTTCTTAATAGTATTTCTTTTTCCAATTACACAGAAAGATGGTTTTCAGCATTCGTTTTTGTAAGATTCTGAGTTCCAAATATTTCTCCCTTCCTCTTTTCCTCCCTCTGATACCTCCCCCCTCCCTAAGACAGCACGAAATCAGATACAGGTTGTATCTGTACATGTACATCTAACATGTACAAACATGTTAAATATATTTTCACATTAGTCACTTTGTAAAGAAGAATCAGAACAAAAAGGGGAAGCCACAAGAAAGAAAAACATAGTGAAAATAGTATGTTTCAATCTGTATTCAGACTCCATAGTTCATTCTCTGGATATGAATAGCATTTTCTATCACAAGTCTTTGAAAATTCTCTTGGATCATTGCATTGCTGAGAAAGATTAAAACATTCACTATTGATCATCCCACAATGTTGCTGTTACCATGTACAATGTTCTCCTGGTTCTGCTCACTTTATTCAGAATCAGTTCATTTAAGTTTTTCCAAGTTTTTTCTGAAATAGGCATCCTCATCATTTCCTATAGAATAATAGTATTCCATTGCATTCATGTACCACAACTTGTTCAGCCATTCCCCAGTTGATGGGCATCCTTTCAATTTCTAATTCTTTGCACAATAAAAAGAGCTGCTAAAAATATTTTTGCACATGTTAATCCTTTTCCTTTTTTTATGATCTCTTTGGAATACAGACCTAATAGTGGTATTGTTGGATCAGAAGGTACACACAATTTGACTGTCCTTTGAGTATAGTTCCAAATTGCTCTCCAAAATTGTTGGATCAGTTCACAACTCCACCAACAATGCATTAGCGTTCCAATTTCCCCAAATATACTCCCACATCTATCATTTTCCTTTTTCATCATATTAGCAATATAGTAATCATATTAGGTGTGAAGTGGTACCTCAGATTTGTTTTTATTTTTATTTCTCAAATCAATAGTGATTTAGAGCATTTTTTTCATATGACTATAGATAGCTTTAATTTTTTCCTTTGAAAATGATCTGGAGGGGAGAGGAGCCAAGATGGCAGAGTAGAAAGACTCATGTATGCTAGCTCCGAATCCACAGCCCATAAATTTCCTGTAATAAGAACTCCCCACAAATTCTGGAGTACTGCAAGCAATGCACCAATGCAGTGGAAGAGATTTCCGTTCCAGAGAGCCCTGGAGAGCCATCCACAGGGGTCCGTCACACTCCAGACAGTGGAGCCCACCCCTGAGCTGCCCTGGCAGTGCGGCCCCAGAGGAGCAGATCCGAGCAGGCTTCAGGGAAGGAATCTCCCGTGGCCACGAAGGTCCCTCCACCCACAGGCGCTACAGGTCAGTGAGAGAGACTTCTGAGCTGGCCGAGAGGGGAGCGGGGTGTCTCCGTGCCTCAGGCCCCCTTGGGAGGCAGCAGCAGAGGCAGCAGCAGAGGCAGCGGCAGAGGCAGCGGTGGCCCAGAACTCCCCAAGCAGGTAGGAGCTCCATTACCGAAGGTCTCTGCATAAACCCCCTGAGGGAACTGAGCCTGGGAGACGGCCCTGCCCCCACCCACTCCATTACTGCAGGTCTCTGCATAAAGCCCCTGAGGGAACTGAGCCTGGGAGGCGGCCCTGCCCCCACCCCAGCACCAGAACTTAAGCTCACATTGAATAGCAGCTGCACCCACCACTGAAAGCCCTGAGGCTGGGAAGCAGCATTTGAATCTCAGACCCCAAGCACTAGCTGGGCAGGTCTAGGTGGGGGTGGAGAGGAATCTCAGAAGTCAAGTAACTGGCTGGGAAAATGCCCAGTAAAAGGAAGCAAAATAAGACCATAGAGAGTTACTTTCTTGGGGAAGAGATGTTTCTTCCTCCTTTCATTTCTGATGAAGAAGTACAATGCTTGCCATCAGGGAAGGATGTGGAGGTTGGGGCCTCTCTATCCCAGACATCCGAGGTGGATGTCCGGTGGACTCGGGCCATGAAAGAGCTCAAAAAGGATTTTGAAAATCAAGTTAGACAGGTGGAGGAAAAACTGGGAAGAGAAATGAAAGAGATGCCAGAAAAGCATGAAAAACAGGTCAATACCTTGGTAAAGGAGATCCAAAAAAATGCTGAAGAATATAACACCTTGAAAAATGGCTCACTCAATTGGCAAAAGAGGTTCAAAAAGCCAATGAGGAGAAGAATGCTTTCAAAAGCAAAATTAGCCAAATGGAAAAAGAGGTTCAAAAGCTCACGGAAGAAAATAGTTTTCTCAAGATTAGAATGGAACAGATGGAGGCTAATGACTTTATGAGAAACCATGAAATCATAAAACAAAACCAAAAGAATGAAAAAAATGGAAGAGAATGTGAAATATCTCATTGGAAAAACAACTGACTTGGAAAATACATCCAGGAGAGACAATTTAAAAATTATGGGACTACCTGAAAGCCATGATCAAAAAAAGAGCCTAGACATCATCTTTCAAGAAATTATCAAGGAAAACTGCCCTGAGATTCTACAACCAGAGAGTAAAATAAGTATTGAAGGAATCCATCGATCACCATCTGAAAGAGATCCAAAAAGAGAAACTCCTAGGAACATTGTGGCCAAATTCCAGAACTCCCAGGTCAAGGAGAAAATACTGCAAGCAGCTAGAAAGAAACAATTCCAGTATTGTGGAAATACAATCAGGATAACACAAGATCTAGCAGCTTCTACATTAAGGGATCGAAGGGTGTGGAATAAGATATTCCAGAAGTCAAAGGAACTAGGGCTCAAACCAAGAATCACCTACCCAGGAAAACTGAGTATAATACTTCAGGGGAAAATATGGTCTTTCAAAGAAACAGAGGACTTTCAAGCATTCTGGATGAAAAGACCAGAGCTGAAAAGAAAATTTGACTTTCAAACACAAGAATGAGAAGAAGCATGAAAAAGTAAACAGCAAAGAGAAGTCATAAGGGACTTACCAAAGGTGAACTGTTTACATTCCTACATGGAAAGACAATATTTGTAACTCTTAAAACTTTTCAGTATCTGGGTAGTTGGTGGGATCACACACACACACATACACACACACACATATGTACATGCGTGCACGCACACACACATACACATGCACGCACACACAGAGACAGAGAGCACAGAGTGAATTGAATAGGATGGGACCATATCTTAAAAGAAATTAAGGTAAATGGTGAGAGAGAAATGTAGTGGGAGGAGAGAGGGTGAAATGTAATAGGGTAAATTATATCTCATTCAAGAGGCAAGCAGGAGACTTTTTAGTGGAGGGAAAAAGAGGAGAGCTGAGAAAAAAAGAAGACGTTTCCCCTCATCACATTCGACTAAAGGAAGGAGTAAAATGCACACTCATTTTGGTATGAAAACCTGTCTTACAGTACAGGAAAGTGGGAGAGAAGGAGATAAGTAGGGAGGGAGGGATGATGGAAGGGAGGGCAATGGGAGAAGGGAGCAATTTGAAGTCAACACTCGGGGAGGGACAGGATCAAAAGAGAGAATAGAAACAATGGGGGGCAGAATAGGATGGAGGGAAATACAGTTAGTCTTACACAACACGACTGTTATCGAAGTCATTTGCAAAACTACACAGATAGGGCCTATATTGAATTGCCTGCCTTCCCAAAGGGAATGGGTGGGGAGGGAGGTATGGGGAGAATTTGGAACTCAAAGTTTTAGGAACAACTGTTGAGTATTGTTGTTGCTACTAGGAAATAAGAAATACAGTTAATGAGGAATAGAATGTCATCTGGCCCTACAGGACAAAAGAGAAGATGGGGACAAGAGATGGGAGGGATGATAGAAGATAGGGCAGATTGGTGATAGAGAAAATTAGAATGCTCAGTGTATTGGGGTGGGGGCAGGGGATAAATGGGGAGAAAATTTAGAACCCAAAATTTTGTGAAAATGAATGTAAAAAGTTAAATAAATAAATTTATATTAAAAAAAAAGAAAATGTTCTGGTCATATTGTTTAATGATTTGTCAATTGGGGAATGATTTGTAGTCTTAGAAATTTGAATCAATTCTTTACATATTTTAGAAATGAGGCCTTTATCAGAAACCCTAGCTGCAAAAATTGTTTCTCAGCTTTCTGCTTTCTTTCTAATCTTGGTTGCATTTTTTAATTTGATGTAATCAAAATTATCCATTTTCCACTTCATAATGTTCTCTGTCTTTTGATTGGTCCTTGCTCTCCTAATTGTCTAAATCATGTGCCCATTTGGACCTTATCTTGGCACAGGGTGTGAGATGTTGGTCTATGCCTGTTTTTGCCATACATTTTTCGAGCAGTTTTTATCCAATACTGAATTCTTACCCCCAAAACTGGAGTCTGTGGGTTCATCAAAAAATAGATTATTATAGTTATTTACTACTTTCTCATGTACCTAATCCATTCCACTGACACACCACTCTATTTCTTAGCCAGTACAAAATAGTTTTGAAGGTTGCTGTTTAATAATATGGTTTTAGATTTGGGACAGTTAAGCCACTTTCCTTTGAATTTTTTTCATTAAATCCCTTGATATTCTTGACCTTTTGTTATTCCAGATGAATTTTGTTATTATTTTTCTACTTTTATAAAATAGTTTCTTGGTGGTTTGATTGGTCAGGTGCTGAAGAGGTAAATTAATTTAGGTAAAATTGTCATTTCTATTATTTTGGCTGGACCTATCCATGAGCAATTGATATTTTCCCACTTGTTTAATCTCAATTTATTTGTGTGAAAAGTGTTTTGTAATTGTATTCATATAATTCCTGGGTTTCTCTTGGCAGGTAGACTCCCAAATATTTTGTATTATCCATTGTTCTTTTATAAGGAACTTCTCTTTCAATCTTTTGCTGCTGGACTTTGTTGAAAATTTACAGAAATGCTGTTGATTTATGTGGGTTTATTTTATATTTCCTGCAACTTTGCTAAGATTGTTAATTTATCACTCTTTACAGATGATATGATGCTATTCTTACAGAATTCTAAAGAATCATTTTAAAAAATACTTTTAAAAATTGACAATAGTAAATTAATTTTTAAAACAGGAAAACAATTGGACACAAACTAGGTATAGAGCAGCATCTCACACTGTATGCCAAGATGAGGTCAACATGGGGGCATAATTTAAACATACAGGGTGATACCATAAGCAAATTAGAAGGGCAAGAAATAGTCTATCTGTAAGATCTATGGGGAGAGGAAGAATTCATGACAAAACAAGAGATAGAAGCATTACAAAATGTAAAATACATAATTTTGATTATATTAAAATAAAAAAAAACTTTTGTATAAACAAAACTGATGGAACCAAGATTAGAAGGAAAGCAGAAAGCTAGGAAACAATCTTTACAACAGTATCTCTCATAAAGGTTTCATTTCTCAAATATATAGAGAAATGAATCAGATTTATAAGAATATAGTTCATTCCCCAATTGAAAAATGGTCAAAAGATATGAGCAGGTAGTTTTCAGATAAAGAAATTAAAGCTATCTATAGGCATATGAAGAAATGTTCTAAATGATTTTTGATTAGAGAAATGGAAATTAAAGCAACTCTGAGAAACCACCCCACAACTATCAGATTGGCTAATATGACAAAGAAGGAAGATGACAAATGTTGGAGAAGATGTAAGAAAGTTGGGACACTAAAGTAGTATTGGCAGAGTTGTAAACTGATCCAACAATTCCAGGAAGCAATTTGGAATCATGCCCTAAGGGCAACCAAACTTTGTATCCCCTTTGATCTACCAATACCTTTACTAGGTCTGTATCCCAAAAAGATCATAAAAAAGAGAAAATGACCTACATGTACAAAAACACTTATAGTAGACCTTTTAGCAGTGGCAAAATACTGAAAATTGAAAGGATTCCCATCAACTGGGGAAGAGATAAACTAGCTGTCATAGATGAATATAATGGAATACTATTGCATAGTGAGAAATATTGAACAGGCAGATTTCAGAAAATAATCTGGAAAGACGTGTAAAAACTGATGCAAAGTGAAATGTGTAGAACCAGGAAAACATTGCACACACAATCAGCAACATTATATGATGATCAACAAAGAATGACTCAGTTCTTCTCTGAGCACAATGATCCAAAAAAAGTACACTCAGATGAAGAATGCAGCTCAAAGCATTTTTTTACTTACTTTATTCTTTTTTGTGATTTTTCCCCTTTTGTTCCATTTCCTCTTTCACAATTGTGACTTATGTGAAAAATATGTTTTACATAATATCATATGTATAATCCAAATCAAATTGCCTACCATTTTTGGAAGAGGGGAAGAGAGGGAGGGATAAAATTTTGGAACTCAAAATCTTGTCAAAATGAATGCTAAGGAGAAGCTCAGGGAAAATGACAGAATAGGTCAGAAAATTTCAAGCTCTCTTGATTTTCCCACACAAAAGAGGTAAACTACCACTGTAAAGTGGGGGCAGAGCCAAGATGGTGGAGTAGAAGGACAGACCTGCTCTAGTTCTACCCCCATAGCCCATAAAATACCTGTAAAAAATGTCTCTAAACAAATTCTACAGCAGCAGAAGCCACAAAAAGACAGTGTGAAACATATTTCCAGCCCAAGATGGCCTGGAAGGCCGACGGGAAAGGTCTATCTCACCAGGCTCAGAGGGGAGTACAGATGAGCCTTGGCCGTGTACAGCTGGGACAGGACTGGAGCAGGCTTCAGGGCACAGAATCACAGAAAGTAGCTGTGGTTCTGAGATTTCTCAACCCACAAATATCAAAGACAGCTTCAAAGGTCAGTGAGAAAGCTCTTTCACCTAAGTGAGAGGGGGGAGTAGGTCTGACCCAAGCCCCAGCCCCAGGGAGGCTGAGGTCACTGCAACAGCATCCCCTTTTGGAGCTCTCATTCTAAAGATCCTGGGGGAATCGAGTGGTTGATCTGAATCTCAGACCTGAGTCGATCCTGGGGTGAGAAGGAGCTCTGGCATGGTTGAGTCAGTGGAGGCTCTGGAGAGGGAACCCTACTCACAGATCCTGGGCAGAAGAGTGCTTATGGTTGTTCACAGAGAAGAGCACAGGCCAAGAGAAGAGTAAACTCCCCTCCTTTGATTGTGCCACCTTGGAGGAACTGAGAACTTACAGGTCCCTAGAATATACTTTCCATTTCACAAAGGACTCAAAAGTCAAGTAACTGGCTGGGAAAATGCCCAAAAAAGGAAAAAAAAATAAGGCTACAGAAGGTTAATTTCTTGGTTAAAAGGTATGTTCTTCCATTCTTTCGAGTCAGAAAGAACAAAGCGCACCATCAGACAAAGACATCAAAGTCAAGACTTCTACATCCAAAACCTCCAAAAAATTATGCAATGGTCTCAAGCCATAGAAGAGCTCAAAAACGATTTTGAAAATCAAGTAAGAGAAGTGGAGGGAAAATTGGGAAGAGAAATGCAAGAAAATAATGAAAAACGAGTCAACAGCTTGCTAAAAGAGATCCAAAAAAATGCTGAAGAAAATAACACCTTTAAAAATAGACTAACCCAAATGGCAAAAGAAGTCCAAAATGCCAATGAGGAGAAGAATACTTTAAAATCAATGGGAAAGGAGGTTCAAAAGCTCACTGAAGAAAACAGTTCTTTAAAAATTAGAATGGAGCAGATGGAAGCTAATGACTTTTTGAGAAACCAAGAAATTACAAAAAAAAAAAAAATCAAAAGAATGAAAAAATAGAAGACAATGTGAGATATCTCACTGGAAAACTGACCTGGAAAATAGATCCAGGAGAGAAAATTTAAAAATTATTGGTCTACCTGAAAGCCATGATGAAACAAAGAGCCTAGACATCATCTTTCAAGAAATTATCAAGGAAAACTGCCCTCATATTCTAAAACCAGAGGGTAAAATAGAAATGAAAAGAATTTGCCAATCACCTCCTGAAAGAGATCCCAAAAGGAAAACTCACAGGAATATTGTAGTCAAATTCCAGAGTTCTCAGGTCAAGGAGAAAATATTGAAAGCAGCCAGAAAGAAACAATTCAAGTATTGTGAAAATACAATCAGGATAATACAGTGTAAGGGAATTGCCAACCCTCAGCCTCTTGGATGGCATTCACTGGTCACGACTCAGGTAAATTGAGGGGAGACTGGTAAGGCATGAACAAGATGGCACTGGGAGGAAGGGTTCCTCCCCTGTTTTGCTCAAGGCTATTTTCCCAGGCTTTTCTGAGAACAAAGAAGCCCAAAATGTTTTTCTTTCTAGGGGCTGTGTGTCCACCCTGGGCAGTCCTGGCTTAAGGTAAATTATTTCCTTATAAGGGCAAACTACTAGCTGATAGGTTCACTTAGGGCACTGGTGTCAGAAAAGAGATAAAAGCACCGCTCACTGCTTGAATAAATGGAGTTCTTACTATCTTGTCTCCCACCTCAGCCATTGCATACAGCTACACTCCACCAAGGCCTACAGGCCTCTGTTGGTCAGATAAGCCTATGGGCCAGAGAGATCAGGCTCAGACTCCTGGGGTCCCTAACAACACAGGATTTAGCAGCTTCCACACTAAGGGATCAAAGGGCTTGGAATATGATATTCTAGAGTTCAAAAGAGATAGGATTAAAACCAAGAATCACCTATGCAGCAAAACTGAATATAATGCTTCAGGAGAAAAAATGCAATTTCAATGAAATAAAGTACCTCAAAGCATTCTTGTTTGAAAGACCAGAGCTGAATAGAAAATTTGACTTTCAAATGCAAAAATCAAGAGAAACATGAAAAGGTAAACAGGAAAGAGAAGCCTTAAGAAAGTCATTAAAGTTGAATTTTTTATGTTCCTACATGGAAAGATGTTATTTGTAACTCATGAAACCATTTTCCGTATTAGGGTAGTTAAAAGGAATATGTATGTGTGTGTGTGTGTGTGTGTGCATACATGTATATGTATGTATGTATTTATAGGTGACTATGGATATATACACATGTGTATATTATTTATGTGTAGGTATGTATATGTACATGGGTGTATGTATGTGTTTATATACATATATAATATATATGTGTGTACATTATATATATATATATATTATATATATATACACATAGAGGGCACATATTCAACACATAGAGTTGAATATGAAGGGAGAATACCTAAAAAAAATTTACTATTGAATGGAATGTACTAGGAGTAAGAGACGGAGAGGTAGAATGTAGCAAATCACCTCATGTAAAAGAGGGAAGAGTTTTTACAATGGAGGAAAAGAGGGGACAAGATGAAAGGAAATAATTGAGGCTTACTTGTTGGATTTTGTTTAAGGAGGGAATAACACATTCTCAATTGGATATGGAAATCTATTTTACCCTACAGGAAAACAAGGGAAGGGGATAGGAAAGGTAAGATAATAGAAGGCACAGCAAGTTAGGGAAAGGGATAATCAGAAGCAAACACATTGTGGGAGGATAGGTCAAGGGAGAGAATGGAATAAATGAAGGGCAGAATAAGGCAGGGGGAAATATGATTAGTCTTTTACAGCATAACTATTATAGAAACGCTTTACATTGTTACACGTGTATGACCTATATTGAATTGCTTGTTTTCTCAATGTGAGTGGGTGGGGAAGGAGGGAGAGCATATGGAACTCAAAGCTTTAAGAATGAATACCAAAAATTATTTTAGCATGAGACGGGAAATTAAGTTATACAAGCAATGTAGTATAGAAATCTATTCTACCCTACAAGAAAATAGAGGGGAAGGGAGATGGAAGAAGGGTGGCTAATAGAAGGCAGGACAGACTGGAGGAAGGAGGTGGATGGGGTGCATATTGTCATGGGGTGGAGGGTGGGGAGAGGTGGGAGAAATTTTTAAATTCAAATTCTTGTGGAAGTGAATGTTAAGAACTGAAAATAAGTAAATTATATATTTTTAAAAAAGAAAGCTGTGGGGAGGTAACAAGCTACAGGGAAAAAGAAATGACAATTTAGACCTATGGCACTGTTTGGGGAAGATCAAAAGAAGTTGTAAGAAGAACAGATGAAAGGGGTTTTCAATAAATATGCTTGCCATGATCATGAAAAGCAAACTAGCACATTGGTGGATTTCTTAGGAAATGAGACAATCAAGGCAATTGATAAAGGACCATAAAAAAAGAGGAGAGGAGTTTGGAGCTCATCCCAACAGGAAATTACAGCAGAAAATGGTGCTGATACATAAACCAGGAAGAGCCAAAACAAACAAAGAAAATTATAGAACACTTTTCTTAATGAAAATTTATGAAAAAATTTTAAAATACTAGCAAAGAGAGAGTAGCAATATACCACAAGGATCAAATACTATAACCAGGTAGAATTTATGCCAGGAAGGCAGGGCTGGTTAAATATAAAGAAAACTATCAGCATTGTTGACCATATCAATAACAAGACCAAGAGAAATCATATGATTATCTCAAAAGATGCAGAAAAAGCCTTAGACAAAATATTGCACCCATTCCTATTGAAAACACTGGAGAGTAGAAGAATAAATGGAACTTATCTTGAAATGATAAGTAATATTTTTCTGAAACCATCAGCAAGCATTATCTGTAATGGGAATAAACTAGAAGCCTTCCCAATACAATCAAGGGTGAAGCAAAAATGACCATTATCGCATCTTATTAAATATTGTACAAGAAATGTTAGTTATAGCAATAAGAGAAGAAAATGAAATTAAAGGAATTAGCATAGGGAATAAGGAAGCAAGGCTATCACCCTTTATAGATGATATTACTTAGAAAATCCTACAGAATCAACTGAAAAAACTACTTGAAATTATTAACAAGTTTAGCAAAGTTGCAAGATAACTCAGGTAAATCATCAGCATTTCTATATGTTATAAACAAAATCCAGTCACAACAAATAGAAAGAGAAATTTTATTTAAAATAATTGTAGACAATATAAAATACTTGGGAGTCTACCTGCTAAGACAAACCAAGGAACTATGTGAACAGAAGTATAAAACAATTTTTTACACAAATAAAGTTAGAGCTAAACAATTGGAAAAAATATTAATTGCTCATGAGTAGGCTAAGTCAATAATGACAGTTATACCTAAATTGGTCTATTTATTCAGCGCAATACTAATCAAACTATCAAAAACTATTTTATCAAAGTAGAAAAAATAATAAATTTCATCTGAAAGAACAAAAGCTCAAGGATATCAAGGAAATCAAAGAAAAAATGAAAAAACAGGTGGTCTAGTCATACTAGATTTCAAACTATATTATAGAGTTGTAATTATCAAAACAATTTGATTCTGGTTAAGAAATAGAGTAGTGGATCAGTGGAATAGATTAGGTGCAAACCACATTATAATAAATGGCCATAGTAATCTGGTATATGATAAATCCAAAGATCCAAGTTTTTGGAACAAAAACTCATTATTTGACAGACTCCTGGGAAAACTGGAAAACAGTATGATAGAAACTAGGTATAGACCAAAAACTCACATCATCTACCAAGATATGGTCAAAATGGGTACATGATTTACACTCTTTAGGGAGTGATACCATAAGCAAATTAAGAGAGCATGAAATTGTTTATCTGTCAGATTTATGGACAAGAGAAGAATTTAGAACCAAATATGATATAAAGAGCATTACAAAATATAAAATGTATAATTTGGGTTATATAAAATTAAAGTTTTTGTGTAAACAAAGACAATGTAACCAAAATTATAAGGAAAGCAGAAAACTGGGGGAAATTTTTTTTGTAACAAGTATCTTGATAAAGACCTCATTTCTCAAATACATACAGAACTAAACCAAATTTATAGAAATAAGAGCCATTCCTCAGTTGATAAGTGGTCAAAGGATATGAACAGATAGTTTTCAGACAAAGAAATTAAAGCTATCTATAGTCATATGAAAAAATGCTCTAAATCATTATTGATTAGATAAATGCAAATTAAAACAATTCTGAGGTATTACCTCACACCTATCAGGCTGACAAAAAAGAAAAATGTTGGGTGTTGGAAGGGATGTGGGAAAACTGGGACACTAATGTACTGTTGATGGAGTTGTGAACTGATCCAACCATACAGGAGAGCAATTTGGAACTATGCTCAATGGGCTATAAAACTATATATACCCTTTGATCCAGAAATACTACTGCTAGAACTATATCCCAAAGACATTCAAAAAAAGAGAAAAGGACCTATTTATACAAAAATATTTGTAGCAGATCTTTTTAATGGTCACTAAGAATTAGAAATTAAAGGGATGCCTATCAACTGGGAAGTGGCTAACAAGCTGTGGCATATGATTGTAATGGAATATTATTGTGCTATAAGAAATGACAAGGAGGAGGATTTCAGAAAAACCTGGTAACACGTACATGAACTGATTCATAGTGAAGTCAACAGAACTATGAGAGCACTGTACACAGTAACATCAATATTGTTTGATGAAGAATTGTGAATGACTTAGTTATTCTTAGCAATACAATGATACCAGGCAATCCCAAAGGACTAAGGATGAAGCATACTATCCACTTCCAGAGAAGGAACTGATACTGATTGAATACAAATTGAAGTCTGCTATTTTCAATTTATTTCTTTCATTTTTTCTTTTATTTGAGTCTTTTTATATAAAATGACTAATATGGAAATGTTTTATATAATTGCGCATGTACAACTTCTATCTAATTGCTTGCCATCTCGGGAAAGGGGTAGAGAAGGAAGGGAAAGATAGAATTTGGAACTCTAAGCTTTACATAAAAATGTTTTAAAAAGTAAAAAAAAAATAAAAATAAAAAATAAAAAAAAGAATGTTGTCCTGAAGTGTTAGAACAAAGGGGCAACGTAGAAATAGAAAAAAAATCCATCAATCACCACTTGAAAGAGATACTATGAGGAAAACTCATAGGAATATCATAGTCAAATTCCAAAATTCCAGCTCAAGGATAAAATATTAAAAACATCAAGATGAAAACAATTTAAATATGGTAGTGCCATAATTAGATTCACACAAGTCTTAGGCAGCAGAGACCTTAAAGGACCACAGGTCTTGGAGCATAATATATTGAAGAGCAAAAGAACTAGGACTATGGCCAAAAATATCATACCCTGAGAAGTTTAGTATTATTCTAAATGAAAAAAGTGGACATTTGATAAACTTTCAGACTTTCAAGACTTTGTTAAAAAAAATCCTGACCTTTATAGAAGATTTGCCATACAAGAACCAAGAGGTACATACCAAAAACTGACTATAAAGGATTCATAAGTACAGACTGTTTACTTTATATATATATATATATATATATATATATATATATATATATGTATGTATGTATGTATGTATGTATGTATGTATATTGCAAATGTATGCCTAAGATTCTTATTAATAATTGGGTAACTCAAAAGTAAGATTGGGGAAAATCCGAGTAGGAAATAATTTAAAAAGTAAAACCATTTAGGAACAGCTAAAAAGTAATTATTTTATGCAAATGTGGTACAAGAGGAAGAACTGATGCAAAGGAATTAGATGTGGGGGAAGAAAGCTGATAGTTCTGGTAAACTACTTTCATTGGAAATAGATTTAAGAGGGAACAATACATATATATTTAGAAGAGTATAAAAGTCTAAATTCAGAAGAAATAAAGGGGCATAGGAAATGGAGAGAGGACAAGAGAGGGATCTTTAGAGGGGAGGGGGAGGGAAAAGGGAAAAGGGATATTAGAAGAGTGTTTAGATTTATGGGATGGGAGGATAGGGGAGCAATCCTTGGAAGGGGTAGGCAAGTAATAGGGGAGAAAAGTGGTTAAAAGTAAAGTAGAGGAGGCAGGAGGGATAAGAAACAAGAGACTTACACAAACATGAAAAACAAAGATCAGGAGTAGAATATGTTTGGGAATGTATATGTCTATGTGTATGTATATATGCATATGTGTAATATATATATAGTTATAAAGAAACATATCTGAACTTTATTGTAGACTTCTAGGGGTGGGGGAGGGGACAAAAAGAATGAACTAAGAGCGTACACAGCAGAGAGCAAAAGAACTCACAAGGAAGCAAAGATGGACAATTTTCCACACAAGTATTATTTATCACACAGGCTTTCTTGAAATGCAAAATTATTGTTACATAATTTGAGTCCTCTCTTAAGTTCTGCTATGCACATGATATGCTTTATTTTCTTTTTAACTTTATATTTGTTACAATATTTAAGTTTATGATATGTTTTTGGTTCTTTTCTCTATTCCTTATTTATGTTCTGGTGTTTGTGTCTAAAATGAAATTTTTACAAATGAATGCTAAAATTGTTTTGAAATATAATTGGAGAAAAAATAAAGTATGATTAAAAATGCAGGTCTCCTCAATCCAGAGAATTAGGTCACACTGCCTATTCCCCTTCAGATTTTTTAATGAGAATATCATAGAGAAAAAGATCGAAAAGTCAATCATCAAAGCTCTAAAGAAATGCCAGTAAACAACATAATCAAACTGGAGAAAAACACATTTTTTCCCTCAAATACTTCATTCACTTAATGAATGTTTCATTAAAGTACCTACTATATTTAAGAAACCATGTTAGAGATTTAGGTCAGGCAAAAATCAATGAGCCATGATTATTTGTTGCCTAGAATTCTTAAATACTCCCTCTTTCCTCCTTTCCAATTCCTCCCCTTCTATCTGTGTCCATCCTTCCAGATCCAAGTCAAATACTACTTCTTTCCTTAACTTTTCTCTTATTTTCAGTCAAACCCTATATACTTATGGGAAATAATAGATAATAGACAGACCCTATCAAGATCTCTCACTTCTCTGAACTTTGACAATACTTCTAGTCTTGAGAAAAGGAAGCAGGATGACCTCAGGCCTAAAATGAGATGATAAGTACAGGTGAGTTATTAAGGTTCTGAAGAAAATGAAAAAGTTTTCAGTGGTTACAAGAGGGAATGTGACAGGGAGTTGAGGGATGGATAAAGAAATATCCAAACAGCAACGAGACCAGCTAAGGTTTATATAACATGGATTTCTCATGAATTCAATTAATAAAGTTTTCTGTTTGTTTCCAAATGATGACTGACAACTTGGAAGTATAAATGGGGAGCATGGTTGGTAGGGAAGGCCTACTCAGTTTTGGGGATTAACAAGATAGACATGATGGAAGGTCGAGGTGGCGAGTGATTCTAAGATGCTAGCAAAAGCATCATTGAAATGACAGACTCTAGAGTTCATCCTATGGAGAGAAAAGAGTAGCTAACAGAATAGTTATCTGCCTTTCATGGCTCCAGTATTCTCCCTGAAAAGGCTCTTAAACAAAGCTTAAACCCTCAGGATGTCCTGTAGCAGACTCAATATATACATATGGGGGGGGGGGGGTCAATGCCGTTCATGCTGGAATTTATCTCCATCTCATATTGCCATTTCTTCCTGACTTCCAAATGCACATCTGGTAGCCAGGTGAAATCAGATGTTAAAAGAGTTTATGTCACTTTTAACCACTTGCCAAGATATGCATTATGGAAGGGTGTTGAGGAGAAGCAATCACCTAGGCAACTAGGGGACAGCATCCATTGGGGACACCTCTCTGATGGGTAACACATGGAGAAGACAGCTGGAGAACGTCATCTTCAGGAAATCTTTAAGGAGTCATGGTATATAGCTTAACGTAGTGGGCAATGAACCTACTTGGAAGCCACAAGTCTCTGATTCCTTTGTTGGTTTTGCCATTACTACCTGCATAGCCTTAATTTCTTCCACTTCTCTTAAATTCCCACCATTTTTGTTTTTTATCACATCCATTTTTTTGCATGAAATTTTCCCTTGATATCTCTAATTTTCTTGAAGAGATCTCTTATCTTTCCCATTGTATTGTTTTCTTTTATTTCTTTGCATTGCTCATTTAATTTAATTTAATTTACCGCTCCTTGCAGTTCTCTGGAATATTGCATTCAGTTGGATATATGTTTCCCTTTCTCCTTTAAGTTTCATTTTCCTTCTTACCTCAGCTATTTGTGAAGTCTCATCACACAGCTATTTTGCTTTTTTCTTCTTTTTCTTTGAAATGTTTTCTGTTGCTGCCATCTGTACAATATTGTGAACTTTTATCCATAGTTCTTTAGGCATGCTATCTATCAGATTTAATTCCTTAAATCTATTCATCATCTCCACTTCATATTCATAAGGGATGTTATTTAGGTCATACCTATATTGTCTGATGGTTTCCTCTACTTTCTTCAATTTAAGCCTGAATTTTACAATAAGGAGTTTATGATCTGAGCCACAATAAGCTCTAGGTCTTATTTCAACTGGTTGTATAGAGTTTCTCTGCTATTGGCAGCAAAGTAAATAATCAATCTTATTTCTGTATTGACCATTGATGTCAATGTGTAGAGTCTCAGGTTGTTGAAAAACAGTACCTGCTATTACCAGTGATTTATCTTGACAAAACTTTTTTAGTTTTTTTCTTCTGTCTTTCAAATTGTGGTGCTGGAAAAGACTTTTAAGAGTGCCTTGGACAGCAAGGAAATCAAATCAGTCAATATTTAAAGAAATTCATTCAGGCTACTCACTAGAAGGTCAAATACTGAAGCTGAAGCTTAAGTACTTTGGCCATAGAGTGAGAAGATGGGCCTAATTGGAAAAGACCCTGATGTTGGGAAAGGGGACCAGCATAATATAAGATGAATGAATAGTGTCTTGGAAAAAATGAACATGAACTTTGACAGACTTCAGGAGATAGTGGAAGATAGGAGGGTCTGGCATTCTATGGTCTGTAGGGTTACAAAGAGTAAGATACAACTGAACTATAACAAACCTGTTGTAAACCTTGGGCAACTCCACTTTTTCTGGGCCTCAGCTTGCTCATTTATAAAAGTAAGTAGTTGAGGAAAGAAACCCAGTTGGAGGTTTCAGATCATGAAGAGTCATCTAAAAGGGCATAGCACAAGAGAGGAACAAGAGATCTGGTCCCCTTTTTGTTCCCTGGCCTTCTAAGTGCAGGTAAATGTATTGAAAGACTCTGAAAATTACCTTTTAATACATTCATAGATGCATGATCTTACCTGTCTGGGTAGTTGTACAGATCAAAATGCATCCAAATTCTCACTTTCTACAATTGTTCATCATGTTTTTTCTATAAATTTTTCTATAAATTCACCATAAAAATTATGGGTTATTCACTACTCAATACATAGTAATGCACACTTGGAATACTATCAATTATCCTCCATTCTTGTTGCATATTCAGCTCCACTGCCACCACTTTTCTGGTCATATGATGTTCTGTTTGATGCTATCTTTTCTAACCCTCCTGTGCACCAGTCCTCCTTGTAACATGACGCAATCTGCTTACAACCACCAAAGTTATTCTGATAGTTTTCTTTACCGAAGCCTTGATTCTAAATTATCACCCTGATAATGTTATGGCCTTAATGTAGGAAAACAGAGGAAGCCTAGAAACAGGTGAAGCCCATGTGGGCCTTCCGGACTGACCCTCTTCTGGTTGCTTTTAATCTCACCTTCCTGGTTTCCCCACTAGGGCCCAGAATCCCCTTCCCCTCCAGATGTAGAGCCCTGTCTCTCCTGAGCTCATTAAATCTGAGGGGCTCAATTGCCTTCTCTGACAACTTGCTCCACATGTTTATTACCTTCCGTGAGGCACAGTCACCATATGGACAAGTCACTGAGTGATTTCCAGGCTCCTTGAGAGGCCACACATCTTGAAGTACTATAAAATCCCATACTCCTTAAGTTGGTAGGACCCTTGAAAGGTCATCCCTGCTATCCTCCTGCCTCCAACGGGGAGGTGTCAGAAATCCAGAATGTTAAAGCTGGACATGAGATTAGAGTTCATCTAGTCAAGGGGTTCTCAAGCTTTTTTGTATTTCAAAGACCCTACTGGCAATCTAGTAGAGCCTAGGGACCCTTCCTTGGAATGAGATTTTTAAATGTATAAAAGGAAATACACAGGATTACAAAGAAAATCAGTTACACCGAAATGCACTTATCAAAGGTTTTTGTTTTGTTTTGGGAGGTTTTTTTTTTAAAGTTTACAGACCCCAAGTTAAGACACCCATTCATGGTGCAAACATGGAAACCTAGAAAGGCAAAGTGCCCTGCCTCAGATCACAAAAGGCTGAGGGAGAATTTGAACCTAGTTTCATCCCTAATTTTGAAGTTATTTTCTTCATGTTCATATACCAATAGCACATATGTACAAATTCCTCTAACTGTTCTGAAAGATTTCTAAGTAAACAGATTCCAGTCTCTTCACTCCCCTCTTCCTTCTCCTCTCCCTCTCCAATATATACATAGATATAGATATGAGTATACATATATATATATACACATACACATACACATATATGTATGTGTATATAGATAGATATATGTATGTGCATCTACATATATGCATGTATATGCATGTTGGTTGTTGTGCTTTGCTCTCAAAGAGGATTAAAATGGCATCATGTATTGGGCTCAAGGAGCAGGGTTGGGTGATCAGATCACTATGAGCTCTGAATGCCCTACCGTAGGTGGGACACAAAGAGTCCACATGAATATTTGGATATATGTGTATGTATATGTGCATGTATGTATATACATTTACACACATGCACATATGTGTATATACACACATGCCTACACATACATATGTGTATATTTAATATTATCTATTATATAAAATATTACCTATTGCATTATAGACAACATTATCTTTTTATCTAATAAAAGCTTTTAGAATGATTATGACTTTAGAGGCCATCCAATCCAATCTCTTCATTGTAGAGATGAGGCGGTTCAGTGAGGTAAGAGGGTCTATCACAAGCAGTGAATAGCTCAGACTGGAGCATATCTGTGAAACAGAAAGTCTCTCCCTGGATTGAAAGCACCATACAGACCAAATGATGCCCTAAAACTCAACTCTCAACCAGGAGCAAGTTTGGGTTACACATGCTGAGAGAAGAGCCCGGCCTTCTCTTCCTCTGCTCCTGAGATTCGGTCCTGGATGGGGCCTTTGAGGTCCTTCTGTCCTTGCTGAATAGGTGCAAGCCACAGTGACATGTTCCGTGTTTCTCGTTCACTGTACTTGTCTGTTATCTTCCCTTCCCTTTTCCTTTTGGTATTTTCCATTTCTCCACTTCCATTTACATTTTTTTAATCAGAAACCATCTTCTCCATGGACAGTTACCTAAGCTTCACCCTCCCTCCTCTCTGCCAGGGTCAGTGATCTCCCTCCTGTTAAGTTTCTCCTTTCATTTTCCCTGGGTCTTTGTACCTAGTACACTCTCCCTTATATCATAGCTACTTATGGGGGTTGTTTTCTCCCGTTAGATAGCCAGCTTCCTGAGTTCAGGGCCCAAACTGATCTATGCTTAAATCCCCAGAGCCCAAGCACAATGCCTTCTACATAGCAAATGCTTAATAAGGATTTGTTAAATGGCATTGGATTTTTCTTTAGGGTGTGACTTTAAACAGTTCTCACCTCTCTGAGTCATGTTTTCCAGATCTATAAATGATGTGATAAGATTAGATGATCTCCAAAGCATAATAATTGGATCTCTTTAGATTAGTCTAAATATATATTAATAAATATATATATATATATATTTATATCCAACTATTATGCCTTTGGGCAAGTCACTTAATTCTGTTTGCTTCAGTTCCTCATGTGTAAAATGATCTGAAGAAGAAAATGGCAAGCCACCCCAACATCTTTGCCAAGGAACCCTAAATAGGCTCATGAAGAGTCAAACATACTGGAAAATGAAACAACAAAAATAATAGCCCTGCCTTTACCTCCCTTTTCTACTCACTGCAAATCAGGAAGGTCAAGTCAACAAGCATTTATTAAGCACCTACTATGTGTCAGGAATTGTGTTAAGAATTGGGTATATTAAAAAAAGGTAAAAAACAAAACAATCTCTGCTCTCAAGAAGCTCACAGTCTAATGGGGGAGACAATATGTGAACAATTATCTAAAAGCAAGATGTGTGTGTAAGTGCATTTAAATTTATGCGTGCATACATTTACATTTTAATAATATGCAGATATACATTTACATAGATGTGTGTATATTATATATGCAAACATGGAATATATAGCAGAGTTTAACTGACATTATTAACATAAATGATACTGCTGAAAGCACTACCTGGGAAATGAAGAAAATATTAGCAATCAGATTCAACTTAAAAGGATGTTATGTGTATTTTGGTGGAGTAGGAGTGGGGCGAGCTGGTTGTTAAACATTTACCAACACACCCGGGGGACCTTGAAAGATTTCTTGCAGAAGATGGGATTTTGTTATTTGTTGAAGTTCGTCCTTGGTTCTCCACTGAGAACCGATGACATCAGGAGGAGGATGTCTGGACTTCAAATGAATTAGATCTAAGTGAAACAGAGCAGTTTAAAGTTGTTCGCCTCACTCTCTCCTCCAGAGAGTCATTGGAGTCCAGTGGCAAGACGTAGGTCAGGATGACTGGTGATTCTAATTGGGACCTGAAGGAGCCAGGAGGCAGAAATGTGAAGGGAAAACAATCCAGGCATGGGGGACGGCCAAGCCGGTGAAAATGTCTAGAGTTGAGAGATGGGGTGTCTTATGTAAGATGCAGTAAAGAGGTCAGGGAATTGGATGGTAGAGTGTGTGGAAAGCAGGACGTATGAGGGAAGTAGGAAAGGGCTAGGTTGTGAAGGGAGGTCATGAGGAAAAGGTTGGCAAAGTTGGGAGAGAGATTTCTCATGAACCTTTCCCCACTTCTCACACCATTCCAACCAATAGAGAGCGAGAGGTATACATGCATGAGAAAGAAATAGCCAAAGGAGAACCAAAGGACTCTAAAGTTGGAAAGGAGGCTGGTGAGAGCCCAGCTGGACTCCTTCATTCTGCTGATGGGAGGACCTGAGACCCAAAGACATGAAATGCTAGGATTCAAATACCATGTCTTCTGACTTCTGATCCATCAATGCTTTTACCTTACTAAAAACAACTTCCTCTGAGGCTATCCTTTTCATGTATAAATTGGAAGACTCTAGGAGATAGGAGATGGGAGACAAGAAAATAAGCAAGTTCAAACCTCTCACTTTGCAGTTGGAGAGCCTGAGCACTAAGGTGATGGATTGACCTGTTCAAGGTCACACAGATAGGATCTGAGCTGGAATAATTATAATAATTGTTGGTATTATTTTATCCCCAACCAACACTGGGAGGTAAACGCTATTATTACTCCCCCACTTTACAGATAAGGTAACTGAGGCAGAGAGTTACCACCCAACATTACACAGCTAGGAAGTATCTGAATCTGGATTTGAACTCAGATCCTTCTGACTCCAGGTCTAACCTTCAATCCAACGTGCCACCTACCTGCTGACTAGATCCTAGAAGATTTTATGATTGGTTTCCATTTGACTAGATTGTCTTTTCTATAACGCACTGGCTTTGGGTCATAGGATACAGGTCCAAATCCCAACCTTGCCACTAACAACCTGAGGAACTCATTGATCTTTGCCAGAAGTATTTCCTCTTGCCCCTGAACCAGATTGCCTTTAAGGTCCATCATTTTAAGAGTCCATGCTCCTATGAACCAAGGTTCCAGTTGGCACCAAGTAAGTCTAGGTGTTCTTTCCTTTCTCTCCTTCCCCCATATTCACGGTACCGACTTTTGCCACCTGATTGATCAGGTTCCGCAACCTAGACTTGAAGTGCTAAGCTCCTCCCTTCATTGAAACCCTGCTCTTTAAAGCCAGAATTGAAATGAATCTGATGAACCAGTAGTCTCAAACTCATGTACAAAACAGGGGCCACTAATCCATACATAAGGATCTCTATGGGTGCAGATTGACTTAGAAAACCACATGTTAACATTATCTATTTTCATTGCATTTTTATTTATTTTGTTAAATATTTCCTAATTACATTTTCTTTTCCTGACCAACAGTCAAGTGTTTGATAAATGATCTTCATCAAAGGTGGGAATGACTAATAAAGACTTGTTGTGGTATCCATACTGAAGATCTTTGCCTTTTGTAGGGGATAATTCCTTCAGCCAAATACATGAATCATGCATGGTAAAATTTCATTCCCTTTTAGTTAGCACAAGCAGATAGAAGAAGAGATTTTAAAGTGCAGGGAGGAGACCTCATTTGAAACACCTCAGATCATGTTGCGTTGACCCCACCTTAGGTATCATTTCCAATCTCCTTTTGCCTTAGGCAAAGTAGCAGAAGGAAGAGAAGAGATGTTAGCCGAATTGGATGCTTATGGTAGTATTATTTCTATCTGTAACCAGGTGGGGCGGGGAGGAGAGGGGAGGAAAGGAGTGGGTTTCATTTCTATCCAGAAAGCCACACATCTCATAGTCCTCAAGTGGTAGGTGATTCAAATGTCCTTGACCAAATATTCTGGGGGACTGTGGCCCTTCTGCTCCTCACAGAGCCTGCCTTCTCTTATATCTCCCTGCTGGACTGAAGAGCAGACCTTCTAGAGGACAGGTTGCTCCTCTCCCATTTAGACCGCACCTATGGCCATCAGCCTGTCCTTGCCTCCCACTACCACAACTACATTTTCACCAACTACAAACTTGGCCAGTTATGGTTCTGCTAGTAGCTGATGTCACCCGAAATTGGTTGAATATCCTAAAACTGTCATGAAAATTGTCAGAATCATTGTTCCATCCTGGCTGGCCAGTTTCTATAGCATGAGGGTAACCTGCAGGATGGGATGGGGACTCTCTGCACAGGCCTTTCTGAAAAATCTGCTTGGGGGAAGGGAAGGGAGAGGTCTAATCTGCTTAAGGCCACACAGAGGGTAAGCAACAAAGCCAAGATTCAAAGACAAGTGTCAGAGGAGAGTTTCCTTTCCTGAGACTACAGAAAGAAATGGGAGAGATGGCACTGGAGATCAAAGCATCTGTGAACTGAACCTTGGCAATGGTGTCTAATTGAAGAAACATTTATTAAGTGGAAAATGTACACAGTGTTAGTTACCAGGGAAGGAATAAAACAGAGTTAAGACCTGCTCCCTTTCATGACAGAAATTATCATCTAATAAGAGAATAAAGCACAAGGTAAGGACCCTGGTGCCATGTCAAAAAAAATATATGACAGAGAGGAAATTCAGAAGATCTGGATTAAAAACCTGTCTTTGACACTTTCTGCCCATGTGACCCTGAACACATCATTTCGTCTCCCTGAGTCCTCAGTTTCCCCATTTGTAAAAATCAGTTTCCCCATTGGACTCAGAGGTCTCTTCTAGACTTCAATTTATGATCCTAAGATACAAATACTAGATTTTGCCTCAGAAGCTCTGAGTTCAAATCTCAAGCCTGATACTTACAACTCTCTATGTATGCTTGGATGTATCACCTGTTTTTTGATCTCCAATTTTCTCAGGGGATTTGACCAGATGACCCCTAAGATCCCTTCTAGATGTAAATATTAATACATAATATGTGATAAGTGTCTAGAGGGGCTCTAATAATATGCTGTGCTGGAAGTCTGACCCACAATGTAGGCTGGGCAAGGTTCATTTTCTCAGTTACCCTATAGATCAGGCCAAGCTTCAGGGCCAGATATTTCCAGGATGGGCTGTCATGAGTCTTTGTGACCCAGAGAAGGAAGACAGGCAGGGTAGGGTGCTCAGACCTGAGACACTGTGGGTGGGAAGGATTTTCAGTAGAACACAGACAGTCTGATTAGTTCAGCTGGTCAGAGACTAGCGCTGATGAGGCTAAGGTCAGTAGTTCCACCCCCTCCCCTTCTGGCAGGGCACAGAAAGCACTCTGTTCTGGGTGGCCACAGATAGTACCCTGTTCATCTTATAAAAAGTTTGTCATTGGCCCCAACCAGGATCCAGTGAGATCATAGGATGGAGAGCTGGAAGGGACCATAGACATCATTTAATCTCAGAAAACCAAAGCCCAAAGAAGTGAAATGACTTACCTACAGTCACACAGAGAGTAAATAACAGATACAAAATTTTCTAACCCCTCTCTTCCGTGCCTTTGCTACATCTACCACACTGAAAAATGAGGATGGTTCAGTGCATACCCAACCCCATTACCAGAAAAACAACTCAGAGCCTAAATTGGTCACAATGCTTGGTCAGTAGGAACACCTCCAGGTTAAAGATCAGCACACCACTCTCAGGCTTTCCTTCTGATCCCTCGTATTCCGTTGCCTGGAACATCTTGTAACAACAGCCTTGGGATCTGTCAGGAGTCCCTTGTTCTAGGAATTCTATAACAAGCTAGGACATGTTGATTGCCAGTTGCTAGCCACTTTGATGGTTTCAGCATCCTCTGGCTCAGATATTCCAATATTGGTTATTTCCATGATTCCAACTTCCCACATTTTCTCCGTTCACTACCACATTATGAGATCCAGGGCCTGCTCCAGTATCTTGCCCAGAACTCTAACAGCGGAGGGTGAACAGTGTGTCCTCATTCAGAGCCAAGTTGTTTTTCTTGTTTGTGTATTTGCTTCTGGAAATGCTGGAAAGATCCATTTGCATGATTCGAGAAACAACTAGGTAGGAAGCATAGTGAAAAAAATACTGACCTGGGAGTCAGAAAACCTGCATTCTTGTCCCAATTCTGTTATACGCTATGTGGACTCTTAGACAAACCAGCTCCTAATCTGGGTATATTTTCTCCTCTTTTAGAGGAGATAGTTGAACTAAGTGATCTCTGAAGTCTCTTCTGTTTTCACATTCTATGACTGTAAAGTAGCAGTTCTTAAATTTTAATTGTATCGTGGAAACAAAATCCTTTTGGTTCTGGTGAAGCATTTTGACTCCTGTCAGAAACATATTTTTAAATGCATTAAATACAATACATAGGATTGCAAAAGAAATCAATCTTATCAAAATATAAAACTTACTTTTCCCCACATCCAAACTCATGGAGTCCCTGAATTCTATATATGAACCCCATTGGAGGTTAAGAAATCTTGATTTATATTATAAGAATAGTTTTATAGTAAATGTTCCAGGATTTACATGTCCACATGATTTCAATTAAATTTAATGGATATTTGTTAAATATCTACTGTGTGCCAGGCATAGATTGATACTGAAGACAAAAACGAAAATAATCCCTGTCCTGAAGGAGTTTATATTCTACAAATGATTATTTTCAGCTAGGTGGTCCGGTGGAGACTTTGAGTAAAGGAATTGAGTTTGAATCCTACCTCAGACATTTCCTTATTATGTGACCCTGGGCAGGTTATATAAATTCAATCTGCCTCAGTTTCCTTAACTGCAAAGTAGGGATAAAATTAGCACCAGATCCTAGGGTTCTTGCCAGAATAAAATGAGATATCATTTGTAAAGAATTATCCAAACCTTAAAATCTTATATAAACGCTACTTATTGTTATCATTTCCCTTCAAATCACAGTATTTCAATAATTCTGTTATTGCCAAAGACATTTAATAAATTTTTCTTATGCAATTCTCCAACTTTCTTTTGAATATAATTAATGGTCGTAAGATTGACTGAAAGGTACCAAGGATACAAGGTCTTGCTGCCTTTGCTGATTTGAAAAGAGTACTTGATTAGTGAAGCAAAAGACAGATTCATGTATGTGCTAACATCCTGCAAAATCCCCTGATGCCTTTGGGATAAAGTTTGTTCAAGTGCCCTCTCTACTTAACCATTACCAAGTAAAATGTAGAAGAGAAAATGGCTCCATCAAGTTATTTTCCATTGCCGTGAAAAATACCTTGAACAGATAACAGATAACAGATAACTGATTTTCTTTAACAGAAAATCCTAATTATGACAAAGCGTTCTTTGAAGGTAAATTTGATTTTTACATAAAAAGTATTCAAAGTCATCTATGTGAAAAAGGCAAATCAGGGAACAAGACTTTTAGTCAGAAAAAAAAAACTGGCTTAAATAAGGCAACTGGTAAAATAGCTGGGAAGATGGTTACCTAAAAGAAGTTGCAAAAGTCTTTTGAGTGAGAAACACAATTGGAATCAGTTGACTTCCTAAGGTGACTACTTTGAAGACAACAGCACTCATTTGGATGGATAAACCCTGGTTCATTAGAACCAAACACGTAAATGTCTATTCTTGCTGCACTACTTTGGTTTCTCATATCCTGCTTTCCTTGGTGCAATATCTCACTAATTGTTCTGCATCAGCGTTTAATTTGGCTTGGGTATATCAACAGTTTCTATCTATTTATCTTCACTTTAGTCCCTAAGAATCATTGTCTCAGCGATTCCATTAGGCTATGCCTCTACCACAACAAACATTGGAAAATTTCATCTGACAAAAATCCAGATGTCTTATCCACACAGAAAGTGATTTATTTTTTCTCTAAGAATCAACAGCTTGTTTTGTTCACGGGAAGGCCCAGCCTTGGAGGTTTCAGAATGGATCATTTCCTAGAGGCAACTCTTTGGGATGCTGGTTTGTTGAGTAGGAAGGATAAAGACTTTCAAGGATGACCCAAAGAGCAAAATTATAAGCTCTTGTCCCTAAGGTCTCTTTCCTCTGTGGCGTAGATTAGCCTTCTCACCTATGGAGAGCTACTTCTTGTCGCCTGGGAAATGGTAAGAATTAAAAGGAGAGTTTAGCCAATGACTGACTGATTCCTTGGCAGCAAGAACATTGTGCGAGTACAAAGATCAGGTCCAGGTCAGAACCTAAGGCTTGAGTACCTGCAGCTGAGAGCTGTCTTGACTCTATATAGTACCTGGATGATAAAATTTACAATGTGTTCTGACATCCCTAAAAACATGGAAGAGGGGAAGACAGAGAAATAAATAATATCATTCTTATTACCTGATCTTCCAGATGTCTGAGAAATCTCTCTCTCTCTCTCTCTCTCTCTCTCTCTCTCTCTCTCTCTCTCTCTCTGTCTGTCTTTCCCTCTCTTCCTCATCAAATCTGATTTGTATTTCCTCATTACTCCAGAAATATCCCCAGGCTTCTCTTTGCCTTAGAGTGACATAAATAAAAGTATGTGACACTGTAGGACTGGGGAGAGGTAAAATGAACATCACAGGGCTTCAGTGGGTTGTGATTCATTGTCACTGGGGGATAAGGAAGATAGAAGACAAGTCATTCCTTTTGCTGTCCCTCTCTCCCTGTCCCTCTCTCCAACTTCAAAATTCAGATGGAAATTTGCTTCCTCCTCCATGAAGCCTTCTCCAATTATTCCCCACCCCCATCCAGGTCTAATAGTTCCAGCAGCTCGGCAGCATCTTTGTAAATATCCACTCACAGCTGCTCCTAGTTAGGTCCTTCTTTGTGCTTTCTGCGTACGTGTCCTTATGTATTTTTTGCAAGCATATCCTTGTCTCCTCTTATTCTCCCTCTACTCTAAGATCATACCAACTCCACCTGGAACCTTTTGGGGATCCTAAGCAAATTTAATCACAAAAATTGTGGAATAGCCAAATTCAAGATTTATTTAGAGAAATAATAGAACAGTTCGAAGCATATCTGTAGAACAGAAAAACACACTCCATACTTGAGAGAGTTTTAAAGACTTAAATATGTTTTGGAGTCCAAAAAAGGACCCCTTTGGAATATTAAAGTTGAACTACAATGAACCTAAGAAAGGCACCAGCCCTTATCTTACAGAGATCCTGATTGGGATTCATAGCTGGATGAGATCCTCAAGATCATTTTGTCCAACGCCATCGTGTTATGGAGGAGGAAACTGAAGACCACAGAGATGAAGAGACTTGCTCGAGGTCATACATATAGGCAGAGCCTATTTTAGAAGGAAAATCTAATATTTTTGACATTATTCTAAGGGTTGCCTAAAACTTCATAGCCCCTGAACTCTGTGACTATTCAATCAGAGGTTTTGATAAGATTCATTCATTTCTTTGTTCTGTACCAAGGGGATCCCAAAGAAGTACATTCTTTGTGTAGAACAAGTGTCTAGCCTTAGTGATGGCCTTGGATAGTAGACTGCAGAGACTCCCTTCATCCAGTCTTTATTGTTAGACTCCAGTGGCTTAAGTAACAATCTGGTTGAGATTTCTAGCGTCCACAGAGAAAGCTTGTATTTTATCCTGCCCAGTGCCACATGCAGCTGGCCATTTGATGTGGGATTTTTAAAAAATGAACTTGGTCTGGATCCAGTAATCAATACTGCTAATTATAATAATAATTACAATGACAGCAAGAATATTAAGTGACATTGAGCTTTAAGATTTATAAAGCATTTTACATACATTGTTTTAGTTGATCCTTATAACAACCCTGTAAGGGAGGTGACATTATTATCACCATTTTATGCACTGGGAATCTAAGACTCAAGGAAGTTAAGCGACTTGTCTATTTTTCCAGGAAACATTTCTTAAGTGCCTACTATGTGCCAGCCAATACGCTAAACACTGGGAATACAATTAATTTAAAAAACAAGAATCAAATGGTAGGTGTCTGAGGCAGTATCGAAGACCAGATTCCAAGTTCAACATTCTAACTCCATGCAAGCTCTCTTCTTGCAAAGGGCAGGTATCACACCTGTGTCTCTGTTCGCCTCACCTGAAAGTCAACCAGAGATCAGCAGAATTAGTCTAAAACTGTTCAGTCTCTAAAATGGTGGTTCTCAAAGTGTGCTCTAATCTCAAGACCCTTTGAGGTAGACGGGGTCCATGAGGTCAAAACATTTTTCCTAATAACATTAAGAAATTATCTGCCTATTAAAACACTATTCCCCCAACTACATATCTGTATGAGGCCATATAATTCCACCAAAACAACATGTCACAACATGAGTGAAGAAGCAGACAGGAGAATCTAGCTGTCTTCTATTAGCTAGACATTAAAGAAGGTTGCATAAATATGTTAAACTATGCCACTCCTCTCTTAATTTTTTTATTTTGCAAAATATTTATTTTTCCTAAGAATAAGCTTTATGCTGACATGTAGCAGCTTTGTTACTGTTACTTTGAAGTAAATTAATGGAGAAATATTTTTAATTTTGAGTTTTAATTTTTAGTAAAGTAAATGTTGATAGATATAACTCACAAAAACAAAAGCTCTTTGGGACTCCCAATAATTGTTAAGAATATAAAGTGAACTTAAAACCAAGAAAAATTTGAGAAATACTGGCCTAGGTAATATCTATGAAAGTGTAATTCTGGTTTCCCCATGTGGACAATTAGAGAAGAATACTGTGATTTCATGTTGTTAGAGAGAATTCATCAGTCATTCTCTAGGGGAAGTTCCAAAGCTTCCAGGTATATCTCTTCTCACTGACAACTTTCCACCACAATTGCTGTAAAAATGTAATGGATAGCATCTGAGACTTGAACTCAGGAAAATTTTCATCATACTTCAGACATTTGCTAGCTATAAGACCATGGAAAAGTGAATTAATTTTTCTGAGTCTCAGTTTCTCATTTATAAAATGGGAAAAAATATCACCTCACAGCATTACGACAAATAATAAGTGAGCATTTATACATATTATATATAAATAATATTAATTAGTATTAATAAAAATGAATAATCAAATTAATAGCATATATTATATACACACACATGTATATGCATACATACATGCATGACAGTTTGTTAACCTGAAGTTTGCAAACATTATGGAAGTATCAGCTATTACCTTTAGCAGGGGCAGCCAAAGCAGTGACAATGAGAAAAAGAATTTACGAATCACTCAGGAACAATGCTGTTTACCTAGCAGACAATGATAGATCCATATTGGTTTATTGATCGAGAATATGAAAGTAGAGAAAAGGACTTGGAGTCCAATCCCTGTAGCTGCCTTGGTTAAGAGAAACTGGTGATAATGGTGATAATAGCTTATAATATTTTATAATATTATTATTATATAATAATTATATATAATTATAGCATATAGTATTGGTTGAAGGGAAAGGGCTTCCAGATTGGAAAATCACCCCTTTAACCTGTCTGGTTACTTCCTTAAGTGACTTGTTAAAGAAAGGAAAAGATCTGTCCTTACCTAAAAAGTGAGTGTTCTGTCATATTCCTCCTGCCGTAAGAATGGTGCTGAAGACAAATTATCTCTTTGGAAGGCCTCTATCTCTTTCTTCTTTTGATCTCACTTGTAGCTAATCTCAAAAGTTCTCAGCATTTGCAAACCTAAGATTTCTATCATTGCATATAATGCAATCTATCATCACACTCTTCAGGGCCCTTTATTCTTTTCACACCATCTTCACCTCATCTTCCTATTTCCCTTCATTATTAGCTTTATTTGTCTCCCAAATTTGATGAGAACAAACGTGTTACTTTCCAGGTCCAGGAGGAGTATTATCATTCCTTCAGACATGACCAGCAATCTCTGGGTCTCAATTTCTCTATCTATAAATAGAGCCAGTTCACTTCCATGCTAAATCCTGTGATTTTCCTCTTCTAATCCCAGAACAGATATGGAGACTCATGGAAACACAGGACAGGAGAAATATAAAAGAGCTGAGAAAAAGGAAATAAAAATTCTGTTCAAAATAAATTCATTCCAAAAACATTTATCAAGCCCTTACTACTAAAGTAGCACTGTTTTAAGCACTTGGACAGATACAAAGTTGTGATAATGACCCAATGGGCCTTATAATCTAGTAGATGGATAAGAAATCAATATAGGTCATGACAACATGTAATATGACATGATAAGCTCATGTAAAAGTTACAGAACAAGGAACTGTAGGAGATCTGACTGGGAAGGTCATTACCAGCCTAAGGGAACCAGAAAGGCTTTATGGAGGAGTTTGGATTTGAACTGAGCTTTAAAACATGAGTAAGAATTCAACAAAAAGAGAAGGAATATATTTCAAGCATATATTCTATGACATTCTATGAAAATCAGTCTTCTTCCCTACAAACCAGATGGTTTTCCTTCAGCATTAGCTCATTTCTCCCTGTTCTCTCCAGAGCAGTGATGAAAGACAAACCTTTGCCATTCTTTGCAATAAACCATCGCATAAATAGATTACTCAAAACCTGCTTTTCTCTAAATCAAACAACATTAGAGGACTTACTAGTGGATTTTATAACTTTTTTCTGTTTGTAAATCAAGTTAGTAAGCATTTATTAAGCACCTACTATATACCAGACCCTGTGCTGAGTGCTAGGGATAAATAGAGGGCAAAAACAGTTCCTTACCCCTAAGGAGCTAACGTTTTAACAGAAGAGACAATGTACAGACAACTGTGGACATACAAGATTTATAAAGGATATATATACTTTAAATATTTATATGTGAAATAATATATAGGATAAACTAGAGATATTCTCAGAGGAAAAGCAGTAGCATTAAGAGAACAGGCAAAGTGGGATTCAGATGAGATTTGAAGGAAACCAGGGGCAGCTACATGACATAGTAGATAGTGTGGATAATGGATAGTGTGCCAGCCCTGGTCAGAAGGACCTGAGTTCACATGGAGCCTCAGACCTTTACTATGTGTGTGATCCTGGGCAAGTCACTTAACCCTGTTTGCCTTAGCTTCGTCGTCTGTAAAATGAGCTGGAGAAGGAACGGCAAACTACTCCAGTATCTCTGCCAAGAAAACCCCAAATGGAGTCATGGAGAGTCAGACACAATTGAAAAATGACTTAAAAGCAAAAAGGAACCCAAGAGACAAAGATGATATGGGCACTGGGGTAATGGAGGCACAGGAGATAGACGAGGAAAAGGGACGAGGTCCAGAGAGGGAGACTTGTGTGTGAGGAATAGGAAGTGGGCCAATGTCACTGGAATATAAAGAAAGCTATTGCCTGCAACATGGGGTATACAGAACTCCTGTCCCTAGGAGAGAGGCTCTTCTGACTATAATTTAGTCTCCCCTTCTTCCCTACTGGGACAATCCTAATGACACTCCAAAGGCTGAAGACCAGTGCAAACTTTCCTCCTGAAGCCCACGACTCCAACCCATAGATGCTGTGTCCTTGGTAAATGCTAAACAAATTTCTGAACCAAAGTCTTCACGTTTCCCACCTTCCACCTCTTAAAAAAAGTAAAAACTTGGATTTTTTAGCAAATTAAATTTATGAGCAAGAAGCTGAGAAACATATGTAGTGAGGGAAGGGAGAAAATGAAAAAAAAATGAGTCCATTCATTCATTGTTTCCCAGCTGCCAGTTCTGATTCCAACGGGATTTGGCTGAGCTCTGGGGGTAATGCTATATTATAAAAATGTTATTGGAATGCCAAATTTAGGCATAGCATGAAAAGTGTAGGGTGAGTGGGCGAGGGGTGTGGGGAAAACTACCCTCTCAGAAGATAAACTGTGCTATTTGGAAGCAAGAGATTTGGGAGGTGGAGTTCTGCTTGACACTTCCTTGCCCCGTTATACACCATCCTCATTATGTATCCACACCTTTCAGATGCACTAAAAGAAAATAGGACCATGTGGAAAAATCATTTCCCTCAATGGAAAGCAGTCCCTTTTGGGATGCTTGTTCTCTCCTTCTTGGATAGGATCTACTCTACCATATCCTGGTTAGTGGGGGAAGAGGTATGGATTTGGGGTTGGGAAGCCAAGTCCAGATGGAAGGGACTTAGCACAGAGGGCCCTATTCTGCTCTGCTCTGCTCTACTTGGGGATCATGCTTTTCAAACTACTGGCACAAAGACCCTCTTACATGATGCATGGAAACCCTTTGGGATTCTCCATCTGGTAACTTGGACTGGTGGAATCTCAGCCTACATGTGAGCCAAGACATGAACAGGAGAAAGGGAGGGAAGAAGAAGCCTTTCCAGAAGGGAGGAGCCTACAATACCTTTCCCAGGAAAGGCTGTTTACTCAGAAGATATGGGTGGGGACTATCAGAGGCCTTTAATTCTAGACCAAGTCTGTGCCTGAGGAGAGTAAACATGGCAGACCAGTGATTGTATCTATGCTAAGATTCAACGAGGGAGATTCAAGGACTCTTTGGTGCAATACAGCATCCCTAGGACCAGAGAAGAGGTCACCTGGTCTATATAGCTTCCCCAAGGCCAGACTAAGTCTCAGCCATTCCAGATGGAAGGGTTTCATCCTGTTTGCAAAGATTTCCTCCTCCTCCTCCTCCTCCTCTTCCTTCTCCTCCTCCTCCTCCTTATATTTTCTTTCATAATTGAAAAGCCACAGACTAAAGGTGATTGCTATCTATACTCTATTATGCCAGGCTGGCCATGTTTGTCTTTTCCCTACCCTCATAGAATGTAAATGGAGGACAGTCATAGAAAAGCACCAATGTTGAGTAAAACTGGAGTTGATTCTCTAAGCACAAGCAAACTCCAAACCTAGAATGTTTAAACTAAAAGATTATTTAAAGACCTTCTAATCCAACACCTTCACATAAATTATGGCACAGGAAGGTTGCCAGAGGTTATCCTCTGATTCTGAAGTCAGTACTATTTTTCAGTACACCACAAATACACTCATGTCATTATAAATAGGAAACTTATGAGATCAGAAACCTCCAAGAGTTCCTTTCCAAGATCCAGGATGGACCAAAGGTTAGCAGGAGTTTTGAA
>JAJHZJ010000799.1:3590081-3800081 GCA_023548195.1 Bettongia penicillata ogilbyi | reverse complement strand
ACCAGATGGTCTAATAGACTGAGGGGAGAAGGAAAGGAAGGATGTTGCCCTGCCTCTTGGCCTCCATTCAAGAAAGGGGATACCCCCTCAAACATTCAGGTGAAGGATTTCCCCCATCCAGGGAGAACCAATTCCAGTCCGTACTTTTTCCATCTGATTCTGTAGCCACCTGGAATGCAGCCTGTTTCCAACTGGGAACCTTATTGCAGTGTGAGCTAAGAAAATATCCAATAAATGGTGACTGACTAGAGACAGAATCTTCTTTCTCCATTCCAGAAACATCTGCTTTCTCTTTCCAAAGTTAGGACTTCCTTCCTCCTCCTCCTCTCTGCTCTCTTTTCTTAAATACCATCACACATTAAATGCAAAGAGGAGGAACAAAGGTGTGTGTGTGGGAACTTTTATGTATAGTTGTTTTAGAGATAAAAATGAATTTTGTGACATCTCATCAAATTTCACTGAAAGCTACAAGTATAGGGTGGAAAGTGAGGGGGTAGGGATGGAGTTGGCTGGGGTCAGTCTTAATGCTACCAAATATATCACAGAACATGAATGAATGGGGGAAGAAGAGAGGGAGGAGAGCTGGGGGTTATCTCCATTTCTTTTGTCTTTTATGTTTCTCAGCATTTGAGTGCTAAAATAATTCTTAAGAAATCTGATGTTCGGTAGTAGGCAAAGAGAGCCAACATGTTTCCATTAGTAGGGGAAATTCTTGTTCTTGGAGCAAGCAGATCTGAGTTGAAGACCCAGTTTTGATTTACAGCTACCTAAGCCTCAGTTTGCTCATCTGTAAAACAGAGATAATGATACTTATACTACCTATGTCCCAGGACTGTGGTAGGGAAAGTACTTTGTAAACCTCAAAGAAGCATGAGTCAGGATCAAGTTAAACTGACAATGGTGATAATGATGAAATCAATTTTTCATCGATCTGGAATAACTGAGAAATGGAATATTTTGCTAATTTGGATAACCTGGCTAGTTGAGAGTTAACATGACCATACACACATTGATTTTTAATGTTATACTCAATGAAAACACTAGACATAAAATCTATACAAAATATTAACAATAGCTCAAATTTATATTCACATAATTTTGAGCAATTTCCTTACAACAACTCCTTTAGATTAGTAGGTCAATATTATTGCTCTAATTTAGAGGTGAAGAAATTGAGTGTACTATGTCCCAATCAAATTGGCCTAGTGGCTATTCTCCAAACTTAGCATTTCATCTCCCACCTGTGGGCTTTTGCACAAGCTGTCATCCATACCTGGAAAACACTGCTTTTTTTTCCCCTGCTTCTCAGAATCTTCCTAGCTTCCTTCAAGGCTCAGTTTATGTGAATTTATGTGAGTACCTTGTCACTAAGGAAAACCAAAATACATGCTTGTTAGAATCAATTGAAATAAAATGTCATCTTTTTATAATTATATTGACAATAATAGTAATAGCATTTACTTAGTACTTTAAGACTTGCATAGTGATTTAAAAATATCATTTGATTTTACCCTCATGTCAACCTTATAGGTACTATTATTATTTCCATTTCACAGATGAAGAAACTGAGGCAGACAGAAACTAACATTCTTTGGTTACTAGAAGACCTGTTAGGATCTTACACAACCTCAGTTCACCCTCAAAAGAAAAGAAATTAAATAAAGCTAAAGAAATCTTGTTGACTATTCTGTTTGTGTGAATTCTAAATCAATGGAGTTCTAGGATACAAATTTAATTTACTATACACACAAATGAATGACAAAAATCTTATAATGTCAGAGCTGGAAGGATCTACAAAGGTGGTTTAACCTAAACCCCACCTTTTAAAAGTGAGGGGGGAACAAACCCAAAAGAAGGCAAGTAGCAGATTGGCACACCCAAGATTACAATCCAAGTTTGCTGTCTCCGACACCAAGTTCTTCCTGCCACACCTTGACTGTACCCTATGTATAGAAACAGAAAAACATAATTCAAAAAGTGATATTTTTTGGTGTTTCCATGCTACCAGGAGATTTCTGTATCAAGGGCAGTTTTCAGTGGTAACCTTGCCTGTCTAGCACTGCTATAATGAGTTTTTCATATGGGCCATAAAAGTAAAATATCAATGATAATAAAAAGTAATAATTAATTATAATCATAATATGGAAATCACAGACCAATTACCCTTCACTGAGAGTCAAAGTAAAAACAGATGAACATTCTACCTTGCTTGGGGGGATGATGGAAAGGAAATTGCCTAGTGAACCAAAGCCCCTTGAAGACAAAGATTATTTGGGGGTTGTGTCCTTAGCCCCATGGCTTGAACACAGTAGGTGCTTAATAAGTGGGTTGGGTTAGATTGAAATTCTGAACCTAAGTACCTATATGTCCTTCCTGTGGTAGTTACCACGTTTCCTACCATGAAATGCTGTCTCAAACCCAGCACCCCACCTTACCCATTTCTCCTTTGTCTTTATCTGCTCTCCAACTGAGAAGTCACTCCTAAGACACTTGTCAATGGAGCCTGCCGACTGTCATCTGATAGGTTGCCTAGGGGGTGTGGGCACCATGCAGAAAAGACATGGAACTACTGGGGACTGAAGAAGTATGGGAAATTTATAGAGAGGGATGGTTTTGGGGAGGAGGAGAAGATGGCACAAGAAGCAGAGAAGGAGGTGGGTAAATAGAAGTCATCTTCATGTCATAGATGCCAAAAGCAATCCTCCCTCTCCAAAGCTACATTCCCACCACTCAACAGACTTTGACTTCTGGGTTCTCATCAAAGATTCCTCAAGAGGCATATTCTCCCCAGACTCCAGGACTAATGGAAAAGAGACTTTGATGAAGTATCCAATCCACCCACATACCCCACCTCAGCTTGCAGTTGAATGACACAATATACACCATTTGACTGGAGGTGATATAAATAGGGTTTTCTCCCTAATTCTTCCTTGACTCCTAACCAGCTGCTGGGCTTTGCATTCTAACTAAAACACAAAGATGGAACAGAGAGTGAGGGTGAAACCCTGAGGTTTGATTCAACTCAGTTTCAGTATTTGGGGATCTCTGACTTAGTCTGGTGAAGATTCCATAAGGTCAGGGACTCATAAACCAATTATGAGAATCAAAAGGGATCGTTCGACTCTCAGTCGGTCTACGGAGGAGATCCGGAAACTGAAACCTCTGGAGGAAATTGTGTTGCCCACATCCGCGAAGCTCGATTTCCATCGAGTGTTCTCTCCAATACACCACACTGATGCCATTGGTAGAAACAAGGACTTTGACAGGTCTGGAACCTGGCTTCTTGAGTAGCTTTGCTTGCTAGTCTGAAGAGTGGCTGTTAGCCAGTTCAATTCTTTCCTGATTTCCTATTGCAGAGCCAGAATGACCTAAGAACCATCCATTTCCTCCAAACATTTAGTTAGTCGAGGTTACTTAATTTAATTTAAAATATGTCTAAGAGGGAATAATGTAGAATAATGCTCCTAAAACATTAACGTGAAGGAGTTTATTATCTTCACTTAGGGGAGGGAGAAGAGAGGAGAGCCATTGCCATTATGAGAACACCAGAACTCTGATATTCTACCATCTGAAACAAGCATATTTATTATCCTGTCCCTTGAATCCTTTTTGAAAATGAGCAAAACCATTCTGGAAGCAATTTGGAATTAGATACACACACACACACAATGTGTGTTTTCTGACCAAGCTATACCATTGCTAGGCCTGTACCAAAAAAGATTGATTATAGAAATAAGCAAGGTCCTATATGTACAGAAATATTTATAGTAAGTCTTTTCCTGACAGCAGAAGAACAAAAACAAATCTGGAACTAAGGGGGATGCCCATCAATTGATGAATGGGTGAAGACAGTAAATAATAATTGCTGTTATTATTTATACAGTGTGTACCAAAAGTCTTAGTGCAGTTTTAAACTTGACTGATAATTTAAGGTCTTGTGGGTTGGAGGAACAATCAAAAGAGGAACATTTGAGAGGAGGATGGGGCTTTAAAGAGAGTAAGCGAATATAGGATAGGCAGAGGTCATTCCACCTAGGATGCCCCTATTCCCGCATCCATCCAGTGACACTCCACTAAATTTCTCACCTTTGTATTCTTTGATCCCCTCTTACCTAGCTCTGGAATATCATCTCCACTGTCAGAATTTTGTTCCCACCCCCACTCCCCTGGATGTACTCTGATTTCTACCACTCATGTGAGTCCTGTGAGACCACAGAACCCACAATAAAATTTAAAATAACAGCAAATATTTATTTAGAACCTGTTTTCATAGATTATCTCATCCGATCTTCCCAACAACCTTGGGAGGTTGGTACTATTATTATCCCCATTTTATGATGAGGAAACCAAAACAGAGAATGAAAATAACTTGCCCAGGGTCACATAGCTAGTAAAAGACTGAGGCTAGATGTGAACTCAGATCTTCCTGATCCCAAAGGTGCCACTTTAACTGCTCCCCACCAGTGAGAATACTTGGGGAAAGAAAGGACAAAGTCTCCTTTGGGTCCCTGCCCCCATCCCTGAAGGCTTAGGCTCAGAGTCTCCTTTACATGCCTCCATAAAGGTGCTTTGTTTTCTACCCATCTGGTTATCAGCCCCAATTCGGTCTGCCTCTCTAAGCACTGGCTCCAAATGGGTGCCCAGAAGAGAGGGTGGTGGGAACATCTGGCAGCATCCCTCGTCCCAACATTACAGAGGAGGGCTCTACTATAGGCAGCCAAAGATAGGAAAAAAACTAGGGGCCATGGTCAGAAAGAAAGGCAGAATATCATATCAAGGGGGTCCCAGCTACTAAAGGTATATACCAGGCACTTCAAGACTTTTCAAATGGTAAGGAGAGAAGGCTCTTTGTTTCCCTAAGGCTGCGTCTCATTAGGTGTTGGTACACTGTTTTCTATCAGTTGCCTATGAATTAGAATCCATCTGGATTTTCCGAGTCATTCTACTCTATTTAAAATATTTGTTCTCATTTCTTTATCGGGGCACAAAGTAGCCTGGCTGACTGTTAAATCTATGTCAAGGCCAGAGTGAGGTCTATCACAGTCCAGTTAAACCCAAAATAGCTACAGCCTACCAGGACAAGATTCCCAACTCCATGCTGTGAGGAGGGGATTATGTAAAAGTCGTGCTGCCTAGAGCCAGAAGGCCAGCTGAGATGCCTCCACTAGGAACTGTCCAATCCTCTGTCCATAATAATACCTGGAATTTGTTTAGACTTTAAGGTTTGCAAAGCATTTTCCTCTGAATAACCCTAGGAAATAGGTAGAGAAAGTGCTATCATCCCCATTCCTCAGATAAGGAACCTGAGGCTAAGAGAGTTTACATGGCTTCTACATATTTGAAGAAGGATTTGAAGCTCGGTCTTCTGACTCCAAGCCAAGTACTAATGGATCATAGATCTGGGAAGGGACCTCAGGAGTTAGTTAGCTATTTCAACCTCTTTATTTTTAAGATAAGGAAAATGAGGCCAAGAAGTGTGTGTGACATCCTCAATGCCACCTAGGTATTAAGCATAAAAGGTGGGTTTAGAATCTTAACCCTCTGATTCAGTCATTACTTTTCCAATGCCTCTAAGATGTATTATGCTTATTTTAAATAATTTAACCTTTCTGGGCCTCAGCTTCCTCATATGTTTAATGAAAATATTAATTAAATACAATTAATAGTACCATACTATATTATTGTTTTTTAGTCATGTATCACTCCTCCTGATGACTTTGGGGATTTTCTTGGCAAAGATATTAGAGAGGTTTGCCATTTCCTTCTCCACCCCATTGTACAGATAAGCAAACTGAGGCAAGAAGGGTTAAATGACTTGCCCAAAATCCCACAGCTATTAAGCGTCTGAGGCCAGATTTGAATTCATGAAGATGAGTCTTCTTGACTCTTGGCTATATATATTATACTATAACATATCTTATACTACCAGTATAGGGGTGTTGCTCTATAGTAAAAGAAAGTATAGCAGACTGGAAAGAATGTTATATTTGAAGTCAGAGGATCTGGCATCAACTCTCAGCTTTACTGTGAAAGCTTTGGTACATCATTTTCCTCATGTATGCTTCAGTTTCTTCTCTGTAAAAATGAAGTGGTTGAACTCACTAATTGGGAAGATCCCTTCTATCATTATTGGTGCTATCCCAGGCATGGAGCTCTCTCCATTCTTTTTTTTTAATTAATTAATTAATCAATTGTTTAATAAGGATTTATTTATTTAACTTTTTACATTCATTTTCACAAAATTTTGGGTTCCAAATTTTCTCCCCATTTATCCCCTCCCCACACCCCAATACACCGAGCATTCTAATTTCCCCTATAACCAATCTACCCTTTCTTCTATCATCCCCCCCATCTCTTGTCCCCATCTTCTCTTTTGTCCTGTAGGGCCAGATGACTTTCTATTCCCTATTAACTGTATTTCTTATTTCCTAGGAGCAAGAACAATACTTAACAGTTGTTCCTAAAACTTGAGTTACAAATTCTCCCCATCCCTCCCTCCTCACCCATTCCTTTTGGGAAGGCAGGCAATTCAATATAGGCCCTATCTGTGTAGTTTTGCAAATGACTTCCATAATAGTCGTGTTGTATAAGACTAACTGTATTTCCCTCCATCCTATTCTGCCCCCCATTGTTTCTATTCTCTCTTTTGATCCTGTCCCTCCCCGAGTGTTGACTTCAAATTGCTCCCTTCTCCCATTGCCCTCCCTTCCATCATCCCCTCCCACCCTCCCTATCTCCTTCTCCCCCACTTTCCTGTATTGTAAGATAGATTTTCATACCAAAATGAGTGTGCATTTTATTCCTTCCTTTAGTCGAGTGTGATGAGGGTAAACTTCATGTTTTTTTCTCAGCTCTCCTCTTTTTCCCTCTGCTAAAAAGTCTCCTGCTTGCCTCTTGAATGAGATATAATTTACCCTATTACATTTCACCCTCTTTCCTCCCACTTCATTTCTCTCTCACCATTTACCTTAATTTCTTTTAAGATATGGTCCCATCCTATTCAATTCACTCTGTGCTCTCTGTCTCTGTATGTGTGTGCATGTGTGTATGTGTGTGTATGTGTGTGTGTGGTCCCACCAACTACCCAGATGCTGAAAAGTTTTAAGAGTTACAAATATTGTCTTTCCATGTAGGAATGTAAACAGTTCACCTTTGGTAAGTCCCTTATATGTCTTCTCTTTGCTGTTTACTTTTTCATGATTCTTCTCATTCTTGTGTTTGAAAGTCAAATTTTCATTTCAGCTCTGGTCTTTTCATCAAGAATGATTGAAAGTCCTCTGTTTCTTTGAAAAACCATATTTTCCCCCTGAAGTATTATACTCAGTTTTGCTGGGTAGGTGATTCTTGGTTTGAGCCCTAGTTCCTTTGACTTCTGGAATATCCTATTCCATGCCCTTTGATCCCTTAATGTAGAAGCTGCTAGATCTTGAGTTATCCTGATTGTATTTCCACAATACTGGAATTGTTTCTTTCTAGCTGCTTGTTATATTTTCTCCTTGACCTGGGAATTCTGGAATTTGGGCACAGGAGTTTCTCTTTTTGGATCTCTTTCAGGCGGTGATCGATGGATTCTTTCAATACTTATTTTGCCCTCTGGTTCTAGAATATCAGGGCAGTTTTCCTTGATAATTTCATGGAAGATGATGTCTAGGCCCTTTTTTTGATCATGACTTTCAGGTAGTCCCATAATTTTTAAATTGTCTCTCCTTGGATCTATTTTCCAGGTCAGTTGTTTTTCCAATGAGATATTTCATATTCTCTTCCATTTGTTCATTCTTTTGGTTTTGTTTTATGATTTCTTGGTTTCTCAGAAAGTCATTAGACTCCATCTGTTCCATTCTAATTTTGAGAGAACTATTAAATTCAGTGAACTTTTGAACCTCTTTTTCCATTTGGCTAATTCTGCTTTTGAAAACATTCTTCTCCTCATTGGCTTTTTGAACCTCTTTTGGCAATTGAGTGAGCCTATTTTTCAAGGTGTTATTTTCTTCAGCATTTTTTTGGGTCTCCTTTACCAAGGTATTGACCTGTTTTTCATGCTTTTCTTGCATCTCTCTCATTTCTCTTCCCAGTTTTTCCTCCACCTGTCTAACTTGATTTTCAAAATCTTTTTTGAGCTCTTTCATGGCCTAAGCCCACCGGACATCCACCTCGGATGTCTGGGATACAGAGGCCCTGACCTCTACGTCTTTCCCTGATGGTAAGAATTGTTCCTTGTCATCAGAAATGAAAGGTAGGAACATCTCTCCCCCATCAAAGTAACTTTCTATGGTCTTATTTTTCTTCCCTTTTCTGGGCATTTTCCCAGCCAGTTCCTTGACTTCTGAGATTCCTGTCCACCCCAGCCTAGATCTGCCCAGATAGTGCTTGGGGTCTGAGATTCAAATGCTGCTCCCCAGCCTCAGGGCTTTTAGTGGCGGGCGCAGCTGCTATTCGATGTGAGCTTAAGTTCTGGTGCTGGGGTGGGGGCAGGGCTGCCTCCCAGGCTCAGTTCCCTCAGGGGGTTTATGCAGAGACCTTTGGTAATGGCCCTGAGCTCCTGCCTGCTCTGAGAGTGCAGGCTGCCTCTGCCTCTGCTGCCACCTCTGCCACCACTTCCTGAGGGGGCCCAAGTCACGGAGACACCCCACTCTCCTCTTGGCCAGCCCAGACGTCTCTCTCACTGACCTGTAGTGCCTGTGGGTGGAGAGACATTCGCGGCCACCGGAAATTCCATCCGTGAAGCCTGCTCTGATCTGCTCCTCTCAGGCTGCACGGCCAGTGCAGTGCAGGGGTGGGTTCCGTCCGGTGCGTGATGGACCCCTGGGGATGGCTTTCCAGGGCTCTCTGGAATGGAAATCTCTTCCACTGTGTTTATGCGCAGCTTGCACTGATCCAGAATTTGTGGGGAGTTCTTTTTACAGAAAATATATGGGCTGTGGATTCGGAGCTAGCATACGTGAGTCTTTCTATTCTACCATCTTGACTCCTCCCCCCCTCTCCATTCTTATATCAGTTTCCTGGATTTCCTGGCATCCCTCAAGGCCTGCCTGGCTAAAATCCTACCTTGTGTAAGGAGCCTTTTCCAGTCCCCCTTAATGCTACTGCCTCCCCTGTATTGATTATCTTCAATTTATTCTTACATATATGTCCATATCCAATATACATATATACATAAACATAGCCAATGTATGTCTTATTTGGACATGGTTGGTTGCATGATGACTCCTTCCAATTGATGGCAAGTCCCTTGAAAGCAAGAACTGTTTGGGTCTTTCTTTGTGTGTCCCCAGAACTTAGCACACAACGAATGCCGTTGACTGTTATTGACTTCCATCTCTAAGTCTTTTCACTTTGGAAAGTCTATATCATCATATAACATGTGAGCTTTTCATTACAACATTTTAAAGAAATGAACAATGGTTGTCAAGAATACAAAAGATTATTAGACAGGAAATGATGAATAGTTAGTCAACACATATTCATAAAGTGCCCATAGGGTACGTAGCTGGATACCAGCTGTTCTCTATCTCCAGCAGGGACAAACAAAGAGGAAATAGGTTTAAGATACAGCATGTGGGATTTGGGTTGTTCATTTAGAAGGATTTCCAGACACTGAGCACTTGTTAATGATACTGGGTGATCAAGGGAAGTCATGGAATTCCCCTTTCTGGAGAATTTTAAAAACAGGAGAGTCATTTCCATCTGGAATGGTTTAGGTTTGGCTCTGGGTGGAGACAGGGGACTGGAGCAAATGACCTCTCTAGATCTATTCCAGTTGGCTAATCCATATACAAAGTCAAAATCTAGTCCACAAATATCTACTTTCTCACTAAGTTCCCAGTCTCTTCCATGTGTCCAGAAACATGAAACAATTATAATTTCAACTCTGGGTGGGGGGTGAGGAATGTGTGGCAGTCACAAAGGGGATGGGACCAGATTCTTTATTTTATGATAATTGTTCACATTTGCACTTTAAGGTTTAAAAGTGCATTCTCTTCTACCTAGAAGAATGTAGACCTCTCAAGGTCAGGGACCATTTTTCAAGCTGCATCTAGCTCAATATCATACATGTTGCAGCTAGTTGTCTAATAAATGTTTATTATTCTTAAAAGAATAGTGTGTTATCCTGAGTTGAAAGAGTTGGAACTTCCAGAATATCAATGGAATTAATGAAAAGAAATGCAAAGGAAGGTGACCTAGTCCTTACAAATATAAAACTATATTATAAAGCAGCAGTCATCAAAACTGCTTAGTACTGGCTAAGAAATAGAACGATGGTAGATCAGTGGAATAGGCTAGATATACAAGATGGAGTAGTTAATGACTAAAGTAATCTAGTGTTTGATAAACTCAAACTTCTAGGAGAAGAACTTACTGTTTGACAAAAACTGCTGGGAAAACTGGAGAATAATATGGCAAGATAAGGTCGAAATGGGCACATGATGTAGGCATAAAGGGTGAAACTATAAAGAGAGCAAGGAAGAGTCTACCTGTCAGATCTATGGAAAAGGAAAGAATTTATGACCAAACAAAAGATGGCGAACATTATGAAATGCAAAATGGATGATTTTGATTATATTAAATTAAAATGTTTTTGCACAAAGTCAATGCAACTGAGATTAGAAGGGAAGCAGGAAGCTGGGAAACAAATTTTACAGCCAGTGTCTATGATAAAGGCCTCATTTCCAAAATATATAGAGAACTTAGTCAAATCTATAAAAACACAAGTCATTCCCCAATTGATAAATGGTCAAACGAAATGAACAGGAAGTTTTTGGATAAAGAAATTAAAACTCTCCATAGTAATATAAAAATGCTCTGAATCACTATCGATTAGACAAATGCACATTAAAACAATTCTGAGGGACTACAGTACACCTATCAGATTGGCTCAACATGAAAAAACAGAAAAAGGTAGTTGGAGAAGATGTGGAGAAATTGGAACCCTAATGCATTGTTAGTGAAGTTGTGAACTGCTCCAAACATTCCAACTATTTGGAACTATGCCCCTTTGATCCAGCAACACCACAACTAGGTCTGCATTCCAAAGAGATTACCAAAAGGGAGAAGGACCAAAATGTACAAAATTATTTATAGCAGCTCTTTTTATGGTGGCAAAGAGTTTGAAATTAAGGCAATGCTCACCAACTGGGGAATGGCTGAACAAGTTGTGATATATGAGTATAATGAAATACTATTGTTCCATAATATATGTTGAGTAGGCAGACTTCAGAAAAATCTTGAAAGATTTGCACAAACTGAAGCTGAATGAAGTAAGCAGGATGAAGAAAATATTGTACATAGTAACAGCAACATTGGACTATGACCAGCTTTGTTAGACTCAACTCTCCTTAGCAATGTAAGTTTCAAAAGACTGATGATGGAAAATACTATCCACCTTCAGAGAAAGAACTATGGAGTCCAAATGCAGATAGAAGTACTCTATTTTCTTTTTTGTGGTTGTTTTTTGTGTTTTCTTTCTCATGTTTTCCCCCTTTGGTTCTGATTTTTATTTACAACATGACTAATGCACAAATATGTTTAATATAGTCATACATATATAGCCTATATCAGGTTTCATGCTGTCTTGGAGAGGGGGGAGTTGAGGGAAGAGGGAAATTTAGATCTCTTATAAAAGAGAATGTTGAAAACTAAAAATAAATTGAAAAAAAATTAAAGAAAAAGGAAAAAAAATGAGTTGAAAGTAGACTCAGAGAGGAGTTATCTTTCCCAAACATCTCTAGTAATGTCCCTAAATGTTGGGTAGGCAGAACACTTGAAATTCAAGGATATTCTGACTAATTCCAGCACTTTCTTCACTCTACCTGACTGCATTCTTGACTTCCTCACACACCAGCTACAGCTAAGGAGTGAGAAAGTTATTCTCTCTTTCTCTGGCAATCTTTGTTCCTTCTCCCATTGAGTGCCTCCCTTCAAATTATCTTCTCACCAATATTGTTCTTCCTGTTTGTGGGTATAAATGACTAAAACAAATTATTAAAATTGCTTCATCAAGGCTGACTCCTAAGTATTTCCACTGAAACCTGAGATTCCACCTTTAGAGCAGGATGTATACACACATATACATACATACAAACATATATATATATATATATATATATATGAATGTATACACATATTGCCTCTTCTGAGAGTCTTCATGGAAAACAGGCAAAACTGGGCCACAATCAACATGCAACATGAGAGGGTAGAAGGAAACAATTTTCTACCCATAACTTGTCTCAACAGATTTATGAAATATACCAGATTGAATCCTAAAGGAGAAATACAGAAAAAGTCACAGAAAGTCCTTTGAGCACTCCAGGTTAGCATAGAAAGATGGAGAGAAAGGTTTGCAGACACTGGGGATACGTCCAGGGCTGGATCATGGGGCATGGAATACTCCAATATTCAGGGAGAGGCTCTGGGAGGTCCCAGAGTCATATTGGGGCACTCCCAGATGTACACTAAGGCACTTCAACAGGTACCAGCTGGGTCTCCCAAAACTGGGTCTTAGAGCCAGAGTGGAGTAAGAAGGGGGCTTGGATGAAATATTACCTTTCCAAGGTAGGGTAGTGTAGAGACAAACAGTAAGTTCAGAAGCCAGCAGCAGAGGTATGACTCAGACCTCAAGCTCAGAGCGGGGTCTCACTTCTATCATCTAGACAATCCTGTAGAGGAATAACCCAAATGTGAATCCAGACAAAAGGAGAGCCTACAGTTCTGCTATTTTGAACCAACAGAGCTTTCCAGCTGGTTGAAAGGGACAGAGGCTAGTAGAACTCCACTTTTTCCCCAGACCCAAATCTGGATCAAAGATCTGAAGAGCACAAACCAGGAGGTAGCAATGAGACTTTGCCTTGCACCAAACACCTTTGGGAGCATTGAAAGCTTATAAGTCCTCAACATGTCCCTTAGGTTCTGAAATAACATACTACTTAATACCCAAAGAAAACAGCAACAAGACATTTCCTCCAGTAGTGTGGTAGAGGCTTGCCCTAATATCAAGTCAAAAGTTAGGAAACAGAGTGGAAAAAATGGGCAAACAAACAAAAAAGAACCTCACCATAAGGATATATTAAGATGGCAGGCACACTGAAGACACAAACACAGAATAAAATAAAGACTCCAAAATATCTACAAGCATTGCCTCAGAGAAAAACATTACTTGGGGAAAAAACTCAGCTAGAATTCTTGGAAGAGATGAAGTAAGAGTTTTAAAAAGAATTTTAAATGTTTTAATAAAGAGAATGAATGTACTTGAGGAAAACATTGGAAAAGAAATGAGAGCTATGGAAGAAATAATTGGAAAGCAAATTAACAGCTTGGCACAAAAGGTACAAAATGTTGCCCAAGCAACAAACTGTCTGAAAATTTGAAGGCACCAAATAGAAACCAATGACACAAGGAGACAACAAGAAATATTTTTTCAAAGTCAAAAAGTTGAAAAAGTGGAAGAAAATGCAAAGTCTCTCATAGAAAACCAATTTAACTAATCCAACCATTCTGGGAAACAACTCAGAACTATACCCAAAGAGCTATAAAACTGTGCATATACCCAGCAGTACCTCTTCTAGAACTATATCCCAAAAAGGTCATGAAAATGGGAAAAAGACCCATGTGTACAAAAAATTTTATAGCAACTCTCTTTTTGGTGACCAAGAACTGGAAATCTAGGGGATGCCCACCAATTGGGGAATGGCTGAACAAGTTGTGGTATATGAATACTATTGTGCTATAAGAAATGAACATGCAGATTTCATAAAAATCTAGAAAGACTCGAACTGATGCAGAGTAAAATGAGCAGAACCAGGAGAACATTATACACATTGAGAACCACAGTGTTTGAAGACTATCTCTGATAGACTTAGCCCTTCACAGCAATGCAAGGACCTAAAACATTTCCAAAGGATTCATGATGCAAAATTCCATTCTCATCCAGAGAAAGAATTCTAGATAGACTGAGAACACAGAATGCAGCAAACTGTTTTCTTTTTTGTTATGCTTTGGTTTGTTTTTTCTCATAGATTCTCCCATTTGTTTTAATTCTTCTATGCAACATGACTAATGTGAGAATATGTTTAATAAGAATGTATGTATAAAACCCATGTAAGATTGCATGCCTTCTTGTAGAGGGAGAAAATTCAAAACTTACAGATGTGATTGTTCAAAACTGAAAAGAAATAAATTAATTTAAAAAAAAAGAAAAAAAATTGTGCATACCCTTTGACCCATAAGTGCCACTAGTAGGTCTATATCTCAAAGAAATTGAAGAAAAGTGGAAAGGATCTATATGTACAAAAATGTTTATAGCAGCTCTTTTGTGTTAGCAAAGAATTATATAATAATGATGATGGTGATGATGATGATAATTAGATTTATACAAGGTGCCCCCAAATTTTTAATTTTAACCTCTACTGCACTAAAAAATTTTGGAAAAACTTTAGCACCAAAAAAATTTAAGTTTTGCAAGTTCCTTTAGGTATGTTATATCATTGATCCTCACAATAATCCTGTGAGGTAGGTATGACAGGTGTTATTATTAAAGGCCCTTCTTTCCCTATTCTCCTTGTTCTAGTGCGTTCCCAAGTAATTGTGTGCACTTTAGCCTATAAATAGCTTGTTTGCGCATAGTCGTTTTCAGGTTGTCTCTCTCATTAGACTCTGAGCTGCTACAGGTTATAGACTGTCTTTTGTCTCTTTTTGTATCTCCAGTACTTAGTACGGTGTCTGCCACATAATAGGTTTTCAATAAAAGTTTGTGGATTGAGTTGGCATTTGTTCACCAGCATTTAATGAGATAACAATGAGTATCCATAACTCGGCATGGACATTTACTTCTTCCCTTTTTCATAAACCATCTTGTTTGTTTAGAGATACCTCAAGATATTAATAGAACTCAAATGAATCCCCACAGTGTTGGAGAAAAGAATAGCTCAGTCTCAAAAAAGACTGTTGAAAGAAGGAAAGACATGGAAAGCTTCTTGTAGAAAACTCAGGCTGGATTTGGAACTGATTGGGGAGACCCAAACACAGTGCCTGTAAAAGATTGTCTTCTTAAACATCTAAATCACACAAATATTCTACACAAAAGAAACATGGTGCTCCATGAGCACCATGGGTAAAAAGAGAGAGGCACTTTCCTTTCCAATTTTTAAAGATTTTTCTCTCCTCCCTATTATGATTGCCCTTCTTTGCTGTTAGGCTGGAGATTTAGGCTCAAAGACATCTCAAAGCCTCCACTAATCCTTTATAGGGGAGGCTTACTGGGAGTCTGGTTTCACCAAACTTCAGAGCAAAATCTCTGAAAGGGCAGAGTAATTATTAGAGGAACCCTCTTTACCCCACTATAGCTTGTGGGACTTGTGTGTGTTTGTTGTAAAGATGGTACCTTACTAGTTCTACTGAACAAGAGGATAGACTTCTGCATTCATACCCTGAAGATCAGCTTAGTGGGCACTGACTTCTCCCATAGCTGATGCATAGGGAGATCGATTTGATGAAGGCCAATAAATCTTGGTCATATAAAGGCCTATAAGGGCAACTAGGTGGCACAATGGATAGAGCATGAGGAAGATTTGAGTTCAAATCTAGAGTCAGACATTGTGTGAAACTGGATAAGTCACTTAACCCTGTTTGCCTCAGTTTCTTCACCTGCAAAATGAGCTGTGGAAGGAAATGACAAACCACTCACATCTCTTTGCCAAGAAAATCCCAAATGAGGTCACAAAGAGTAAGATACAACTGAACAACAGCAATAGTATAGATTGCCTTTCCTGCCTCAGTCATGAGTCTTCCTGGATTTTTCTGGAAAGCCAGAAACTTCTGGAGTTTTTTTTATTTGTTTGTTTTTGTTTTTAGTAGTAGCTTCTAATACAAACACATGAATCATGTTGATGTTATCAGTATTACTTTTGAGGGCTTGGTCAAATTTGACATTGTGTCACAGAACTCTTTTGTGCCAGCTTTCATTGTCCAGAATGGCCAGTTGGCAAAGACAATCCTCAATTCTGCTACATAATTTTCCTGGTAAATAAAAAAAGAGAGGACTTCAGCTAATGGTGTGCAAATACAGACTCTCATGGAGATTGTCTTGTTCGGCTAAGCTTCATTTGTACTTTGGTGCTGTTTAGATCTGTCTCCAGCATCTTAAATCTTCTTCATCCCACTCCACCACTATCTTTGGAACTCAGAGTACACACTGGATGGCTGTCCCTCCTAGATCTGTTGGATTCTCCTCAATTGCTGCTGACCTACCAATATGCGCCTTTGTTTGTACTTTCCAAAACAGTTTCACTGAGATTAACTATATCTATTTAAACAAATCACAAACTAGAAAGAAAATCTCTCTGTGTCAAATACTTCAGAGATGCCTGTGTTTATGTCGAGTGCGCCAGAGTCCTAGGAGAATTCGCATTGCTTTGCTGTTTTCCACCTTCTCTCTTGGACAAATGCTTCATCAGTAGGCTGTATCTTTTCTGTGCTGAACACACTGAATGTTCATTGCATTTGTTTCTTTCCTTCCTTTTCCCTCCTCCTCCTCTCATGTATGCTAAAATAAATGAAAGCTATTAAATTAATGAAGAAAAGAAAAGAAAGAAAGACACTAGAATTGGACTCAGGAGAAGTGGGTTCAACGTTTATTAACCTGATAGTACCCTCTGACCTTAAGTTTCCTCATCTGTAAGAAAGAGATAACAATCTTTTTAACATTAATTCAGGGAGTATTTGCAAAGAAAGCACTTTGAGGAGCTTAAAACATTATGAGTGCTTGTTATTAAATCAAACAAGAGGGAAAATGTGTGCTTTTTCCTTTGACTATAATGACCCTTGAAGAGATGACCGACTCCTTGTGAAAAGAACCCTGTCAACTCCTCTTTAGGGACAGATGCTGGGAACAAACTTGGGGCTCAGAGTCTCCTGGTTGGGGCCCAGCTGATAAAATAAAAGGAGCTCTTTAAATGGGTCAGAAAATAATGAAGCCATTGTGATGCCCTGGTGTCTGAGGACTTCCTCTGACAACCTTAGGAGCAAACTACATTCCTCCTCTTAGAGCCTAATCCATCATCAGGGGCCTGGGCAGCCATGACATCAGAAGGGTCTTCTGTTGGCCATGAGGGTGCAGGGGCAGGGAGGAGGGGAATTGTCAAAGAGGGACATGTTCTCACAATCCCACACAGCCCTCGCCCCACCTTCACCCTGGGTCATTAAATTTGTGCTCCTGACAAGATGACAAGTCCATTCATGGGCTCATCTTTTCTCTTTTTCTGTCCATTGGAAAGGAGTATGGAAGGTCAGAATTTCTCCAATGTTTCATTTGTCTCTTGGCTTAGGGGAAAGGGAGAGGTTTCTTAGGCCTCAGGGCAATGATACTGAAGAGCTGTTGATGGAAAAGCACTCTTGGTTTTCTCATCTGCCAGAACTTGGCATTCCTTTGCCAAAGAATTAAATATCTTCGGTTCTCAGGACTGCCAAGCACCACCTCTCCCCCCGCCACAGACACAAGTGCCTAGATGTTTAATAAATACTTTTAAAGTAAATGCACGAGTAAATTTACTTCATCTTCCTGACATCCAGAGTATTTAAGTGATTATACCATGTACACTTGGGAATTTCCTGCTCTCGCTAAAATCTTCAAGTATCTCCACATTACTCATCAAATGAAGACAATCCTTCCTATTCTGACATTCAAGATATTCTGCAATGTGGCCCCAAGGTCAACTTGTATTGATCTCCCAATTCTTTTGGCCCCCCAGTTTACAATCCAGTCAACCTAGACTCCAAAAAAATGCTGTTTTTCCTTCTCTAGGTCTTTGTTCAGAAAAGTAGCTTTCTCCTCACCCCTATTTCCTGGACCTACTCTCACTCAGGATCTAGAATGCCCTAAACAAACCCTTCCATGAGTTCTAATAATCTTAGCCTGCTACAAGTGAGGCATAATGTTCTTAATGAGGAAAAATATGAACAGAGCACATTTGGAGTCCCAGATTCATTTGAGCCTCTTTCATTTAGGAAGGCTGTCCTGATGAGTTGAAAAATATCCAGAAAAGGGAGAATAATGGCTTTCAAAATCATATTAGATGAGGACCAGCTGAAGCAATGGAAGAGCAGATTTAGTGTCAGGAGAGGCATAATAACTGTCTTCAAGTATCTGAAAAAAAGAGTTTTCATGTTGGATGAAGACCAGACACATATTCTATCTGACTCTAGAGAAGGGATTCCCAGCCTGGGGGTCATTAACTTATTTTTTCAATACATTAATGACTATATTGCAGTATAACTGGTTTCCTTTAAAATCCTATCTTATTTTATGCAGTTAAACACAATCTTAGGAAGGTTCAGCAGTTTTCAGCAGATTGTCAATGAGGTCCATGACACACAAAAATTTAGGAACCTTTGCTCTAGGGGAAAAATCTAGGAAAAATAGAAATAATTTGCAGAGAGACAGATGCTGGCTTGAAATGGAAAAACTTCCCAAAGTGGAGTATTCTGCTGAGGGAATCTATAGGATTATAAATTTTGAGTTAGAAGGGACCTTGGTTTTCAACTAATCCAAACCTCTCATTTTATAGATAAGAAACCTAGACACTAGAAAAGTTAAGTGACTTGACCAACATCACAAAGGTAATAAAAACAATGAATTTTCTCATCATTATTATCTCCAGGAAAAGGGTAAATGACCATTGATTGATTATACTATGGGGCAGTAGTGTCAAACTCAAAGAGAAATGGGGGCTACTAAATGGTACCTACAGATCCCTACCTTCCACATATCCTGACTTAGAAAATCATCTATTCTCATTGTTTATGTTCTATTGTGTTATTACTATTTTGTAAAGTATTTCCCAATTGCATTTTAATCTGATTCAGCCAGACTCAGAGGTCTTTTGATCCTTGAGTTTGACATCTCTACTGTAGAGGATGGAGTTAGAGAAATGTAGATCAAGTAGATCCCCAGAAAGTCCTTCTTCCGACTCAGACATTCCATGATTGGAATATCTCACCCTTGAGTATACAGGAGAAACTGACCTCTTTTTTCCTGCCCTAGAGCAATCAATGGAGACCTTTTAGGTTCATTAAGAACCCTTTACTGAGAAAACAAATGGATACCATTAGAGGAGGACAAATGAATTTTGAAAATGCTTTCTATATTCTGAGCGTAAATACCAGCTGTCTGAACTTCTGTCAGTATGGACATCACCTCCTCCATCTCACACTGCAAATATGCAATATCTCTTTTCATGTGCTGCTCTAATGTAATTCTAGCTACCCATATTGGCTTCATATCTTAATATTACTCCTTATTGACCCTGTTGTTTTAATATAAAATTTAGTGATTGCCTACTGGTTATCAAAAAAAAAAGTCTGAACTCTTTAGCCAGGACAATCCCCATGATTCTTTGCCACATTCATCTTTAAGTCATATCTCACATACATTTGCATCTTATTCCTTTGTTATCGTGGAATTGTTTTAGTCGTGTCTGACTTTCTGTGACCCCATTTGGGGTTTTCTTGGCAAAGACACTGGAGTGATTTGCCATTTTCTTCTCCAGCTCATTTTACAGATGAGGAACTGAGGAAAACAGGGTTAAATAACCTACCCATGGCCATATAGATAGTAAGTGTCTGAGGCTGGATTTGAACTCATGAGGGTGAGTTTTCCTAATTCTAAGCCCATTGTTCTATCCACTGAACCACCTAGCTACCCTCTTATTTCCTTAGTACTCTATGAATTTATTGCAGGAAAGGACAGAATCTTACTTAAACTTTGAATTTCCTTCTATGTCCCTAATAGATGATTCATACATTTTTGACACATTGAATCTAACCTATCTCTGGATCTTTGATACAGAGGACAGTCTTCCATTTCTGTAATCACTTTTAGGAGCATTGACCAGGCATTAATGCAACTACCAAAAAAATGGAGCAGCATTTTTTTTTGAAAGTGTACTAATTTTCCAAGTTTTAAGGATATCTCAGAGAATAACTTGTTCTAGGAGATCCAAAATGAGACCAAGAGGCAACATTGCTTAGAGGTTAATATGCTGGTCTTGGAATCAGGAAGGCATGAGTTTGAATCCTGCATCCTGGCTAAGCAATTTAGCCTCTTTCATTCTCAGCTTCCTCATTATAAAAAGAGGATAATGTCTGCATCATAAAGTTGTTGTGAAGAGCAAATGAGATGATATTTACAAAGTGCTTTTCAGGCCTCAAGGGATGAATAAATGTTAGGATGCGAGATAGGGATTGGGTTAGTCCATAGATCGCTGGACCAGAAATTAGGAAGATCCTGGTATGTGTAATGAGTCACTTCAATGGACTGGCTGCAAGTGATACATTGTTGTCTGAATGATAGACATTTTTCATGCTTTTCCTTTTCCTATGTAGATTTGTTAGGTCCTCTCTTTTAAATAATTATGAATCTCATTGATGAGAGGTAGCAGAACTCTGAGGTTTGGTACAGAATATAATAATATTTCAAATCACAAAGCTCTTTTTATGAATAAATAATATTCATAAAAATAATATACATAAAATGCAGTCAACTCAAATAATTACCTACTTCAACACTTTGTAAATGGTGCATTGTAATTAATTACATCAGTGTCTATTTAAAGTGATCAAAATCATTTATAATACTTAACTCTACTGAGTACTTTGAGGAGCTTAGCTGTCACTAACCAACCCTAGAAATTTAAGGGTTGAGTGATTTTCAAGTTTAGATAAACCGAAGTCATATTACTCACATTTATGATACTAAGAGCTAATTTTGTTGTTTCTGTTGTTGTTGCTCTGAGTCTATGATTTGATTAGTATAGGGAATTCCAGATGAGGAAACTCCCTCCACCAATGCAAATCAACATCTGCTCTGCTAATTAGAATCGAATTTTCCTGGGAGGCACTAAGAGGATGAGTGACTTGCCCAAAATTAACAATATATTTCAGAACTGTTACTTGAACCAACATCTTCTTGGTTGTGAGGCCAGCTCTCTACCTATTATGCCATGCAGATTCTCTTTATAGGTCCAACACCTCTGCAATTTATCCTTTACGTTATTATTTTAGAAGCAAAAGTTGGAGAAAGGAGAAGAAATGAGAGTCATTTTGTATTTTTCTGTTTCTTGAGTTTCCACAGAATGAAATTTTGTAAATTGCCTCATATATATTGTATATATCATTTTGTCATACAGATAATATCCTGGATAAAATGAGCTAGTCCTTTTTATAGAGGACGGAAAATAGAATAGTGGAACTTTGAATGGAGGCTCTATCTTCTCTATCTTCATCTGAGACCTGGTCAGACAACTCCTTCATTAATTGTGAAGAACGGTAGATTGAGGGTTAGGAAATTGAGATAAGCACTTAGTACACTTTGAAATAAAGAAGTTGTGATCAGGTAGTGCATGTTACTAATGTCCTAGATCCCCAGTCCCACATCCTGTTTGGAGTTTTGGATAATTTTAGTTTTCTCATGGATATGTTTTTTAGCTTGGATTTTGGAGGAACCAATAGCTATGGATCTCACCCAACTGCTGCCTGGTCCCCATTCCTGGAATCTGACTCAGTAGGGGTTAAAGAGTTGTTGTGGGGTTTTTTTGGAGGGGAGAAGCACCTCCTGCCAAGGTTGGATGAAAATGTCAATCTACACCAGACCTAAAACTGGAACCTAGAAACCTGATTGCCAAAGTCCTACCCTTCTTAATGTGTATGCAACTCCCTGTGAAGTCAACGGGATTTTTGCATGAGTGATTGTGGGTGGATTTGGCCAGCAACAGCAAACTATTTTTAGTACTGCCCTTCCAGGATTGGCTTGTTGTTTCCTAAGTTGCCTGTGCCCAGAACTTTGTCATATCCCCTAAATGTGAAATGAAAGTCAGGGTTCAATAGAGGAGATTGAAAAGGATCAGGAACTGTCAATAATAAAGAGGTAATAGAATTCCAGAGGTCATCACATCCATTCCTCTGCCTCAACATAGGTTAACCCCTCATTATTCAAAAACTATGGTAATCAGTGGGGTGGAAACCTGATGTCATTTCTCTGCAGGAAAATGCTTTTTAATTGCTTTGTAATGGCCCTGCATAAACCTTGAGCTGAACAATGATTGATGCTGGCTCTCTTTCCTTTCAACCCTGTCTGGTCTGGCACAAATTTCACTGCCCTCTTTTCTAGTCCAGATCACATTAAGAAGCAAAAGAGAAATCCTCAAGCTCCCCATCTTAAATACACCCCTCTGGTTATCCTTGACAATTATCTATTACCCACTAGGCTAGGGAGGAATTGAGGAAGGAGGTATAGAGGGAGAAAAGGGGAGAAAAGAAGCTTTTTCGAAGCCATATATTTTCTCAATACTTGAAATAATAGTGAAGTAGTACCCCTTTGACTCTATCTGCATCTCTCCCAGCTGACTCTAATTATCCTATCTTTATCAAAGGATGTGAGGGTAGTAAGGATGGATGACATGCACGGTTAATCCCCAGGTCTTGTTTGTCTATCCCATACCTTTCACCATCAGTGCTGATAAATGTGTAAGTAGGAGTTTATTCCTCTCTCTCCTCCTCTTGGCAACCCTCTCATGGAATGGCTCCAGATTCAATTCAGTTCAGTAACAAACACTTATTAAGTACCTGGAAAGTCGAAAGTACTATATCCAAAAACAATGAAGGGGAAGAAGGAAGAGTCCTAGATAGCCTACATTCTGAATAACCTGACCCCAAATAATAGAAAATTGACTCTAGGTGCTGCAACTGTTATCTGCTTCATCCATCACCCGTCTATTAATTCATTCATTCCACAGATACTTATTGAGCATCTCTACTGTGTAAGATAAAATACTAGGAATTTAAAGTTGAAAAAAAAACAGCATCTCAGAGACCTCACAATCTGGTAGAAGAAATAAGACAGTGATATGCATAATTATAATACAAAACAAAATGGAGAATGAAGATGGATAAATAAAAAAACCCTAGGAAAGAAGTGGCAGATCAGGATCCTTGCTTCCTGAATGAAGCAGAATGTCCTTCTTCAAAGTGTGGAAATATGATCAATTTGGAATGTCAAGTGGAAGGCCTCCATACCTATGTTAGACAATTTGAAAGGATATGGACAAGACTTTTACATAGCATAGTGAGGCATAGACTTGATTATGGGTTCTTCATTTTTGGAGATAACAACCCACATTGATAAGAGCAAAACTATATTTGAGTATTGACATGGTAGAGAAAAAAATAGAGGGAGGATGAGCATATTCTGCTTGGCCAAGAGAATAAAGACAAAAACTAAATGTAGTCATTAGATAAGTGAATATTTGTACGAAATTAGGAGAGATTAACCAGACCCCATACCTAAATACAATTGCTGGGGGTAGGAAATGGGCCATTATGAGTTGTGTGGAAAACAGTGTTAAGCAGAAATATTAGGGAAATATGATATAACCATTAAAATCAAGGCCTAGAAATTCCAAAGATCTGGGTTTAAGTCACACTTATGGTATTTACCTGCTGTGTGAACTCACATAAATCATTTCACCATTTTAAGCCTCAGTTTCCTCATCTGTAAGACAAGGGATTGGATTATATGATCTCCATCATCTCTTTCAGCTCTAAGAGTCTGTTTTTCTACATGTTAAATGGATAAAGAAAGAGGAAACTTTTGAGGAAAGCCAGAAATATAAAAGAGGATGATGTGATCTTGGGGAAATGATTCTTTGGATGAGCAGAATAATGATCACCAAATGTCTAGAGTAAACTAGCCAGAAAAAATGCTTGGAAGGAAGCAACAATTATTGATGGAAAGTTGTTCAAATGTACACACATAAAAATTCTGGAGAAAAGAAGAAGAAGGAAGAAGAAGAAGAAGAAGAAGAAGAAGAAGAAGAAGAAGAAGAAGAAGAAGAAGAAGAAGAAGAAGAAGAAGAAGGAGAAGAAGAAGGAGGAGGAGGAGGAGAAGAAGAAGAAGAAGAAGGAGGAGGAGAAGAAGAAGAAGAAGAAGAAAGAAGAAGAAGGAGAAGAAGAAGAAGAAGAAGAAGAAGGAGGAGGAGGAGAAGAAGAAAAAGAAGGAGAAGAAGAAGAAGAAGAAAAAGAAGGAGAAGAAGAAGAAGAAGGAGAAGGAGAAGAAGAAGGAGAAGGAGGAGGAGGAGAAAGAAGTGGGAAGAATTTGGTAGAGAAGCAAGGATTCAGGTGACTGTGGAGAGGGTGATTTTAATGTAGAACAGAGAGCTAATCTTGTGATTCCACAAGAGAATATCAAATAAAAGCAAAACTTCAGTCAAAGAAAATTTGAGCATCTACCGTGTTCCAGGCACCATGCTCAGTACTTGAGATACAGAGACACAAGTAAAATGTTTTCTGCCCTCCTGGAGTTTATATTCAAATGAGAGAGATCACATTAAAATGAAGACTCATGTACATAGAATCCATCCAAGATAGTTTGAGGAGGAAAAGCGCCAGCAACTGGAGGATGGGGATGGTATTCAGGAAAGACTTCATGTACAAAGTAATGCTTGAGTTCAGTCTTGAAAGAATCCAAAAATTCCAAAAGGCATCATTAATGTACTGCAGGTGAAGAGGACAGTGTGAAGGCATAGATATGGGAGATGGAGAGCTATGTGTGTGGAACGACGAGTGAGCCACATTGTGGGAAGGGAGGGGAAGCCATGTGTAAGAAAACTGAAAATGGGTCAGTTTATGAGTGGTTTTAAACTGAGGAGTATGCGTTGGATTCTGAAGACAATAAGAAACCTTTGAAGTTTATTAAATAGAAGAATGTCATTAGCAGACGCTATAGGCTAGAATAACTTGCTAACATTTTCTGTGTAGTAACATGTGTAAACAAAGTGCAAATTCTTTCAGCGAACAAAAAATTTATGGAACCACAGATATGACCTTAATTAGTGAATGGAACACTTTTCTTCTACATAGAGTGCATTGGTTTCTAGTTTGTCTTTAAAAATGATGAAAGAGCTACCCACATCTATTTATATCATGGGGCATTAGATAAATGTAAGCTGTTATTATTCTAATGATGATATATATGTTCATGCGCTTCTGCTAAAGACCTGCTACCAATTCTCCTCACATCTTGCTGATAAGGATCCTGGGAATTCTAAAGTTCTGGTAGTGAAGCACATTCCCTTCATGTATAAACAGTCTATAGTACCAAGTCAAGCAAGAAAGAAACAAACTCAACATAAGAGGTACAATAAATATTAATATCATGAAGATGTTTTCTGATCATTTCTTTCAAATTGAGCACTAGGCAATGCCTCTCATTGTTGGATATTAGCTCATTATTAAACCTTCAATTGAACTATGTGCTTATTCTATTTTTCTTTCCCATTCTCTTTCCTTTCCTTCTTTTCTTCTTTCCTTTTTTCTCCTTCCCTCCTTTCTTCTTTCCTCTCTTCCTTCCTCCTTTTTTTCTTTGTCCTTCCCTCCTTCCTTTTCCCTCCCTTTTTACTTCTTTCTTTACTTCCTTCCTTCTTCCCTCCCTTTCTTCCTCCATCCTTCACTTTAGTTCTACCTTCTTTCTTCCCTTCTTTCCTTACTGCCTCCCTTCTTTTCTCCCTTTCTTTCTTACTTCCTATCAGTTTTACCAGTACCATTGATTTTTATTAACAAATATGTGTTTATGAGTATTTGGACATGTGGGTAAAGATGTGAGTATGTCTTGTAGTACAATGTATTTCTTCCCATAAAGATTCAAAATGCTCTTTCCCCTATGTTTAATAGTAATAGTGATGATAATGGCAGTGGTGATGGTGATGTGATGATGATAACATCTCAAAATCTAATCCATCATTCCTGTTTGGGTGTGGAGTAGATAATTAAAGAAAAGAATTGCTAGTCAGAGTGATATACAATGGGAACTTTTGTGTACCCTAAGACTAATACACTAACAGCGAAGGCTGGAGGTAAATGCTAGCCAGTTGGTCTCTGCTGATACCACTAATTGGTCTAGCTACATATCCAGTGGGATATAACTACTCCTATTAATCTAAGAAATAGGTTGGGTAGAATAGGGTTACAGATTAGCCCTTCTCATTTTCATCCTGATGATCAGCCTGACATGAGAGATGGGAGAGTGACAAGATACATCAACACAAATCAGAAATCCATATAATCCCATCTACTGGAAATGCCAATAACCCATGATACCTTCACTTCCTACTTCACCAAAAGTATGGCAGCCATTTGCTACAAGTTCCCCTTATCCCTTCCTCTTCATCTCACATCACTCAGATGTCTTCCCACAGCCACTCCTTCACTTCTCTCTTGAAGATGAATAGGATGAAGAAGTAGCCTTCCTTCTTGTCAACTTCAACCCCTCTACAGGTACCTTGTACACCATTTACCTTCCCATTTTTCTAGAGCATATTTCCCCACTACCATTCCCATTGCCTCTCTTACCTTCACTCTTTCCCTGTCTTCTTATTCTTTCCCTATTCTCTATACATATACTTATGTCTTCCTTATCTTTAAAAAGTCCCCTCTTGATCCTACTGTCCACATTAGCTACTGTCCTATACATTTCCTGTCTTTCATCGCTAAAGACCCTTAAAAAAGTCATGTATGCTCTCTCTACTTCTTTTCAGCTAATGGCCCAGTAATTAGTCTGGAGTCAGGAAGTTGAAAATTGGACTCTTAGATACTAGTTGTGGGGCTAGATCAAATAAATGGTGGATACATGTGGATCTGTTCATAGGAACAGATAGTTATGGTGCTTGATTCAGATTAGGGCCATTGCCACTGAAAATTGTAGAGATGTAATTCTTAAAGAGCATATAGATGTAGATTATGCAAGAAATGGTAGAAATTCCAATTTGCAGGGGTGGGGGTGGTGTGGCCAGAGCCAAGATGGCAGAGTAGAAAGACACATATACTCTAGCTCTTCCCCCACAGTCCATAAAATACCGGTAAAGAATGACCCTCAACAAATTCTACAGCAGCAGAAGACACAGAATGATGGAGTGGAGGTGACTTACAGCCCAGGGTGACCTGGAAGGCCAGTGAGAAAGGTCTGTCACAGTGGACACACAGTGGAGCCCAGCTCAGCCTTGATTGTGGAGCACAGGAAGAGGATGGAAGCAGGCCTCAGGGGCAGAAACCCCAGCACCAGCAGTGGCATTTCATAGACCCCTCAACCCACAGGCTCCAAAGGTCAGTGACAGGGGTTTTTCAGCTGGCTCAAGAAGGGAATAGGGCCCCCTTTGGCCCCAGGCGGCAGCAGCAGAGACATCAGTGGGTGGTGGTGGCTCCCCAGCAGGCAGCAGCCTACATCCATTTTTGGACGCCTCATTGTAAAATCCCTGGGGGAATTGAGCAGCTGATCTGAACCTCAGTCCTGAGTGTTGGCATGGTGGTACTGGAGGTGAGGTTGTTGTAGAGAGGAAATTCCACTACTTGCAGATTCTGGGCACAAAAGTCTCTGGTTGCTCCCAGATCAGTGTGCAGGCTTGATTATGCCACCTTAGAGGAAATGAGATCTTACAGGTCCCCAGAGTATACCCTACTCTTGACAAAGAACCCAAAAGTCAAGTAACTGGTTGAGGAAATTCCAAATAAAAAAAAAGAAAAGAAAAAAGTAAGACTATAGAAGGTTACTTTCTTGGTGAACAGGTATTTTCTCCCATTCTTTCAGATGAGGAAGAACAATGTTTACCCCCAGGGAAAGACATAAAAGCCAAGGTTTGGATGTTTCCATACATCCAAAATAAATATTCAATGTTCTCATGCCACAGAAGAGCTCAAAAAGGATTTTGAAAATCAAGTTAGAGAGGTGGAGGAAAAACTGGGAAGAGAAATGAGAGAGATGCAAGAAAAGCATGAAAAACAGGTCAACACCTTGATAAAGGAGACCCAAAAAATGCTGAAGAAAATAACACCTTGAAAAACAGGCTAACTCAATTGGCAAAAGAGGTTCAAAAAGCCAATGAGGAGAAGAATGCTTTACAAAGCAAAATTAGCCAAATGGAAAAGGAAGTTCAAAAACTCACTGAAGAAAATAGTTCTTTAAAAATTATAATGGAACAGATAGAAGTTAATGACTTTCTGAGAAACGAAGAAATCTCAAAACAAAACAAAAGAGTGAAAAAATGGAAGATAATGTGAAATACCTCACTGGAAAAACAACTGACCTGGAAAATAGATCCAGGAGAGATAATTTAAAAATTATGGGACTACTTGAAAACCATGATCAAAAAAAGAACCTAGACATCATCTTTCAGGAAATTATCAAGGAAAACTTCCCTGATATTCTAGAACCAGAGGGCAAAATAAATATTGAAAGAATCCACCTACCACCTCCTGAAAGAGATCCAAAAAGAGAAACTCCTAGGAACATCATAGCCAAATTCCAGAGTTCCCAGGTCAAGGAGAAAATATTGCAAGCAGCTAGAAATAAACAATTCGAGTATTGTGGAAGTACAATCAGGATAACACAAGATCTAGCATCTTCTACATTAAGGGATCAAAGGACGTGGAATATGATATTCCAAAAGTCAAAGGAATTATGATTAAAACCAAGAATCACCTACCCAGAAAAAGTGAATATAATACTTCAGGAGAAAAATGGTCTTTCGATGAAATAGAGGACTTTCAAGCATTCTTGATGAAAAGACCAGAGCTGAAAAAAAAATTTGACTTTCAAACACAAGAATCAAGATAAGCATGAAAAAGTAAACAGGAAAGAGAAATCATAAGAGACTTACTAAATTTGAACTGTTTACATTCCTACATGGAAAGATAATATTTGTAACTCTTGAAACTTTTCTCAGTATCTGGGTAGTTGGTGGGATTACACACACACACACACACACACACACATATATACAAATATAGACATATATATATATATATATATATATATCGAGAGAGAGAGAGTCAGAGGGAGAGAGACACAGACAGAGAGACAGAGAGAGCATAGGGTGACATAGGGTGAGTTGAATAGGAAGGGGTCATATCTAAAAAATAAAATTAAGGGGTGAGAGTGGAATATATTGGGAGGAGAAATGGAGAAAAGGAGTGGGGCAAATTATCTCTCATAAAAGAGGCAAGAAAAAGTCATTTCAGTGGAAGAAAAAAAGGGTTGGTGAGAGAGAAAACATGAAGCTTACTCTCATCACATTTGGCTCAAGGAAGGAATAACATGCATACTCAATTTGGTATGAAAATCTATCTTACACTACAGGAAAGCAGGGGAGAAGGGGATAAGCAGGATGAGGAGGATGATGGAAGGGAGGGCAAATGGGAAGAGGGAGCAATTAGAAGTAAACACTCTTGGGGAGGGACAAGTTCAAAAGAGAGAATAAAAGAAATGGGTGGGCAGGATAGGATAGAGGAAAATACAGTTAGCCTTACACAACATGACTTTTATGGAAGTCATTTGAAAACTACACATACATAGTCTATACTGAATTGCTTGCCTTCTCAGTGGGAATGAGTGGGGAGGGAAGAAGGAAGAGAAGTTGGAATTCAAAGTTTTAGGAACAAATGTTGAGTATTGTTCCTGCATACAACTGAGAAATAAGCAATGCAGGTAATAGGGTATAGAAATTCATCTTGCCCTACAGGACAAAAGAGATGATGGGGATAAGGGAAGGGATGTTACAAGGGAGGGCAGATCGGTGGAAGGGTAATCAAATGTTCAACATTTTGGGTGGGGGGGGGAGGGGAGAGGTGGGGAGAAAATTTGGAACTCAAATTTTGTGGAAATGAATGTTGAAAACTTAAAATAAATTTGAACAAAGAAAAGAAACTGCAATTTGCAAAATTTTAGCATCTCCTGGGCAGTTGTGTGCCTCGTTTCAGGAAGATCTGAGTTAAAAATCTGGCTTCACAAAATTACTAGGCATATGACCCTAGACAAGCCACTTAAGTTGTCTACCTTGGTTTTCTCATCTGTAAAATAGGGTCTACATCCCATGGTTGCTGAGGGAATAAAATGAGATTTATACATCACTTTGCAAACTGTAAAGTCATATAAATGTTAGATTTTGTGGTAGTGGTTGTTGTTACCTAGAGAGACACAATCAGGTGGCTAGAATTATATACAGAAACTCACTATCCTTTAAAATCTACCAGAATATAAATCCTCATTGAAAACTGCAAAGCATGTTTTAGAATTTAGCAAGGAGATTGCAGTGCAAGCAGAAATTTTTTACAGAAAGAGTCATTGCCCACAACCACCTGTATTGATCCAGAAAGATTTAAGAACAATGTGGGTTTTTTTCCAATTAAATTTCTTTTTTTTAATTAAGAAAAATTTAATTCACCTCTCTTCTACCCCACCCCTACCAAGGGAAAAGATAACAAATAAGAAAAAAATCATTGGAACAGGACAGCATAGTTATGAAAAACAAATTTCCACATTGACCATGCCCCAAAATTTTTATTGTTTATCCAGTTCTTCTTTGCCAGGAGGTGGGCTATGTTCCTCATCATCAGTCTTCTGGAAATATGGATGACCATTGTGTTGATTAGGGTTCTTAAGTCTTTGAGAAGTGTTCTTTTTTATAATGCCATTGCTATTGTATAAAGTGAATAACAATGTTTTTAAAATATGTTGCTATGTTGAATATCCTTAATTTCCAAACAATGTAGAATGAAAAGTTTTCAAAATAGAGACCCAATAGAAGAAATTAATACCATGTGGGATCAGGACAAGGCACCTGTCATCACTTCAACCCTTTGTCAGTTGCTAAGGTTTATTCAACGATTCTTTCAGTGAGTCTTCAAAAGATGAGCTTTCAACTCAATTATCTTATTCAGTCAGAAAAAAACAAAAGCTATTTTATCCATTTGCACAATTCAGAGATCAGAAAATATAAAAGGTTATTTACTTGTTTTCAGATAATTTCTGTCTGAAATCCATCAAAAAAATAAGAAGGATAAGGTTAGAAAAATAATAATATTATGCTTTGTATTACACTTACAGGTCTGCAAGATACTGTACATATGTTATCTCATTTGATTATTTAAACTTATGGGGGAAATAGATCCTATTTTCAGTCTATTTTGTGACTTTGTATATTCTTTTTTTTAGTTACAAGGGAATACTTAATCTACATAAAGTGCCAATAATACTCCTTCTATTCAGCAGCAAATATTCATTGAAAGTTTCCTAAGGTGTTTAGCAGTATTTTGAGTTCTACTGGTACACAAGACATTAAGACATCCCCTGCCATCAAAGAGATGACCACTTACTAGAGAAATGGCCTACATGAATGAAATTGTAAAGGAGATAAAATTCTATAGTGTTATCTATGATAAATGATAAATCAGCGTAACTGAGTGGAAGGTGACAGCATAATAGGGTGCTGGTGTATACCAGGCTTAACTCAAGCTCATCTAATAGTTTAGGTTTGGCACTAGAACGAAATTAGATGCCCATGGATCATCTAACGATTAAGAAAAAAAAAAGGTTTATTTAGTCACAGAAATGAAAGGATAGCCAGAAAAGATAAAGTGTTGGTTCATGTAGATGTGGCCTCCTCATCTATGGAACAAATATGGTCAGCAGGGTAAAGTGGCTTGCCTAGTATTGGGACATCTATCTGTCAAGGAGAAAATGATGGTCTACTCTCTTTAAGTCAGGGCAATGGTCAAAGACTCAGTCCCCCGGATCAATCAAGTCTAAGGGGTAGCTTTTTTGCTTTTGACTGGGGAGGAGGGGGGCAGGGGAGGGAGACTATATTAACCAGCATTGAAGATACACTGGTAGATATTATTTCTACCATAAAGGGGTATAGACTAAAAGTGCAAAAGGAATTCAAAAAACATAGGTGCCCAAATTATTGTAGGACTGTTCCTTTGACTGTATTTCTGCATACTTCCCTAGTTATCATCCCTGAAATTCAATCTCTGCCACCATCACTACTGCCTCTGTTACCCTTATTCCCAAATAATCCTTGAAAGGAGCCCAAGTTTCTTAGTAATCTATGGCACATGTGGAAGGTGAGAGATTTTTCTTCTCTCTCTTCATATTTTTCGTATGGCTTCAGGGAACTTTTTAAAGAGAGAACAAACCTTTCATAGCATGTCTGCCTTACTGTTGATCAGCAAGGTGTCAGGGAGACCCAGCCAATGAGAGTCAGCCAAACAATTAAGTCAGGAACTGCCCAGGCATTCCATTCTGTGTCAACAACCCAGGGCCCACCCTGGAGATTCTTAGCATTTCAATCGGCAAGCGTAACATTCAACAGGGCTCTTCTCTCTCTTTCCTTCTCTCTCTCTCTCTCTCTCTCTCTCTCTCTCTCTCTCTCTCTCTCTCTCTCTCTCTCTATCTCATTTAAGCTTCCATCTCGACGACCTGGGGACCAGGGGACTGTCACCATAAAAGAATGTCAACAGCGTTGCTCAGGAGTCAGAGGTGCATTACTTACACACACTCCCTTTGTTCTTTCTTTTGGCTCTGCCCTCCAACAGGCATTCCAGAGGGTACTGATTGGTCCCCTGGCATGCTGCCTAGTATGTGTTCAAGAGAGGCAGATAGAATTGTATATCCTTCAGTGTATTTTTTACCTCCTCACTGGTAACTATGAAGTAAGAGTTTCAAAAAAAATACATACTACAGCTTCCCAGTGGCATCCATCATCTTTCATCCCTTCCATTTTCTAAATAACATCAGCAATAGCAGCTAACACTAATATAGCACTTTAAGGTTGGTGAAAATTTTTATACCATATCACAATAACCCTGTAAGGTGGGTTCTATTGTTATCACCACTATATAGATGACAAAATTGAGGCCAAGAGAGGTTCAATTACTTACCCAACGTCACACAGCTCTTAAGCGTCTGAGGTAAGATGAATGAAAACGTAGCTAAGTTAGACTACCTGATATAAGTGGAGAGTTACCTTAATGACACATCCTTAACGCACCTCCCTTTTCACAAGAACGTCCACAGTTATTTATCATTCCTAGATGATGAAGGTTTGGTTCATGGTGTGGTCTATCTCCTGGAGTGTCCAATGACTCTCTGTGGATGTGAACAGGTCGCATGGAATTCTGCCCTCTGCCCTCTACTGCGATGCAATCTGCTCCCCTCTCTCCATGTGGTTTTGGCTATCTGAGGCTTCTCTGAGTTGTCCATTATTCAGAGATTTCCTATGACTACCTGCATAGAAACAGGAGGGAACTTGGGAATTCCCTGCCTCATTAAGGCTTTAAGCAATTAGTCAAATTTTGAAATCATTTGATGCAGCAGAATCTTGGGCAGAGCTTCTGTGACTCTCAGTTTCCTCATCTGTTTAATGAAAGGACCAGGCAAAATAGCCCCTAAGGTTCTGATCTCACCTAAAAGAGGGCTCCAGTTCTTGAAGCAATCTCACCTGATAACAGATTCATTACTATTAGATTCATCAGCTGCAATCAAGATCATTACATTCTCTCCTTTGGAACATATATCTGTCACAGCTTGACTAGGGATAATTGACAACGACTCAGTCTCCTCAGTTATGGAGACCTGTATCTCAGTATCACTCTAGCATCCTTTTTGATATATTTTTTTTATTCTCAAACATCTATGTACACATGTGCTCACACACACATCCTTATTCCTCAAGCAAATCCACAATAGTCCTTCGGGTGTCTCCTTCATGAGGCCCCAGAAATTTTTCTAAAACTCAACTCCTCCAAATGGAGGCATTTATATATTCATAGAACCCAGGGATGTTAGAGGTGGAAAGCACCTTACAGTGTCTTCATATACTTCCATCTGCTCATTATACTAATGGGTTAAATGAAACCCACTGAAATTAAGTGCCTTATTCCAAAGTTACACAGTGAGAAAAGTGACAAAATTGAGGTTCAAAAATGGTTCCCACCATTTTCTGACTCCTTCCAGTTTCCAGATAATTCACTGGCATTGTCAGTCTGTCTGAGGTTGTGTAGTATTATGCAGGGAACACCGGATTTAGGCTCAGATGTCTTAGGTCTGAGGCTGGCTCCAATATTTATGAACCATGTGACTTGTGAAAATTATTTAACCTCTCACGGTGACTTGATTTCCTCATCTGTTAAAGAGAGATAAAAGTATGTGCGTTACCAAGGTTATATTTATATTATTTATATCTATCTATATCTAGATAGATATATACACATACATATCTATGTATGTATATATATGTGTATATATATGTGTGTGTATATATATATGTATATATATATATATATCCATGTTATTGTGATAATTATTTCATTTGCATGGACACTCTGACCCCTGGGAACATTGAAGAACCAAGTAGCCACACAATGCTCCCTCACACACCATATCCTTACAATGTCTTTGTGAAGAAAAGCAGAAAAGAAAGCATTTGTCATCTTCCCTTCCTCCATAATGTTCTTTCTTAAATTACTCCCAAGGTTATTTCCATTTGATCCAGACGACCCATACATAAGCCAAAGAGATTGTTTTCTTTCTCATAAAAGGGGGAAAGACACCCATTTAGCCTGAGACACTTTCAGTGAGTGAAATATTGAGGCTGCAGGTATACTATATTTGCAGCTTTGCATATGGACTGGTTCTTAATGAGGACTTGGAATCTCTGACACAAAGAATCCTGGTAATAGAGACAGTTCAGGCAGCTGCGTATGTACAGAGCAAACTTCTTGTGATCCAAGAACATTGCACAACCCATGATTTCTCATTTTGAATTTTACTATTTTTTTCCTCCTCGTTGGGCAAGGAAATAACATTCCAAACATGGGCATCACTATAACCTAAAAGTGATATATTTCTGAACAAAAGAATTAGGAAGTGCAAATGTAAAGGCTGTAAGAGTACCATGAACTCATCCTCTATGGATAAATGGTATGTAGTCTTTTCCATGAAGAGGCAGCCTATTAAATATAATACCTTAATACATCTGGGATGAGTCATGAGGGTGAGTTAATTGGCAAAAATCTTAGCCTTCACATTTCCTGATTTAATTTTTTCTCCTGGTCTTGCAACCTGGAATCCATGACCCTAACAATTTTTCCATTTTGCCTGAAGAAAATATTTGGAAATTTCTTAGTCTTTCAAATCTCCCCTAGAGTCAGCATAAGGTTACTCCATACTTAGAACCTTGTCTCTGGCTTTCTCCAGGATTGATTAAGAGCAACTCAACAAAGGGATATTCAGGTTAAGAGCCTCATTCAGACTCTGCAGGAGATATTGATGCCCTCTTTGAGGGTATCTATGGGATCAAAGTCACCATTTGCTTCTCTGTGGCATGAAGACCAAAATATCTCATTTCTCTCACTAATGGGTAAATCTGTATAGATCTACATATTTGTTTCTAATCTGCAAGGTAGAGAAATCAGATAGTTGTGTTTTTAATGTTTCTGGCATACATATGATGCCATAGTGAATGTGAGATAGTATTTTCCCTCTTGGAACATGTATTCTAAAACAGAAAGATATGGAGTCTCGTTCTTGTTTGTTTCTCAACAAAACTGCTCAAGAAGTAGATTGCAATATTTACTTTTAGCCGAGATGGGTAGCCATTTGGATCTTTAGGTCACCATCATTCTCCCTCCAATATTCTGACACTTCATACGTGATCAGCTGTGTAAGGAAGAGGTTTATAGGATTTGGACCTATTGGAAGAAACCTTAAAGATCTTTTTTCACAGGCAAAGAAACTGAGGGCTAGGGAGGCTAAATAACTTGCTCAAGGGACAGAAGAGGTAGTAAGTAACCTAGCCTAGAGTAAGGAACAAAGATTACAGTTTTTGTTGTTTTTTTTTAACTTCTTTTACTTCAAATTCAATGATGTTTCCATGTTGTGCCTTTCCACTTCATTTCTAAGGTTTGTTGAAGAGGTATAAAATTTACATAATTCATGTCTCTGCATCCTTGTAATATTGTACTTACCTTATTCAATCAATTGACCAAGCAACATGCATTTATTATCTAATATATACAATAATCCACTGTGAGATGTTCTGTGGCTACAAAGACAAAAATGTAGTAGCCTCTGACCTCCAAGAACTTGTTTTCTAGGAGTTAGGATATAGGGAGGAAAGGAATATGTAAGTAGAAACAAAATACATATAAAATAAATTTAAGTTATGTGTTTTCCAAACAATTCCTGGTCCTATTCTTAAAACTTCCAGGATTGGAGGGGATTCCATAATTTGATTTCAGTTTATTCTTATTGACCTGCCAATACCATCCCCCTCCAAAAAAAGGCAATGGAAAAGAAGACTCTTTTTCACAGAGATGGAAGTCACATGACAAAGCACCAATATGACTACATCACTCCACTATTTGACAAAGTCAATCTTTGTTGCTGAGTCATTTCAGTCATGTCCAACTCTTCATGATCCATTTGGGTTTTTTGTAATCTTGTTTTGTTTTGGTTTTTGGCAAATATACTTGAACAGTTTGCCATTTACTTTTCATTTTACATGAAGAACTGAGGCAGTGTTAAGTGACTTGCCCAAGGTCACACAGCTGAGGCTGGATTTGAACTCAGATCCTCCTGACTCCAGAGCTGGTGCTTTTATCTACTACCTAGGTACCCAATAAACTTTAGCAGCTCCATATGGCCTCTGGAATAAAATTCAAACTCTTCTGTTTAGTTTTTAAAGCCCCTCAGAACTTTCCCTTACATATTTTTCTAGTCCTATACATCACCCCACCCCATTCACTCTAGTCTGCAATCAAATTGGCCACCTCTTTTCTTGATATGTCATCCTATCAGCTGTCTCTTACCCTAGAGTTATCAGTCTTCATCTCTACTTCATAGAATCACTCACTTCTTTCAAGATGCAAGCCAAGTGTCAACTTTTTCACAAAGCCTTTCCTAATCCTCTCAATTGTTAGTACCCTCCTTCCCAAACCATCTTGCAATTAATTATTTTTAATTTAATCACCTCAGAGTTATTCTTCATATGCTTGCAGTTCTCTGCTAGGATACAAGCTTTGTGAATAAGGAGTGTTGCATTCATCATTTTTGTATCCCCAGTGCCTGACACATAGTAGACTCTTAATAACTTTGTTCTGATTGATTGAATGAATCAAACTCTTAATGTAGACAACCCTTTGGGGTCCCTTCCCTCACACTGAGATCCCAGGAACATAGCCTTTTTTTAAAAAAAATTCCCATACCTTCCCTTAGTAGTAAATTTTGAGTACAACCAAAATAACTTTACAAATAAGAGAATGCACAAGGATACAAGTTACGTTCAGTGATCAGCAATTACGTGTATAGCAAAAAGGTGAGGAGTTTCACTTTGTTCAAGAGACAAGGTGAATGACTCTGCTCCTTCTCTTACACCTAAACTTTCACTGACCCAGGTCTTCTGGTTAACAAGAAATAGGCTTTTTCTACTTTGCTCCAACCCCACCTTGCACTAGCTAAACTCTCCGTAAGCCCCTTGATCATTGACGCAGTGGGTTCTCTCACTGGTTCCTTCAGTTCTCCCCCAAGGCCAGGCCAAACCATATTGTCTAACCCGTTATCTCAGCTGCTACAGAAGTCTCTCCTAATCCACCACTTTCCGAACCACTCTTCTCTCAGAACACTTGACTTTTCATTTTGCCTTCTGCTTGGTTGAACCTAGAGGGACCTTCAGCGTAATTAATTTTAGCCCTTTGAGGTGAACATTTGCGTATATAAATCATCATTTACTTGACATTCCTGGAAGGGAGAGAGACTAGAAGTAGAAATGGGGATGGGGGGAGGAGGAGGAGCAATTCCTAGAGACACCATCCCCAGACATCTGACAGCAAGTTTTCCTGGTACACAATGCTTGTCTGTTCCAGAGGCCAGAATGATTTTCATTTTACTCAGCATTTGGCAAAGGGAGTTGTGAGGTGGTTATGGATTGGGTGACTCTCCCTCTGCTCAACTAGGCAAGGATGATTTATTTCACAGCTTCCTAGTTTTCCATAGAGAGAAGGGATGTGAAGGGGCTAGGGCTGGGGGTGACATGAGTGGGAGGGGGGAAGGGGAATGGCAAGATTTATATCCAGATGGGAATGCAGAAACTAGGGTGGAGATTGCCTTCAGGACTCTCTACAATGGGGGCTATTCATCAAGACGACTGTGAAATGTTCAGGGTTAGAAAATGTTCCATCTGCTTAATCATTGGTAAAGGTTGAGGTCCCAGCAAAGAAGGAGCTAACATGGGAGCTGATTCCCAGCTCATATGTCTCCATAGAAAGTCTCCCCATTATTTTATGAGCTTCTAACCTCACCTTTCTCTACCCTTCATTGTCTGTGAGAGTGAAGATTCAGTTTCTTTCTCCTTGGGTCCCATGGGCTTAAGTAATAGTAGCCAAGTATCTTTCCATTTGCTGTATGACAGACCAGGGTTGTACCACATTGCATTGTCAAAGGGTTATGATTTGGAATTTAAAGACCTAGGTTTAAATCCCAGCTCATGGCAATTATCTCCTATGTGATCCTCTTTAGGTCTCATTTTCTTCAGTTGTAAATTGAGGGGATTAGACTAGTTGATTTCTAAGGTGCCTTGTAGCTCTAGAATCTATGATCTCTATCATTCATGACATGTCTCAGTAAGAGTAATAAGAAATGAAATGAATCTTCCCCCATCTTATAGATGATGATATCAGGGCTAGACGAAATGAAATGATTTTCAAAGTGTTGGTCACACAGAGAAGTAGTGTCAAAAAAAGAATAAAGACCCAGGTACTAGTAGTTTCCCGCCACCTGTCAGAGAGAGAGAGAGAGAGAGAGAAAGAGAGAGAGTGATAATAAAAGAAGCTACTTCCACCTAATGGACTATTTGTTTTGCTGCCATCTGTCAGAGATGTATGAGGTAAGCTGAAGATGATCTTGACCAGCCATTTTGGCCAACTAGTCACGAGAGCTCTTAGAAAATATCAGCCGGTATGTATTACCACCTCCTATCTTCACAGAATAAAGCTGATACCTTTGCTTTAGGCTTCTTAGACCCACTGTCATCTTTGCTTCCTAGCTCTCATGTCTTTTGAACATAAGGCTGTTGTGCTTAAGTGCTCATTTCTTGCTAGGCAGTGAGCAATTCCAAGAAAAACCCATTCTTGTTGAGTTATTTTCTGAATGCTATGCAAACATGTCTAAATTATGTTGCAGCCAATTCCAGCCTAATTCCAGCCTAGGTTTTTGACCTCACTTTAATTCAGGCAAGAGGAGAGAGAGAGAGAAAGAGAGAGACAGAGAGAGAGAGAGAGACAGAGACAGAGACACAGAGACACGGAGACAGAAAGACAGAGAGAGACAGACAGAAAAGAGAGAGAGAGAGAGAGAGAGAGAGAGAGAGAGAGAGAGAGAGAGAGAGAGAGAGAGAGAGTACTCTCTTGCCTTTGATTCAAAATGCTAAGGTTCCATCTCCAAGCAGATGAAGGATTTTTTTCTAAATAGTCTGTACAATGAAAAGGCATCATCTCAACCCCATCTGATATTTCTGAATGGTAAAAATAGAACTTTTATACAGGACATTTCAGAGCCAAGCTGTCCAGTGCCCTGGACAAGGATGAACAAAATTAATCCAGGCAGGCTTTCACTACACCGTCACATATCTTCTGTGAGATGGATAATAGGCTGCCTTCAGGCGGCAAGACAGGACTGGCCCCTTTGAAAGGCCTCCCCTAGAGAGGGCCAGAGTTTGGCTACAACTAAACAAGAGAGCTTGGCTCTGTGGGTTCAGAAAATCCCAATTAGGACTCAGGCAACGACATGAATCTGATTCTTGTCTCTAACAACGATTTTCTGTACGAGTCACCATACCTCTCCAAGTCTTGGTTTCTTCAACTGTTAAATGAATGAAAACAATCTGTAAGAGTGATTTTCAAATCTTGTTACACAAAACTCCTAGATTTTATATGGTATGTCTGGATGAGGTGTGTGGGTGGGAAGGTTCCTTGAATGTGGAGACATCATTTCCTCCTTTCTCTTCCTCCTCTCATCCTCTTCCTCTTTCTCCTAATCAAAAATGTGTATAAAGCAATTGCTAATGCAAGGTGTTTCTAAACTGACCTCAGAAATGGATGACTAAGACAGCTTAGAGGCTTATGTTCTTAGGAAGCTCTGTTACATACAAGCAGAGATGTAAAGGTCACGTAAGCACCGGAAAAAAACATTGTGTAAGACGAGAATAATTGACGCAGTTAAAGTCCATGATCTGGCTAATTTCCACAAAGGAGCAGTAAATGAATAGATTGTGCTTCTGTTGATGCTTCTTCTCTCAATCTAATGACTTATTTATTCCCCTGAAGGCTGCTTTATTCATCAAAGGCATTTCATCAGATACACCTCTGACTCTGAGCATGGTAGCAGCTACATGGAAGTGCCTTAAAACCTCATAGAATAAATTTTAGAAGGTATTACCAACAAAAAGAACACCTTCAATAAGCCTAAGGATCAAAAGGGGAAATGCAAACACAATTCCTCACTCCACCAGACTCCACAGGTATCTTTTGATTTTCAACTCTAGTTCAGGCTTACTTGAAGGAGGGAGAACTGCAGATGGATTTAAAAAGAGATGAACACTATAGGCCAACTGGGCCAAAGCACCTGCCAGAAGATTGAGGTTGATATATGTGGGGAAACAGGAAGGAAGCCCTATGAATCCCACAGTGAGGTACATAGTATAAATACAAGGAGTTATTTGTTACTGTTCTCTTGGGTGTATATTATCATTTCAAGCATGGGTACCCAGGCTCTTTTCCTTCCAGCTCAGGATATAAAACAGCTATTTTCAAGCACTGTTAGTAGCAAGTAGGGGTATTACACAAGCTGCTGACCTAGTGCCCACCCCGCAGTCACAAGCAGATCCAATTTTGCAAAGCGCTATTTTTACAGCAACATAACATTTCCACATTGCACTCCCCCGCCCCCACTCCCCACTGTAGACCCATGGAAATTTTGGACAAAATAGCCAGGTTCTGGCCTATGAAAATATTTTATCTCCTGAGTCCGACTGTTGATGTCTCCTTCCTGTGGTTATACAGTACTGGTCAAGATGAATTGTGCTGGATCAAGTGAGTCACTTTGAAACGAAGAAAAGGAGGCTGTGGATGGGAGGGGTTTGAAGGGAAGAAAGCTTAAGGTTTGTTTTATCCTCTGATGTTTCCAGAAGATTATGGAAGCGGAGAAAAGGAATTTAAAGTGTGGTTCTTGTCATAAAGACATTGAGTGGAAAACCTATTGTGGGGATCTGCTTTTATCCTTTGCTCAGTCACTTCCAGAAAAGCATGGGTTTAATTTATAAACCCCAAGAAAGATGCCACTCCCTGTCAGCTGACCAGAACTAGCCTGAATTCTCCAAACCCAGATGGCCTTATTTTCCAGCCATTCTGCTCTAAGTAACAGAGTTAGGAATACCTATTACCCAGCAGGCTCTCTCCTTCATTCTCCAGAGGTAGGTCTGTCTATACTCCTCTATACATTGCTACTGGTACAAAATTCAGCCTTATGTGTGTGCATCTTTGTGCTTATGTGGATGCACGAAAATATGCTGCCAGTGGATAGCTCTGATCTTTTCTTTACCCTGCTGAAAAACTCTTTATGGCTCTCCATTGCCTATTAAATAAAATCCCAAATCCTCAGAATAACACTTGGGAGTTCCTGAGTTCTGGCTCCAGTGAGAATGGCTGCCTGAGGCAATGAAAACAACACAGGGTCTGAAGTCAGAGGAGTCATGGTGATATCTGGAGTCTGCCATTGGAGATGTCTGTGGCCTAGACCAACTTAGTTAAGCTCTCTTTTTCTTGGTTTCCTCATCTATAAAAATGAAAGGACTGGGCTAGATGGAAGGAAGCTAGAGTGGAAGAACAGATAAAATACTGGGCTTAAAATCAGAAAGGCCCAAGTTAAAATCCTGCCTCAGCCTCTTGTTAGCTGAATGACAAATTGCTTATTCTTTGCCTCAGTTTCCTCATCTGATGCTTGCTGTTTGGCCTTCTTGAAGAGGACTTTGATGTTAAGGAGGTGATGCCATGACATGCAAGTGCATTGGATGGAAGTATAAAATGGCTAAGCAAGGGACAGGGAAGGGAAGGGACTTAGTAGACTTTCACTTCTTTGATCTTTCAGTTTATTTCCAGCTCTGAATTTATGATCCTGCCTTTTCATTTCTCTGCTACTGTCCCACTAGTCTAATTCATATTGTCTAGCATTATAGTTAAACTTTAAGCTCATTCAGGGTGGAAAATCTGTGTTATTTATCTCTATATCTTCCCTGATGCCTTGCCCATAATGAGTACTCAATCAATATTTGATGAATTAAAGATTGATCAACTCAAAGATCACTGAAGTTAGAAGAAATCTCAAAAGTTACCATATATTTTTCAAGTGAATTTTACTTTTCACTTAACAAAAAATCAGGTTTTTTTCTTTTCTATTCCCTTCATTGAAGGAAAAGAAAGGCAGATTTCTTATGATATGTATATACCTATACAAATAAATATATATACATATATATGTGTGTGTCTATTTATGTCTGTGTGTACATATATACATATATATATATTCACAAAAAAGGCACATTTGTCATATCTAAAATAATGTATTAAGTTTTATTCAATATTCTATTAATAGTCTATTGAAATATTTAATTATATACTCTAAGCCTATCAGCTCTTGGTCCAGAAGTGGATAGTATGCTTCATCATTGATCACTGGGTTAATCAAAGTTCTTAGTCTTTCAAAGGCATATTTTTTGCAGTGTTATCATTGTTCTATAAATTGTTCTCCTGATTCTGCCCCATTAACCATGTATCAGTTCATACAATTCTTCCTAGGTTTCTATGAAACCTTTCTTCTCATCATTTCTTATGATATAATAGTAGTCCATCATAGTCATATTCCACAATTTGTTCAACCATTCTCCATCTGATGGGCATCCCATTAATTTCCAATTCATTGCTATTATAAAAGCACCATAGATAGGTATAAAGACTGATGTCTACATATCCATATCTATCTGTATTTTCATGCCTCTGTTGCCATCATTCTATCCACTGTACCATCTAGGTACTCACATGAAATTACTAAAATAATTCCAAGCAGTCTGGAGGCCTCATACAACACAAAATTCGTCTATTAATAGAAACTTGAGAAAATCTCTTTCCTTGTGATCCTGGGCTCCGAGCATAAAGCTATACTGATGGAGACCATCTTCATCAGCCTATCTCATCCCCGTTTGCCTGCTGACTGGCACTTTTCCATTACTACCGCAGCTACCTATTTTGGGAAAACTAACCCAGTAGCAAGTATTCCCTGATGAGTTGTAAATCACAGCTGAGAGCTTATCACATTTTTGGCAGAGCTCTTTGTTCAAGCCATGCTAAGAAGTCTTCTGAAGGTCAAGAAAAGGGAAATGGTAGAAAGGGTTGGGAGAACAAAGGCCAAACAGAAAAGACCTAGGGTGTTAGATCTCCATGTCTCTTTGCCGTTATGTTTTAAGGCAAATCTAGGGGTTATGTTTTTTGTTTTGCTTTGTGTTTTTTTTTCTCTTTTTTTCCCCCAGTTGTCCCTGGGAGAAAATTTATGTGAGAAAACAGGAAGTTGGGAAATAATGAAGTAGCAGAAAGTATTTTATTGAGGGAGCATTGGCAGGAATGTATCATCTTACCCCATCAGTATGCCTGGTCCATTTGCATGATGGCTATTTCATCACTTGGCTTCTCTTTCAGCCCTGTAAATTCACGCTTTTCAATTTTTACAGAACAGTTTATGAGCTGGGAGGCAGGATGTTAGGGGCTCTGTTGTCAGGATGGTGTGTTTGTCCTTTGTTGCCGAAGAAGACCAAAGCTGTTGTCAGGAAGTGCGTTGACCATTAGGTGTTTTTCTTTCCTTTGCTCTACATGTCTAGTAAACCAAATTTCTAGATTGACTGAGAGGTCAGAAAGAGGTCCATAGGGATGAGGCATAGAAGCCTTGAAGGATGGGAATGAAGCCTTCATGAAAATCTGTGTCTCTCCCCAATTGATAAATGGTCAAAGGATATGAACAAGCAATTTTCAGGGGAAGAAATCAAAGATATCTATAATCATATGAAAAAGTGCTCTAAATCACTATTGATTAGAGAGATGCAAATCAAAACAACTCTGAGGTACCACATCACACCTGTAAGATTGGCAAACATGACAGAACAAGAAAATGATAAATGCTGGAGAGGATGTGGGAGAGTTGGAACACTAATTCATTGTTGGTGGAGCTGTGAGATCATCCAACCCTTCTGGAGAACGGTTTGGAACTATGCCCAAAGGGCTACAAAAATGTGCATACCCTTTGACCCAGAAATAGCGCTACTAGGACTGTATCCCCAAGAGATTATAAAAACGGGAAAGGGTCCCACGTGTACAAAAATATTTATAGCAGCACTCTTTGTGGTAGCCAAAAACTGGAAGTCAAGGGGATGCCCATCAATTGGGGAATGGCTGAATAAATTATGGTATATGAATGTAATGGAGTACTATTGTGCCATAAGAAATGATGAACAAGAAGACTTCAGGGAGGCCTGGAAGGACTTATATGATCTGATGCTGAGCGAAAGGAGCAGAACCAGGAGAACTTTGTGCACAGCAACGACCACAGTGTGTGAGAGTTTTTTCTGGTAGACTTGGAACTTTGTAATAACACAAGAACTTACTGAGAAAAAAAAAATCCTAATGTCAGTCTTCTAAGGCAAAATGCCTTCCACACTCAGAGAAAGAAATGTGGAAGTCATTTGCAGAATGTAGCAGATCATGTTTGTGTGTGGGTGGGTTTCAGTGTATTATGTGTTGATTTGTTATATGATTTCTTCCATTTATTTTAGTTCGACTACGTAGCATGAATATAGTGAAAATGTGCTCAATAGGAAAGTATATGTAGAACCTAAACAGAATTGTATGCTGTCATGGGGAGGGAGTGGGGTATTGGGGAAAGGGTGGGGGGATAAAATCTTAACTTTAAGGAAATGATTGTAAAACATTAAAAAAAAAAAAGAAAAAAAGAATCTGTGTCTGTGGCCTATTCAAGTTTCAGGGAGAAGGATGCTGCAAAATCCAAAAGATGTGGTCCTAGTAGTACATTTGGTACTTTCTAGAGAATGCTCTATCTTTCTTCACCTACCTGGCCCTCCGTTTCCTTATGAAGGGATTAGATCAGACAAAAAGTGAAAATCTCTTACTGCACTAACATGCTATAATTCTAGGAGTTTTTTGTGTTAAGATATAAATAGGGAGCCTTTGTTTTTACGATGTTAAAATTTAAGAGTCCATTGAATTGACATTGGTGCTCTATACCAACAGTGCCAAGCTCAAAGAAATAAGGTTAGTCAATCATACAACAGGATTCCTGCAGGTCACATATTGACTTATAAAACCACATATTAAATATTATCTATGTTCTATTATATATTTTTATTTATTTTATTTTAAATATCTCCCAACTACATTTTAATCTTGTTCATGGTACACTAGGGAGCATTGGGAGCTGCATGTTTGATGTCTCTGTTCTGTCATCTAGTTCCACAGTTAATATGAAAGGATAGTAAGGGGGTAGAAATCACCATCTAGGTGAAAGTTCATATAGGTGATGCTTGGGAGGTGTGAAGGTAGAACAAACGAACGAACGAATGAATGAATGAATATAAAAGCATATATTCAATCCTTGCGATGTATCAGTTGCTGTATTAAATGTTGAGTATAGTCCATACTCCCAAATTGCTTACAATTCTAATAGGGGAAGGTAATACATTGGTTGGGTGGTTGCTGTCCTTTGTTTTTGAAGGAACCAAAATGACATCACTGTGTTGGGGTCAAGGTCCAGTGTGTCCAACTGTGACTGAGCTCAGAAGGCTCTACCACGTCAGGCACAAATAGTCCATATGAACATTTGGAATGGAGAAGGCTCTAAATTTGTGCATCTCACATATCTTTTGTGCTATGCAATTCTGCTTTGCTCATAGAGCACAGTGCCTATAATCAGGGCAGGCTGGACAGTCCTGTGCCAAGGCACTAGGGCAGCTAGAGCTGGATGAGTAGGAGCCCCAGGAGCAGGGTCTGAGTTCTAGTGTTGAGAATGCCGTCCAATATAATTTGGAAATGGCTACAAGTGATAAGATAATCTGGTTCTGGTTAAGATAAGGTGAAATCCTACCTCTCAGTGCCATGGGCCCCAGGAGTGGGAATCTGAGCTCTGGTGCTGAGAGGAGAGTCAGACTTCATGAAAAGGAATTATGAGGACCAGGAGGAAACAGGGATCATAAGGAGAAAAAGGAGAAAGAAACAGTAACTATTAGAAGGAGCCTGAGTTCTGGAAGAGGAGGAGTGAGATGGAAAAGTAGTCAATAAAATGGGAAAAGGAAGAGAAGACTGGACAATTGAGAGACTCAAGTCTTAAAGGCAAGTGAAAACAAAAGATTGCTGAGTACTTCAAACAAATCGTCGATGTTTTATTAGCAATAACATTAAACATGAACAATTACAATTCTTACTTTTTCAGCTCCACAAACCAATTTCACTGCATAAAATAACCCTTTTATTCAGTCCTTTGCTCTAAGTTTTCAATCAGATTCTTGATCCAGCCTTTTCTTGTTAGCCACTTTTATGACTGAGGTGACCTGGCTGAAGTCAGAAGTCATCAGATTGATGAGATCTCCCACCTTCACCTTGTTGGGAGTTCTACATTGTCCCACCAAATGCAGATTTCTTCTTCCAAAGCTGTGTGTTGATGCTAGGGATATCTAGGATATCTAGGGATGCTAGAAGATGTTCTCAAAGGCTTTGTCAGCAAAAACACAACGACAAGCAGGTCCTACCTACCTGGAAAGACTTTCCGCAAGTTGAGCATACATAAAAAATAAATACTATAAAAACAGGAGGTAATCTCAGAGGGAAGGCAATAGCAATGGGAAAGGAGGAGAAAGACTGGAAGAGACTACTAGCATTAGGTTAGATTTCAGCAGGGTCTCGATGAAAACTGGAAAAGCCAAAAGTTTGAGGTGAGAGCAGAGAACATTTCTATGAAGAACAATAAGGCCAGTTCAGACCACAGGGTGCATGGGACCTGTGTAGTACCATGCGACAAGACTGGAAAGGTAAACTGTGGTCAGATAAAATGAAGGGATTTCAATGCTAAAGCAGGGAGTTAATGTTGGATATGGAGGTTATAGGGAATCATCAGAGTTTATTAAGGAGAGTGATATGGTCATCTTTGTGCTTTAGGAAAATCAGTTTGTAGGATTAAAAAAAGTCCCCGTCTCATTTTTTCTACATGAAATAAGGAAAATGTGCCACTGCCCCTTACTAAATTAAAAAAAAATTCTAAAGTTGTCTTCTTTCTCTTTATGTATATTGTATATACTTATAATTTGCACATTTTCTCCTACATTAAAATGTGTCCTTCTTGAAAGCAGGGGGAACACAGTTCCATGAGGAGAGGAATCACAGCTTGTACTTCTCTGTACTTTCCCTAGTATCTATATAGATGGTTTGAACATAATAGGTTCTATAAAACACTTCACTTGGTAAGTTACTATCTTTCTGGGGAGCCAGTACTAGTTTTTACTAGTACTAATGAATATTAACTTCCGTATTTTACTAGGTGAAATGGATGAATGAATCAACTTCAGACCCTGAGAGTCTTTGCTTTCCAAAATGCTGTTGGAGATAGGTGCCCTTCCACTGCCAGAGGAGGAGAGTTCTGGAATTCAATTGGACACACCACATTTTTATGGTGGTTTAATTTTATCAAGAATTATTAAATGAATGGATGGATGGGTAAAATTAAAAAATCAATGAAGAATAAAATACCTCTTTTGCTAACAGGTTCTGATACTCCTTTCTGATATTATTTAAATCAGCAAGATAAATCTGTAAAAATCAATTTTATAAAGATCACTAGAAAAAAGCCTAAAATGTTCTTTTTATTGCCTACATTAATCTTATTCTAACACATTATAGAAGAATGGATATTAGCCAAGTAGTATAGTCATGTACTATGGAGACAGAAATCTATTTTTATAACTAAACCATTTTTCTAAATTGACACTGGTGCCTATGAAACTATAGTTCTACTAAAATATTGCAGCTGTGTGGAGCCACCCTAGACTCTAAGAAAAATGTTTCTCAATCTTTACATTTGTTTTTGAACAACCACCAGATCATACACTTATCTTTACAGATGTTCTTAATGTATTTCTGCCACATGGAGCAGTGGTATTGGTAAGTTCTGGTGCTCTACGAATCAATCAAATAGAAAACAGAGTTTTGATGTGTGTATGTGTGTGTTTAACAGATAATTTGATTCTTACTCTCTATAACCATGTGGGTTCACTTGGCCAAGATCCATTGTTAGCACTATTACTGCGATAAAAATCTTCTCCATTTAATTCATATGGAAGGCCATGCACATCCTCCAAGACCAGTGATTATCAGCCCAGGGTTTGTAATACTCCAGAGAATCATCAGTTATCTCAAGGACTATTGGAAAATTCTCAAATCCTCAGAAACAAATGACTATACTTGAAATTCACTTTAATGTGTACATGATGTACATACATGATGAATAAGTCCTTTAACTTGAGGGTTGAGTATAGAGATCGTGGTAAGAAATAGAAGAGAGAATGAAGTTCAAGGGATGCTGATGTTTGGTTTTATGAGCTAGAAACATAACAGATATTTAATAAATATTTTCTATTAGGTTTATTAGCCCAATACCTCAAAGATTTCAGACTGAATTTAAAGGGAATAAATTATCTTGCTCATAGAGTTTCCATGTAAGTTTCTCATAATATCAAACATTTGAAATGAAAGTGGAAAGTTCAGCCAAACACTTAAAGAAACATCAAAATCCCAGAATCTCCAGGTTAGAAGGGACCACAGAGGCCATCAAGTTTGATCCAAATTGGAATATGAATCCCCTCTATAAACCTTCCTAAAGAGTGGTGATCCATACTATAATATTTTGGGAAAGGAAAAGTTGTCCCCTTCCAACTTAGAAATTATGTGACTTTATGACTCTCAGCTACTGTGCTCTGCATATTAAACCTTTCAAAATGCAGGCTATGATTTCACTAGTTCTTTTGGCTGTCACATCACATCACACCACTGGCATCTCCCACCTTCCAATTTGTAACTATAAAGTTGATTTTTAAAACCAAATATAAGATCTAACCTTATTGTATTTCATCCTATCAGCTCCAGAACAATATTCTAGCCTATTAAGTTATTTTTGGATTCTGACTTAGCCATCATGCATATTAGTGACCATTGTTTTTATTGTATTTCAGTTTGATAAATATATCTTCTATTTCTTTAGGTCATTAATAAAAGTTCCTAGCACAGGGCCAAACACAGATCCGTGGGTTACTCTGCTGTTCTAAGTTAAAATTGAGCCATTAGTGATAATTATTTGTGTCTGACCATTCAATAATCTCATAATTTTCTTAATAATATTATCACCCATTCCAGTGATATCAAAATCAAATAGAAACACATCCCAGAAAGCTTCATACCGACTGAGAAAACCACAAATCAATATTATCTACCTTACATTGTATTTTTATGTTGTTAAACCTTTCCCAATTACATTTTAATCTAATTCGGACCATACCTGAATGCCATTGATGGGCATCATTTTTGACACCTCCGATCTAGCCTATATCTCTCTGTATTGATTAGAAGGCCTTTTTGAATGATTTTGTGAATTGTTTTGTTGAAAAACTAGGTAGACTATGTCAAGAGCATTATCTTTAAGGAAAGATCAGGAAAGTGTCATTGGCCACTCCAAAAGGGCATCTGGGTCTTGCCATCTGCCCTGCTACAGAATGCTTAGGATTTCTAGACCTCTGTTCTACAGCTAGATTCTTTTATATGGGATGCTTCTTGCAATTAGAATGCAAGTTCCTCGAATGCAGAAACTGCCTCATTTTCTTTTTCCACTTATCTTACAACATTAAGCAGAGTGCCTGGTACAAAGTAAGTATTAATAATTAATTATTATTATTCACTCATCCATTCTTTCATTCAGGAAGTGATTCTTGGGGGCATTTTTAATCCCTATTTCCTGTTTTAAATCATCATTACCCTTTTAATAATACATTTTAGAATTTTTTTCCAGGAAATGACACCAACCTCAGTGGTTTTATATTTGATAGGTTCCTTTCTTTGTCCTTTTAAAAAACTAGAGCAAGAGTCTTTCAGCCTCTCTCTTATTTTCCATGATGAACTATGGTTCAACAATCCCATCTACCAGTTCTTTCAGGACCATGAGATTTTCTTCCTTTTTGGCAAGTAACTTGAACTCATCAACAGCAATTCTGTGCTCTCTTATTTCCTTACACATTTTGGATCCCACCTCCATAGTAACCACTTCCATTCTATTCTTTCCAATGCACAAATCATTCTCCTTGTTGGAGAAAAAAGAAGCAACATATAAGCTGAATATTTCTGTCTTTTTTTTTACAGCATCTATTATTATCATCCCATTTACCCTGAGCAGGTGCTCTAACACCCCTTTGATCCTCCTCTTTTTTCCCCAATAAAGCTTAAAATTCTCTCTGTTATCCCTTACATTCCTTGCTTGCCTTATCTCCTTCTGAGTTTCTGAGTTCCTGGTACTGTTCTTACAAGATCGTGACACATTTATATTCATCCCAATGCCCGCCATCTATAAACACCTCTTATAAAATTTAAAGTCTTTGTCCTTGTACATAAGTCTCTGTAGACACCTCTCCCCTTTCCTTCTCACTGGAATTTATTTTATTTGCTTTGCTAGAATTTAATTCATGAGAGCTTCTCGTTCTTCCTGAACTGACTTCTACAATTTAGATCATTAGATCTTAGATACCCTTTCTTTTCTCTTTGGATTGACACTTTGAAATATTTGTCCTTTGAAAACTTGATCTCCTAAAATCTCGGGTACATGATAGGCTTTCATCTTTTCCTCTAAAATGAATTCTAAGATGAAAAGGTAACTTCTCTCTCTCCCATCACGTAGTTCCCACTATTTGAACTTTAGTATACTTATTAGTCAGATTTCAGTGACCCTTGTTAAGGATGAAATTATCTTTAAGGAAAACAAAAAATGTATTAAATGCTCAGCTTTTGTCAGAAAGAATGAGAGCTCTCCCAATATGCCCATAAATTGCTCCATTCGTGTTATAGTTTGCCTCTGGGACAGGTTTGTGATCTGTTTTCTAACCACTTCCATTCCCTTCTTTATCCAGGTGGTCTGTAGTATATTCTCATGATAATATGACTTTGGTTTCTTTTGTTTCTCATTCTGTTGCTCACTACCCAAAGGTTCTCTACCATGCTTTCCCCAAACTGGTTTTTTGTTCCTTGTTCACATGATTGTGTCATTCCAGTATCCAATGATATTCAACTTCATCTTCTTTTAGTAGTTCTTTTAATGAAATTTACTGTTTCAGAGCTATGACTCTTCCAGTCAATGGCTCCCATGACACCAAGTCCCAGTGATACACAGTGAAGGCAAATTACTGGTCTCCAGCTCACCTTGCTTGTTGCCAATGTTCTTGTACATTTTTATAGAGGCAAATACAGTCATGAATTTTATTCTTGGTTCCTTTCTTAGATTTTTTTTCTTATAAGTAGTCATCTCTATGGCTATGTTTCTCCATAAACTGTAGTTACTATCAATAATGTCTGCTCTGATATATATCTACCTTCTTCTTGAACCCTTTTCAATTTGAAACTTTTAAAAATAGATTTGCAGAATATATGCATCTGTAGATGTGTGTTCATGTATATATCTAGACAGATACATACAGACATATAAATGTGTATGTGTTCATCCCTCATTGCTGAAGAAGACCATGTCATCAGAGAAATAATGACATGACTTGCACTTGACTTTGTTTTTGAGTGAGGAAAGGCTGATATACAATACACTTTTGTACAACTATATATGTCTGTATATGCCTGCAAAAGACACAGATGTGTATGGGCAAACACATATAAAACATGTATATATTGTATACATATATACGCACATATACACATGTACACATAAACACAACTACTTCTATGCACAGTCAGTCAATAAAAATCTATTGTATGTTAACTTTGTGCCAGGCACCATGCTAAACACTGGAGATACAAAAAGAGGCAAAAGACAGTCTATCCTCAAGGAGCTCACAGTGTAATGGAGGAGATAACAAGCAAACAAATGTGTGCAAATATGCTTTATACAGGAAAAGCAGAAAATCATTCAGGGGAAGATAATAAAATCAAGAGTGGTTTTAAAGGGCTTCCTATAGAAAGTGGGAAAATTTTAGTTGGAAATTTAAGAAAGCCTATAGGCAGAGATCAGGAGAGAGGGCATAGGAGATGGCCACAGAAAATAATCTGGAGTCAAGAGATGGTGTATTTTGCTTGTGGAACATTAAGGAATGTCATTGGATTGAAGGTGGGGAATAAGAGGTAAGAAGACTGAAAAGATAGGGAGAAAAGGGGAAGATTAAAAAGGACTTGGAACAACAAAGAATATACATACATTTGTGTGTGTGTATCTAGGCACACAAGGCTATATTTGTGTATATATGCACATTTATTTACATGGTATATATAGACAGAGGAACATGTGTGTATATTGTGTATGTGTGCATTTGCATTTGTGTATGTGTGTATATATATACACACATACATACAAATACAGAACACATATACATATCTATAAGGGTGCATCACAGCACACATGCACTCACATATGAGTATATATGGAAGTATACATGCGTATGTTGACACATTCATGTGTGTGTATGTTTTAGGTTCTGTGTCGTAGCATCATTTGTACCCAGTTGCATCATCTAAAGCTAGTAGTAGCCATCAGAGTTGACAAGTCTGTCACTTCTTGGATATATGTCTCAAAAAGACATGTAATTTCTTTATTATTTTTGGTCTATGTGCTAAATATCATAGCTACTTGAGAATATCTAGATAATCTGCTTCATTTTCATTTCAGTTTTCATTTCATTTTATATTTCTATTCATTCTTGTGCTGGACACACAATCTATCAGTTTGGGTGGTCACCGGGTGATTGAGAAAGGTACCCTATACTCAGTTGTTGCTACTGCCTCACTCTGGATCAACAGGAACTATGTCTGAGAGGAGCTGGCCCACTCAGCTCTGAACTCCCTTGGACTATGGATTTTTCTTTATTTTCCTGGACATTTTCTGCCCTGTTGCTGTTGCTACTGAGGCTCCACTCTCCCATGCCCTAGAGTAGCTAAGTCACTCAACGCTGAACTCCCTTGGACCATTTGTCCTCATCCTCACACCAGACATTTTCCAGTCTGCCACCATGCATCTATCATTCTTTGTTCCACCACTTTCTTTTTGCTCTGAAAACTGTATCCAAACCAACACTACCATTGCCTCTGGAAAGGGAAGGTCAGCTTTCCCTAGAAAGACTGCTCTATTATTGCACTCACCCCTTCTATGTTTTTTCAGATGAAAACACCCCTCCTGGGCCACCATTTCCAAGATTTCCCCATAGGTGTGGTCTTTACCATTAGAATATAAGCTTCTTTATGGTAGCAACTGTTCTGCTTTTATGTTTTCCCTCCTAAGGAGTGCTTGGCATGGTAAGCCCTTTTAAAAACAAATCATTTATCTTTGCCAAGAAAATCTCAAATGAGATCACAAAGAGTCAGACATGACTGAAATGACTGAACAGTAATAACTTTTCATTCATGCATTCATTCATTGATTTTAGAAACATAAAGGGCATTCGTAGAACCCAGGACAGATTCTTGTACATTGTAGGTGATTAGTAAATGTTCGGTGAAGACGATGACCCAGCAATACTGTTACTAGATCTATACACACAAATAGATCAAAGAAGGACGAGGAGTGATACGTATACAAATATGCACAGTAACTCTTTTCATGGTGGCAAAGAATTGGGAACTGGAGAAGGGGCTATCCATCAAGTGTGGACTGGGTGAACAAGCTATAGTGTCTTAATGTGATGGAAGATTATTGTCTTGTAAGAGATTGCGAAGGGAAGGATTTCAGAGACATCCAGAAAGACTTATATGGATAGATTCAAAGTGCAATGAACAGAACCAGAATAAATTATACAAGAACAATATTGTAAAGACAGACAAGTTTGAAAGACTTGGGAATTCTGATTAACAAAATGACCCACCCCAATTCGGAGGACTCAGAATGAAACATGCTGCCCATCTCCATATGAAGTTGAAAGATCCAGAGTGTAAGCTAAAGAGCATTACACATACATATATACGTATACACACATACATATATGCACATATATAACATATATAATATACTTTATATATTATATATTATTATATATTATAATATATCATTATTATATTATATATACATACAAATGTATACATACATATGTGTGTATATGCACATAAGTATATGTATACACACAAATATATATTTGTATGGTGTGTATAGATGTAATACACACACACACACACCCCCCCCCCACACACACACGCACATATGCATTTCTCCCAGCATCTCAGAGGTATAATGTCCCTTATACTACCTTGGTCTGTGAGAAGGAAGTGGATCAGTCTCACAGGTTAGCCCAGTTTCTATATAACATTAGTCCCATGAAGTTCAAGTTCAAAGCTTACTATGCCAGTTTCTCTTGAGGTGACTGCAATATTTGGTCCAAATACCCGAATTCTCAGATTCTCATGCTTCCTGCCTCCAGGTCAGTTAGGGTCCTCAATTCTTTGTACCTAAAATGGAAAAGAATGAACAAAAAGTTCAAATACCCAAGCCCAGTTCTCAGGGGCCAAATGACTTAAAGAGTCAAGAAAAGGAGATAGCCATAAGGCATTGTCCCCCTTACCATGTGGTATAGATGAAGGAGTTTTTCACCCTCAGACAAAATGTAGCAGAGCACCTCACATGCTGAGTCAGGCCGTTTTAAAAACATCATCCTTTTGGGCTACTCAATAAATTCAAAAAGTCTGCTTTCAGTCACACAGTAGGCCAACACAGAATGTCCACACGTACTTCAGTTCCCCATTATTTCAGAATCATGACCTTAGCAACTTCCACATGAATGATTCCACCTTAGGTGGTCTAGGCATTCACTCAAACCTTTGTGAGTGACAAATAATATATGAATGAGAGACTTCAGTACTCTAAGGAAAAAAGTCAGTTCAGAAGAAATTAGCATGGAGGATAACCCAGCCAAGAAAACGAGAGGCATAATGACAAACTATTAACATAAACAAAGCAGGGCCCATGCCTTCAGCCTTCCCTCAGCTCAAACGCCATCCTGTAAAGTAGGATCTCAAAGGAACAGTACCCCAAAACCATGCAAGTGAGGCAAACAGCCTGACATCACCAGACATAAAACCCAGGCAATTTTATAGAGCTCAGGATGTTTAAAAAAGAAAAAAAATGGCCAAGGGGAGATGAATCTTGGACCATTAATGAAAGTTTATTTTAAAATATTTTACATTTTTTATTAAAGCAGAATGGGCAGGATATAAGCACTATAAACTTTCTATGCAGAAGATGTTGCTGGCATTCCAGTCCTGAGAATTATTGCCTTGTGCAAGGAGCCATTCTGGCCAGCTTCACTTTACAAGGGAAAGGTTACACTGAGTGTTTTTCTTATGTAACCAAAGAAAAGGTGGATGGGCTTTTGCAAAGAGTGTCCAGACTTTCCTTCTCTCCTCCATGCCTCACGCTTCACTCTCTCACCTCTGTTACCTTGTACTGGTTGTACCCTGCAGTGCCATCTCTAGATTTATGCTCCAAGATCTCTAGGATAAATAAATAAGATTTATTTCCTGGGTACCGCCTTATTCTGGCAAAGACAGAAGGTTCAAAATAAGAACCAGCTTCTCTAGGGTTCCCCTTCTTTTCTCCCCCTCTCCACTTAATAAGACAATCAATATTAATTCCTTTAATGCTCAGAGAAATGATTATTAAATAACTAATTGTTAATATTGAGGAGAGACAGGATTTATTCTTCTCTGAAATCTTATTCTCTACTAGACCAAATAGGATCTGAAAGACACTGCTGATAATGAGATTGGATTAGCTTTCTTCAGTCTTGCTCATTGTGTTCTACTCAGTTTTGGATGAGGATAAATTCTTTAAATTAGATTTCACAAGGTTGGGGGTGGTTTGGAAGGGAAGTATGAGTCAAGGAGGAAGGAAGGAAAGCCTGACAACTCTTCTCAAAAACCTATCAGAAAAAATATGCCTATCCACTTTTTCTTGGGTTACTTAAGGAAAATACTCAGTGCATGGCCAAAATACAGTGCCCCAGACCCTCATTAGAATAGGTCCACTTCTCATTATAATATTCATTATTTGTTAGCCAATCCTAGTCTATTGCCTTTCTCAGGAACACTCACTTTTCAAAGGGTTTATAAGTGTTGAGTGGATTCTATGAGGGGTCTTTGGCATTTGAGAGTGTCACTGGTCCCTTTTATTATTAATTCTATGCTAGGATGATTAATAAAATGATTAATTCAGAAATTACATCTCTCAAACTTTATATATATATATATATATATATATATATATCATAACACTCAAGAGGCATCTGGGTATGATGAAAAGAGCAGTAGACGTATAGTCAAAGAAAATGAGACCAAAATTCAGCTCTGCCACCTATGACCTGTGTGACCTTGAAAAGGGAGGGGAATAAAAATTTATTAAACACCTACTATGTGCCAGGCACTTTACAAATATGATCTCATTTGATCCTAACAACAACCAAGTGAGATAGGTGCTATTATGAGTTGAAGAAACTGAGGCAGCCAGAAGTTAAGGTCACATCTAGTAAGTATCTGAGGGCATATTTGAATTCACACCTAAGTTCTACCTACTATACTACCTAACTTTTTTGGCCAAATAATCTAATTTTTCTGTGCCTTGCTTTCTTAAGATGAAGGGGTTGAACCACATGGCTCTAAAGTCCCTTCTAGTTCTATTGTTATTTTCTCAGAGAGGATGCGACAATCCCTTTCCCCACCATTCAGAGCTTCCTGGGCAAGAATCCATCCCTTTATTAAAATATATATATATATATATATATATTTCCCATTGGCCTCCTTTTGTCTGAGCATAGTTGAGACAAAAGACCCATGTATATCTACCAGACTGGGAGAGGTAGACAAGAATCTGGTATAGACTAGGCTCCAATGCAGGAGGAAAACGATGCTTCTTCCTACTACAGCCTGGCTCATCTCATTCAAGGACTAGACTCCTCTCCACTGACTGAGTCATAGGTATATCCTGTCTCCTCGGGAGATTGAGTTATACACTGGCCCTTCCGTTGGCTATGAGCTGGTTTCACCCTTGCTTCCTCTTCCCTGGACCCTAGCTGTCTCAGGTTTAATCACAAATCTTTCCTTGTATGAATGAGACTTGTTGAATAAAAGTCTAATGCATTTGGCATCAATGATTAGCCTGCTTCTTCTGTGGAAATCCCTAAGTCCCTGAAAGCAACTGCCACAGAACGGGGCAGGCCCATTCAAATTTAGGTAGGTTGGTCCTTGGAAAACAGATGCTAGTTCAATCCATGGACCTGTACTCAGAACCTTTATAGGTTAGTAGGATCACAAGATTTAGAGCTACAAGGGCCTTAAACATAGTCTAGTCTAGGGATCCCTAACCTTTTCTGTGATGTGAACCCTTTGGCAGTGTGGTAAAGCCTATGGACTTCTACTCAAAGTAGCATTTTTAAATGAAGGAGGAGAAAGTAGGAACACCAAAAAAAGTGTCGAAATGTCAATTTTTTTTTAAGTTTATAGACATCAGTTTAAGAATTCATAATTTAAAGAAAAATCTCTCATTTTACAGAAGAGAAAACTGAGACCCAGTAAAGTTAATTAAGCCTTCAAGCACCCAGGGCAACGTCCATGTTGTCATGATCTCAATGAGATAATATTTGTAGAGTGCTTAACACAATGCTTGGCACATAGTAGATACTTAATAAAAGCTTGCTCCTTTCTTCCACTTTCTCATGTAACATAAGCCATTTATCAGAGGACTCAATTAAAAGAAAAATTCCTAATGTTCATCAGATTTCTGCTTTTTTGACATTTCAATTCTATTTCAAGAAATATTACTTGAGTTCCAACTCACAAGCTGTGGGGGGAAAATGAGAGAGAGAGAGAGAGAGAGAGAGAGAGAGAGAGAGAGAGAGAGAGAGAGAGAGAGAGAGAGAGAGAGCAAAAGAGAGAGAGAGACAGAGAGAGAGACAGAGAGACACACAGAGTCATACAGACACACAGAGACACAGAGAGACACACACAGAGAGAAATGACACAAAGAATACAGTACTGTTTTGTAGTCTTCTTATACAGAGAAAACAAAAATATAGAGAGTAAAGCGTCTGGGGCTACTATCCTAAAACCCAAATCACACTTGGAGTTTTGGTCTCCAAAGGGGATGATAAACCCTAAGGGCCATCATGAGCATTTAGGGGGTTTTCTCTAGTAATATAGCTCACAAGCCCCCATGAGTATGTTTTCCAAAATGATGGTTACCGATATCAAGTAGTCAGACAAACAAGGAGATTTTAGAAACAGATATTTATTAAGGTGATTAAGTCAGAACAGTAGGTATAAAATATTTCTCCCAAAAGTCTGAGATATACTATCTCATATATACATAGAATTATCGGAAAGTGGACTCAAGCTTAGAGAAAACATATGGTAAAGGGTCAACGTGCATCTCTTGGTTGGATAAAAGTTCTTTTCTTCCTTCAAGAAGTCATCATGAAGTTCCCCTTGGGCAAAGTAGAGATTTTTCCTGGCCTTCTTGTAAGTCCTAATAGCAACTATTGCTATTCTGAGGACATTGCTAGAATACAAAGGAGATGTCCATGTCTTCAGGAACTTTTGAAGTTGCCAAGACATTTCTTCACAAGAAGGAGATAGGAAGGACAGTGAAAAAGAAAGGTTTTATTTTTCTCCTCCCTTCCTCCCCAAGTGATTCCCTCCCAAGGGATCAGTCCACACTTCTGTGTCTCCTAGGGCAGTACTTCTGGGTTCTGAACTGGTCTGTTATTTTATCCAAATCCCAAGGGATCTGACTGAGTCTCCTTATCTAATTTCTCCCTTCCAAATTCACCCATTTAATTTAACGTCTTTGATTATTTGATTGATTACAATATAGCAGCTCTAGACTGCTAAAATTATCCACATGTTAGTTACATTAGATGGGCTGAGATTAGTTGAGATATATAGAGTGAAGGCTGTTGCTAAGTCAGCTATTGTCACCATCATGCCAATCAGTGATGATTTTTGTGGGTTTCATCACCTGATACTGATGAGAAATTCAGTCAACCAGTGACAAGAGATAGGAAACATGGAAGAATGGTAAGTGGATGCTCCTCTTTCCTCACCCCTTTTATTGACTTAAGAAAGTCCTGGTTCTCCAAATACGCAGGGGTAACCAGTTGCAGTACTGATCAGACAACTGGTCAGTCTCTTCTACGCTTCCTCTCTAGAAACTAGCATGTTTGGAAAACACAGAGTAATAAGAATCAGTGGATATGGCAGGTTCAAGAGCCCTTCCCACATGGTATAGATGCTATTACTATGACTTTAAAGGGGCCTAGAGCTTTGGGAGAGTGGATTGTAAGTTCTCAGGGCTGGCGAATGTGTGTGTGGTATAGAGAAAAAGAACCAAGAAAATTTATTTTCCAAAAGACTGAATAAGCTAATTGAAATACTTGAGAAAAATTGAAGAGATATTCTCTGAGGAAATTAAATTTAACTCTCTGTCCAGAGAATTCCTGAGAAATGTTGACTGTTATCTTGAGAGCTAAGTGGCGAGATAGCATGTCCAGAATTGAGGAGTCGGCAACTACTGTTGATGGTTGAGGTGACTGGCTGTGATCTGTCTCATTATGATATGTTGATGAAATATTTAAATTTGTCTTTGCATTCTTTATATGATATTGATTGATAAACTATATTGCCAGGCATATTAATGTTTATTTAAATTTGTGAGGATTTGAGAAGTTTGAGCAAAAGTTTGAGCTTTGAGAGCTACTGGATTAATTGCTGAGAGATGTGCATTTCTATTAACTTAAGATAAATTAGCAGTCATTTATCATGTTATTATTAATTCATCATAAGTTAATAGAAATGCACATCTCTCATTAATTAGAGTATATCTCTTGATTGCCTTAGAATCTTATATCAGAATTAATATTTTTGACTAGTATAATATACCTCATAGCCTACCAATAATGACATAGGCTGAAGGTTTTTATCTCTAAAGACTGCTATGCCTTCAAATGTTGTGCTGAGGTTATAGCTATAGGAAGGGTAGTAATTATTGTAGAAGAGAAGAGTGTTTGAAGGTTTCCTGGGGAAATCATATGATGTGTATGTTCTGAAGCTGGAAAGGATCTTGGAAATCAGAAGATTCTACAGCCATGGGACCATAGATTTAGAAATGGAAGGAAAATTAGAGATCATCTGATCTAACCTCCTCATTTTCCAGATGGGAAAAAATGAGACCCAGAGAAGCAAATTAACTTGGTCAAGGTTTGAACTTGCATCATCAGTCCAAAATTTGAGCCCAACACCAAACTCCCAAGGGCAGAGTCCTTTCCATTTCACCATGCTAATCCTGTAAAGCAGACTGTTAAAGGAGACTAAGGCGCCGGCGGAGGAGGAGAAGGATTGGGTAAACTATAAACTATTGGAAACCTCTAAATCTTCAGTGAATTCTCAAGGAAAAATAAAACTGCCTCCTTTCCTTCTGCCCTGTCAACAGAAACGATGACCAATAGACACACACAGAAGCTTTCTTTAAATCACTGGTACTTTGTTATCTATAATGGCTCAAAATTCATAGCTTAGGTGGAGTTTTGATGAATGACCAAAATTCATCTTCTCCTTAGATCAAGCCTGAGATTTCTCTGGGAACTCTGAGTCAGAACTTAATAATTTCCTTAGCTGAAGGAAACTTCATTGATATCCCTTAAATCTCTTCTATTTTCGGTTACCATAAGTTGTTTAAAAATGACTGAGTCGACTCCAACTCCTGAGATCCAGCAGACCTCTCACATTCTGTTGGTTGGTTCTGATTCTATTTTCTGAACATTTTTGCTAGGAGACAGCCCCAGCCCTCTATCCTATGAAATGTGAATTGTTCATTAACATATGTGTAGATAGATAGATAGATGATGTTATACAGTCAAAGCTAAGCTAATATGGAATCTTTATGGCTAATCTTTGTATTTCTTGCACCTGATATGGACCTACACACAGCAGACACTTAATAAATGTTTTTTGAATTGAAATGAATGAAATAGAATTAATGGAAGACATTAATTAATTAATTAAATAAAGGAAGCATTGCCTTGCTCTACACTCTCCATGTTTCTCTCCCCCAAAGTGGAGCTTTTTTGAAGTGTAACTATTTTTAATGGAAATCTTTCTAAAATGTATTACATGTTTTCTTGTTTTTAAAGAGGTACTATGAAACATAATTCAACATTTTTTAATGCCTTTAGTGACTTTATTGTGGTGAAATATAGTAATGCCATGAAAACTGGCCAAGGTGGGTAGGACTAAATGACTCTAGTTTTGTATGCTTTTTGAGTTCTGTCTTCTCCCTTGCCACTAGAATAAAAATTGCCATTTTCCATTTCTCTCAGCACCTGCCTACTAGCATCCCTCCATACCCAGGCCTTTAAAAACTACAGATAAATTAAGAGTAGTTAGGATCTGAGTGTGGGCCAGAGATGCTCTCTAGGGAAATTTACACTTTCTAATCTCAGTGCTCAAAAGTATTATCTAGTTGGTTTTTTGATATCTCCTCACCAAATTTCCCAAAGTTAAGTGATCCACTTCAAAAAGCAACAGGGTTCATTGACCAACCACAATACCAAAGGAGTAATAAAGAAAACTACTATCCACCTCCCAAAACCAAAGCACAGATTGAGATATTTTTCTGGACCTGGCCAATGCAAAAATGTGTTTTGTTTGATTATACATGCTTATAACAGAAGGGATTATTTTTATTTTTCCTGCTTTTTTCAATGAGGAAGAAAGGATGGAGTTGAGGAGAGAAGATAGATCTTCATTTGAAAATAAAATTTAATTTAAAAAAGAGTAGCGGGTTTTCCTCCATGGAAGCCTTTAAGAAGAAACTGAATAACCGCCTGCTGGAAATATTGTGGTGGTGATTTCTTTCATGTATAGACTGTACTGATGTCCATCCAACTCTCCAGTTACGTAATTGAGACCAAGCCCCACCCACATCTTATGCTTCCAGGCATCCCTAGTACCTAACATATAATGCCCTACTCATAACAGCTGCTCAGTAAGTGTTTATCGTTGCTGAAGGAAAGCTCCCTTAAGAGATAAGAATGAAAGCATCCTCAGCCTGGCACAATCCTTCCAGATATCACCTCATCCATCCATTCCCTTGCCTCCACTTGTGATGGTCCATTCCCCAGTCTAGACACTTGTGGGTCATTTGTTCATTCCACAAGCATTTGATAACCCTCATTCCGCATGTCTAGCACTGTGCTAGGCACCATGGGAGATACAGAAGGAGCTGATGACATAATCCTTGTCATTAGGAGTTTATAAATCTCTTTGAGGAGATGAGGCTTATGGAATAAAACTATGAGAGAATGCTAACAAATACAAGATAACAGACCTAACTGTATAAAAATAATGAATGCTTCACCCTTTCTTCAATATCTCCAAGGAGAAAATTCCACAGCCTCTCCCTGTCTTCTACGACATTCTATTCTACACTCAGCACCTTAAAGAAGTTGAGCCTTGATGTTCACTTTATACCAAGCTGTGCCCATGAGTTTGGTTAGTGGCATGGATCCTGTGGGAGGAGATGGCAAACAGAGAGAATGTGTCTGTCCTGGAGCTCTTGCCAATCCTGGACAGATGATGCTTTCCGAAAACCATGCCAGAGAATATGAAACACTGTTCATAGTGAGGTTGCTCATTTTTGAAAGGCTGTAACCAAATAATCTAGGAAAAACAGACTTGTTTCCAAGAGTGCAACTCTAGGCTTGAAGTAACTCTTGCAAGATATGCTATAGTGTGGTTCCTTTGTAGATCTGTTGTTGATTGGGAGATGACCCCAAAGGAATCGAAATATCAAAATATTATACTAATTCATTCTCTCTCTCTCTCTCTCTCTCTCTCTCTCTCTCTCTCTCTCTCTCTCTCTCTCTCTCTCTCTCTTTCTCTCTCTCTCTCTCCCTCTCTCTCTCCCTCTCTCCCTCTCTCCATCCCTCCCTCTCCTCTTCCCCAAGAAGCCAATAAAAGTTGTAAGAAATCATAAACCTAGTAAATACAGAATTAACTTCTCCTTCCTGGAGTCCATTACTAATTGATGACTACAAAAAGAAATCTGAATTTCCACTGGGGCCTTTGTAAGAGTGACAAATTTGTGTGTGCATATGCGTGCATGTGTGTATGTGTGTGTGTGTTTAAAGTGGGGTGGGGGTGGGGAAACTAACACAGGGATTACATGAAATCCTTTCCAGGCATGGAGGACAATGTAAAATTATTTGGACCTGAAAGGAGATTGTGGAGCCAATAAAGATAAAGCTTCAGGAGAGCAACATCTTCTGGCCTCAGTCCTGATACAGACTTCCAGCCAGCTGAATTTTTCTATTTTTTTAAACATATAAATATTTTAGGAGCTCATTGGGACAGTTATTCAATATCCCTCTCCTAACGTTCCCCCAAACTCCTTGCCCAATAAGTCCTTGTTTCACTTAGACAATTCCATTTTGGAAGCATTTGAAGAAGCTCTAATAGCTCATCTGTACTAGACTTCCAGAAATCTTCTCCAGCTCACTTCTATCAGTTCTTTTGCTGATTTTTCTCAGTATTAGGTGGGATGTTATAAAGTCTAGGAAATACAATCAAAATCATCATCTCTATCTCCCAAATGGAGATTAGAATGACTCTGCTCCAGGATTGAGCAAGTGAGGACATCTTCTTCTAAGGAAAGTATCTCTAGAGAAATAACTCCCATTATCAGTATCTTAGGACTTAGAGCCAGAAGTGACCTTAGAAATCACCTCATCCAACACTTTCATTCAGCATAAAGGAAACTGAAGCCCAGAGAAATTACTTATCCAAAGCCACACAGCTAGAAAGTGGAAGAGCTGAGATTTACACCCATATACTCTGATCTGATGCCAAATTTATTGTTTTTCCCATTTCAACTTTTTGTCTTTTAATGTACTCTGCCACCTTGAAAGTCTCAGAGGTAAAACACCCTTCCTATAATTCCCTAAAGCTCTACTTTGTCCTTTCTTAGAACAATATTTCAAAGAATAATCAAATACCTGCTATCCATTCATTCATTTAACATGTACATATTTGGGACCTACTATGTGCCAGTCAGTGCTGGGGACTGAGGATGGAAAAACAACACCAAATAAGGTCCCCCTCCACAAGAAGATTGCTTTTTATGTGCTGGTTGTTAAACATTTACCGATGAACTCAACAAAGCAACAACTGTTTGATTAAAGACCTTTTGTGTTCAAGGTACTATGCTATTGCTCTGAGTGAGACAAAACATTTAACTAAAACATGGTTCCTGCTCTCAACACAGAAAAAGGAGAAAAGACACCGATAGAAAGAGCTAAAATGCACAAAGACACCAATAGAAAGAACTAAAAAGCACAAAGACACCGATAGAAAGAGCTAAAGTGCACATTATTAAATGATGATAATGATGATGGTGATGATACGGACAGTTAACATTGCATAACACTTCACAATTATCTCATTTGATTCGCACAACCATCTTGGGAAAAAGGTGCGGTTATTATCCCCATTTTATAGATGAGGAAACGGTGGTTAAGTGACTTAAGGTCACACTGGAACTCAAGTCTTCCTGATTCCAAGCCCAGCATTGTTCTCTCTGCTGTCCTACCTCCTTACTGAATTAAATTCTATGGGAAATAGACAGTCATCAGTCCTACAAAAACAGATTTGGGCACTGATGCTTTATCCTAAAGTGACAGGTAAAGAGGCATACAATTATTCTTGTTTCTTTAAACACCTGTCTATAAAAGAACATAATCTAAGGAGAGAAGGTGATCTTAGTGGTTACTATTTTTTTTTACAAATTCACTGCCTCTGTAGTGTTCAATGCAGTTAGAAATTTTAGGAACATAGAATGTGGGAGTCCCTACTTAGTGTCTCTGAGTTTCAGTTCCCTCTTTTCCAGAAGGAAAGTATAATAATACTTTCGCTACAAACCTCAGAGGGTTTTTATGAGGAAGTACTTTGAAAAACTTAAAGCGGATGTGACATATATTAGTACTGTTTTCACGAGACAACCTGCAATATTTATGTTTTTATAGGGCAGACCCACTGTATATAGTCTTATTGCACTCTTGCCTTTTCTGGGTGAACTTCTTGAAAAGGCCATCTACAATAGGTGTCTCTGTTTCCTTTCCTTTCTTTCTCTTCTTAACTCTTTGCAGTTAGGCTTCTACCCTCATCATTCTACTAGAATTGTTCTCTCTAAAAATACTAATAATCTCAGAAGCCAAAACTAATGGCTTTTCCTCTTGTATTTTTAATTTTTTTCCAGCCTTTGATGCCTCTTCTCTTTGATAGTCTCTTCTATCTACATAATTTTGATACTGTTCCTTCCTGTTTCTCCTCTTAGCTATCTGATGTGTCCTTCTCTGTTTCCTTTGCTGCATCTTCTCCCATGACTCACCCGCTTAGACTGGGAGTCATCCAAAGTTCTGTCCTTGACCTTCTCTTCTTCTCTCTCTATGTTATTTTACTTGGTCATCTCATCAGTCTCATCAGTCAATGATTATTAAGTACCTACCATGTCCCAAGCTCTTGGGATACAAAGAAAAGTAAAAGACAATCCTTGCTTTCTGAGTACTCAAAATTTCAATGGGGAAACAATTATGTACAAATAAAATATATCCAGAATAAACTGGAAATGATCCTCAGAACAAAGGTAGTAGAATTAAAAGGCATTGGGGAAGTCTTCCCAAAAAGGGTAGGATTTTAGCTGAGACTTGAAGTAAGCCACAAAACTCAGAAGTCAGAAAGAGAAGTCCATGCATGGGGGACAGCTAGTGAAAATGCCTGTAGTCAGGAGATGGAATGTCATATTCAAGGAACAGAAACAAGGTCAGTTTTACTGGATGGAAGAGTAAGTGATGGTGTATAAGATTTAAGAAGACTGGAAAGGAGTTGGGGTTGAGGTGAGGGACAGGCTTCCATTATCTTTATGCAGATGACTCTCTGTTCTACTTATTTGTCCCTAACCTTGTTTCCTTACCTCTAGCCTCCCATCTCCAAATGCCTTGAGCTGGATATCCCATAGACATCAAAATTCAACATCTCCAGAACTGAACTCATTATATTTTCCTCTAACTTCCTTACTACTATCAAGTTCACCACTCATCTACTCAATCACCAGATGTAAAAGCTTAGGTCATACAAAACTCCTTATTCTCTCTTGCTCCATCCCCTATATTCAATCTGTTGCCAAGACTTGTTGATTTTTTACCTTTTAACATCTCTCACATATGTCTCTTTCCTTTCACACTACCACCACCTCTGAGTAAAACCTCATCATCTCACACCATAATTATTGCAATAGCCTACTGGTCTCCAATCAGCCACCAAAGGGATCTTCCTAAAATAGAGTTCTGAACATATCACTCCACCCCCATTCAACAAACCCCAGTGGTTTCCTATTAACTCCAGGATCACATATAATTTCTTTTGTTTCACTTTCATAGCCCTTCAAAATTTTCTTCTTCTTACCTTTCCGGTCCTCCAACACCTTACTCCTTTCCTTGGGCTTTGTGATTCATTGACAATATCTGGCCTCCTTGCTGTTCCTCAGACAAGACACTCCTCCATCTCCTGAATTAGATGGATAGATAGATAGAAAGATAGGATGGATAGTCAGATGGACAGATAGATGAACAGACAGACAGATAGATACGTAGGGAGGTAGAAAGAATAGGAAGTTAGGATAGACAGACAGACAGACCGACAGATAGATAGGATAAACTATACAAATGCTAGCTATTATTATTCTTTGTCTTCTCCTTTTTCTCTTCATAATTATGGAATCACAAGATCATAAAATATTGAAATATTAGAGCTAGAAAAAAACGAGAAATTTTCTAGTCTAGTCCTTTCATTTTACAGGTAGATTCTGAGATAGAGGAAGGGACTTCTCCGAGGTCATATAGTAAATCAATGACAATAAATGAGGATCTTTGGTGCCCATCCCAGTATGCTCTCCGATACACCATGTCAGTTCCAGCAAAGCCTTCATTAATATCTATCTTTCTCTGCGTATCATACTGTGCTGTATTGCACACACAGTAAGTTCCTTAGTCAGAATCCTTACCCTCTAGGAGTTAACAAGAAACCAGTGTAATATTATACAATATAACATGTAGTTTAACAAGTACATCAGTAAAACTAACAAGAAAATAACTATATATGTAATAGCTAATAAAAAACATTATATTTCAGTTTATAGAAACTGGGATTTGGGTTTTGTTGTAAAAGTTATACAGTACTTTGTTCACAGCAACCAGTCAGTTAGATAACACACAAGTTGCTATCCTTGCTTTGCTGACAAGCAAACTGAGGCTCAGGGCGTTTAAGTAATTTGTTTCATCTTGCTTACCTTCTCAATGGGTGGGAGAGGGGCTAGAGGAAAGGAGACAATTCGATAGAGAGATTTTTTTAAATGAATGTTAAAAAAATAAGTAACCCAAGCTCAATACAATTATGTTTGCACTACCTACCTCACAAGGTCATTGTAAGGATAAAATGAGAAAAAGGACTTTTTACAAAATAAAACACTTACTATGTGTCTGGACTCTGAATCCAGTGTTATTTCCTACTATACTATACCATTACAACAATTAACAAGGGCAGTAAAAGGTTTTTACCTAATGCAGGTAAGGGCTAAAGTCTTAAATTTCTAATCTATCCTGAAAAGAGAGAACTACTTATCAGCAAATCCGTGCATTAGGATCATGTTTATACTAATTAATGATAGCAATATTGGTTTGTTTACGCTGTATATCTATAGTTTACTACTATTATTAGTAATAAATAAAATGAGCAAATTTCATGAGTACATGGAAAAAACAGTCTTCCTAGCAGGGCTTAGCATTTTTACCTAATGAAAGCAAAAGTATGGTTTTCCTTATCCTAACAAATGATTGTCCTCCACAGAACGCCCAAAAGGAGCCTAAGTCCTTATTTATAACACACACACCTTTCAAAGTTTAAGCATTTGAGGACCAGGGACCAGGGCAGCATTCTGTGGCTATCCCAAGGAGGTCAAGAAAATTATCATCTCTTTTTTTCCTTTTGATCTTTTCTTTCCAGAAAACATATTAATTGACTATAGAGGGGAAAGATGGTCAGAAGTCCCAAACTTCTTTCCTCCACCTCCTGTCTCTTTGGCCTTGGATATTTAGTTCTAAAGTGCAATTGACTGTCTCCTATATTTTATTTAAGCCTGTACTTCACCCAAGCCTGAACTACCATATGATAATAGTAAGAGCTAATATTTATATTGTGCCTTTTATGTGCCAAGAACTATGCAAATCACTTTATAAATATTATCTCATTTGATCCTCATTACAATGCTATCATTATCTCCATTATGCAGCAAACGGAAGTAAACAGGGTCAAGTGACTTGCCCACGGTCATACTGCTAGCAAGTATCTGAGGCTAGATTTGAATTCAAACTTTCCTGACTCCAAGCTCAGAGCTCTATTCTCTATACCACCTAGGTGCCTCATATTATTGTGACTACCTTGCTACCCACCCCATCATCATCAATGTCATCATTACTCACATTTATCTAATATTTAAAGACAATTTCCTCACAATAACCCTGTGAGGTACATAGTACAATTTTTATTACCATCTCCATTTTTGAGATGAAGAAACCTTGGGGGGAGGGGTAGTTAAATAACATAATCATAGAGCTAGTAGGTAGTAGCACTGGAATTGGAACCCAGGTCTCCTGTACCCAGTAAAAGGGCTCTCTCCATTATATCCACACTTTATGTAATTAGGTGAGAGGAAGGGAGGGAGGGGATTGAAAAGGGGAAAGAAAACCCCAAACCCACCCCAATTGCAAAAGTTAATTTCCTGTCAGGTGGATTCCAAATCCTTGGTGAGTTTTCTTCAGGGCCTTGAAGGGCCTTATGCAATCCCTTCCAGGTTCACAGTGTTTACTCTTCAGTCTCCAGAAACAGAAGTCTTCTGTGTTCCATGGGGCCAAGTTCATCAGCATTTTCAGGGTGATGGGAGGAGAACCTGAAAAAGAGAATTATTGGGTGACTTGGAACTCTTCATCTGGTTTCTCCCCACCATCACCCCCTCTTGTCTTCACCCTTACTGGCCACATTCTTCATAGAGAATGTCAAAGAACTGACTCAGAGTGCCAGGGGCTAAGAACACTGGCCCTAATGAGCTCTAAATGCTTTTTGCCTAGAGCCTGAGCCCTGGAACCTGTAGCCAACAGGAAAAAGAGTTCCTGACCTTAGCAAGTCCAGCAAAGCAAGACGCATGTTCTGCCATCCAGTTACCTCTGCCTGGACTTTGGATGGGATAAACGGGCAAAGAATTTAACTCAAAAAAACAGGACTTCAAAAGGTCATATAATTCAGTCTCTGTCCTCTGAAAAAGTCTACCATTACCAAAACCTCCAGGCAGATCTGACCAATCCAATTCTCCACACTTTCCATGGACAGATTCCTCAGTGAAACTTCAGTCACCTACCTTAGCATTCCATTATATTGCCAGCTGAGGCTCTTTGTAAGGACAACATTATATTCTATTATTTCAACATCATTCTGGAAAAGTTAGCTATCCATGCTAATGTAGTTTTGTGGATGACTAACTTTTCTCCTATGACTTGGGTAAATGACTTTGTATGTTTTTTCATTAAAATTCTCTGTAATTGCTGAAATAAAGAACTTTTCACCAGTTCATATTTTGTCCTCAGCTGTAACATCTCTCAGGGTTAATTTGTGAAATGGGATACCTATGGAGACACAAGTCCTCTTGGGTTCACAGCATATTATGAAAATAGATGAATAAAACAAAGCATTCTGGGCTTTTTTATAAAAAGTAATAAAAACAACTTTGTTCCAATTTCTTTTAAAATGTGCAATCACTCAATCAGCAACCTTTTATTGTCTACTCTGTGCCAGGCACTGAGCAGTAAAGGCTTAACCTCTTTAAGATGTAAGGTTGGAAGTAGTTGGGAGCCTGCTGGATAATTCTTCCTGTGCAAACCCCTTTTATACCAAAGCTAGGTTCAAAGGGCAGGGAACTGGGCCAGAAAAGCCTCGGATTTTTATACAGAGACAATCACAGGAGTTTATGCAGATTCCGAGACAGTACAGGATATTCTCCTGCCTACAAGCATATATGAGCTCAACAGTATGTTTACTAGTTGAAACCAAGCCATGGCAAAAAGACCTAACATTTATGCAGTGTATTAAGGTTTGCAAAATACTTTACATACGTCACCTTGCTGGACCTTCACCACAGGTCTGGGAGGGATAAAATATAGATAATATGTAGAAATTGATAATTCTTAAAATGTAGTCACCCATGATCACCCAGAAGTGAGATTTGAACTCTGGTCCCTATCTGATTCCAAGCTCCTCTTGTATAGTTGAGAAGCAGATAAAACATTTCTGCCTATGCAAATAAAATGTAGAGAAGACTGAAATGAGAAAGGAATATTTTGAAGATAAAGAGTGGCTTCTTTCTATGAGCTGTAAGGTTTCTTTTGAAACAAAAAAAAAAGGATCCCTGTTGTAACTGGGTAATAGCACCATATCTGCGAAGCCTTTTTGACACATAAGAAAAGGACAATGCCTGTCTCGAGATCTATGGTCATAAACTTATAATTATTGTATTAAAATCCTACCTATTTGTTTTGGGCACTGGTGCTGATATTTTGTCTGACCTTTATTTCCAATAGACCCTTGAACCCGATATCATGCCCATGAACTTGGACCCTATTCCTATTTGTATACTATATTGCTGCTTAGTTAAGGTCTCTGTATGTTAACTTCTGACCTTTTCACCCTGAAAACTGAACCTCTTAAAACTAAACATTTTCCTTCCCATTGAACCTTGCAAAATAGCCTCTAAATTGCCCTAAGACCTCAAATTTGCCATAGCAACACATAGTAACTATTCACTCCTTTCCTAAGAAAACTCTTTAACATTATCTCTAACCTGCACATTATCCTAAATTCTGACATTTACTTACTGACCATATTTTTTTTACCACCCACAACCCAGAATAACAACCGATTTTTAAACATCAGAGTAAAATCACTTAAGTGGACTGCCTGATGCCCCCAAAGTACTGGCCAAACCTGAAGCTGTGTAAAAGTCTTAAGAAGTGTTTGACTGTCTATAATTAGTAAGAATAAACTAGCTACTCAATCTGTAAGGCAGAAACTGAGTCAAATTAAACAAAGATTAATAGAAATTTAAGTTTAGTCACAAAGGTCCCAAATTGTACTTAGATGTCTTTATTTCTTGATCTCTTATTCTAAATTATATCATTCCTTTAGAGTTCTTAAATTATAATGAATAATTATTATTCATGATTGTTATTGTAATGGATGAGTAATAAAGATCTAAAAATTATAGCTAGCATTTATGTAGTATCTATTTGTCAGACTCTGTGTTAGGTGCTTTACAAATATTTCATTTGATCTAGCATTTCCGTAATGTGAAAAACTCCTTCCACCAACAGAGATCGCAGACTTCCTAAAGGACTCGTTTCTCAAGCCTCTGAATGATTAATTAACTTGTCCAAAGTTACACAGTAAGTGTCAAAAGGCAAGACAGAATTCCAAGTCTAGCGTTGATCCTTAAAAGGCAATAGTTTCTTTTATAAATAATGATTACAATAATAACAACAAATAACATTTACGGTTTACTAATCACTTTACATATATTATTTCATTTGCTTCTTTCAACAGCCCTATGAAAACGGTGATATTATTATTTTCATTTTACAGATGAGGAAACTGAACTGGAGAGAATTTGAAGGGATTTGCCCAGGGTTACATCACTAGCAAATGTCTGCGGCAGGATTTTAACCCAGTTCTTACTGATACCAACTCTAGAATTCCATCCATGATAGCACACTTTCTCTTTTACTAGAAGGAGTTATTTTGTAAAGAAAAAATTTAGAGTGGAAAAAGATTCTAGGAGACTCAGTTGTCCATGCCCAAGGAAAACCGCCATAGTTAGTCCCCACAGCCTTATCTTAAAGCCAAAAATTAACTTGGTGGCAGCTGCATGAATTAGAAGCGCCTAGAAAGAAAGGATCAGTCTGTAGAGGGTGGCCTTGAGAACTCTAAAGTGACAGCAAACATCCAGTCTCCCTGAACTCCTTGTTGCTCCAGTTTGAACCCATTTCCTATTCTCCGGAGACAGAAAACAATTGACCAACATCCTTGGGCATCCAGCCACAGATTTCAAGACTGGTGTTTTACGTTCTCCAGCACCACCATCTACGCTCATTTCTTCATCTCCAGGCTAAATTGTAATTCCTTTTGCCTCTCCTCATAGATTCTCTGTTCTTCTGTTTCATAAATAACTTCTGCTTAGCTCTAAGGCAGGTATCTCCGTAACTACATTTTTTTTAAGACACAGATACGTGAAGTAAAAGAGGTCAGCCTTGGCAAAAGGGTGAGGGTAGTGAAAGTTATCCTAGAGTTTAAATACACATACTAAGGACTCAGTAAATGTGAGCTGATTGACTTCCCAGTATCTTATAAAAGAATGAAAATTGGGTAGTACTAGGATTTTATTTAGACCTGAAATCAGGAAGACTTACTTACATATACATAGTCATATATATGTTACATACATATACACAGCCAACTACATGTGTGCATATGCACGTGACTGCATGTTTGCAAATGCATATGTATATACATACATGGGTGCATGGTAAATGCATGTATAATGGGTATATACATATATACATGCATGTATGCGTGGATGATCACCTAGATGGGGGAAAGTAGTCATTTTGCAGAAGACAACATTTGAGTTGAGTCATGAAGGGAGAGAGGAATTCTAAGGGGCAGAGGTGAGGAGGGAGAGCATTCCAGACACAACCTGTGAATAAGTCAGGAAATCGGAGATGGAGCTTTTTGTGCAAGAAACATGGAGACCACCAGTATGGCTGGTTCAGTGCAATGCCATGACAGAATAATGCAGAACATCTTATGGTACTTCACAGCTGGCACCAGGTAGTAACCACAGCCCGCGGGGGGGGAATGTAGCACAAATGGGATGGCCTCTTCTCCAACCTGCTCTAGCAAGCAGCAAGACCCTCCTAACATTTCTCCAACCTCCGGCAAGGCAGATCTTGACTTTGTTCATTTAACGACCTGTAATAAAGGTAAACAGGGCTCTCCTGAACATTTCGCATATTTTGTTGGCTGCTTAAGAAGGGCTTTATAACAAATCTTCCTCTTCCCTCTTGCCTCTGAGTTCAAATCTAACTGTACAATTCTAGGATCGCTTTTTCTTCTATCACAGGAGGAACATATTAAGCAGATAAAGCCATTCTTGTTTCTGCGGTCACACACTTCTTACATTGGCTGCTGTTACCTCTTGACACCCAGGACCTCTATACCCTTTCCCCTTTCCCTTCCATGGGATTGTATACTTTATTCCCTTTTATGTGTGTGTATATATATTTATTTATACATATTTTTCATATACGTATGAAGGCTATATTATATATATAATATATACATACATATATGTACATTTGTACATATATATTATATATATATAAAATACTGGTGATGGGAGTTAACACTGAGTGAAACAAATGAAAGGAGTCTCTCAATCTACAGATATCTTCACTCACCAATAAGCTTCTGCTGAAAGGGTAGGGAGGTCTAGGAAAGGATCTCAAGTGTACATCAGTAAAGGGTTCCAGAAAGGCATTCCTTTCTTTCCTTCTACATCTTGAGCAGGCTCACAAGAGATGTCTTCTCCTAATATCACAAGTTTTCTCATTAATCTTCTTTAAGTTAGAAATCTCTACTTTTGCCTTCTGATTGTCACCTTGAACTATCTATAGAATGCTATAGAAGAGCCACCCCACTAGGTGTAGGATTTTCCAGGGGAGAAAAGTTTCTTTCCAGGGGAGAAAAGTTTCACTGTTCTGTCTTATCCTCTGCCTTCATCCAGATTGCCTGTCACCCAGACCTCTATGGTTAAAATCAAGCAAGAAAGAGTGGTTAGCAGCTTCTAATTCCTTTTACATAAAATGGAATAAAGTATACAATCCCATGGAAGGGGAAAAGGAAAGAATAGAGAGATCCCATGTGTTGGAAGTAACAGCAGCCAATGTAAAAAGTGTTTGACTGCAGAAACAGGAGCAGTTTTACCTGCTAAGTATATTCCTCATGTGGTAGAAGACAATGTGTGATCCCAGAATTGTACAGCTAGATCCCAATTCAGAGGAAAGAGGAGAATTGGGTGTCACTATCATTACTCACTCAATCTGCATCAGTCTTTCACCTTAGCAAAAACCTCACCTATTTCTCCAACAGAAAAATGCCCAGTAGCCACTAAACAACCATGCCAGAGTCTTCGTAGTAACAGGCAGGAAGTACAAGTAATTAACTCTGGAGAATCAAGCTGGTATCAAGATAGAGGACAAATTTTGAACTCTCTGCCTCTTGACACAACTACTTCTCCTTTCTCCTAGTATTCTCTACATCCTAGAATGTCAGTCCCAGAGCACCAGTGACTGTGGAAAAGTATCTTCATCTCCAGGGTAACTAAGACACAGTGTTACTTTTAAACTATAATTCAAGGTAAATAACGAATTACATCAATCAGCAAGTACTCACACTACCCATTTCTCAAAGCTACCACATCCTCAGAAGTTTGTTCTAGTGGGGAATTCTGATCTTGGCTCCTGCCTCACTACTCTGGGCTTCTCTTGTAACTTCCACCGTACAGCAGGAGCATAATACATTATCATTCTTAACAGGATGTTAGGTAACTGTCTGTAACAACAGTAGGAAGAGTGTGGAGCTTTATAGCATGGCATTACATGTTATAGGTACTCACGGCAGTTTGCCAGCATAGAAACCAGGGGGTCTGTAGGAAGCATTGTTGCTTCCTGGCACAGCAATGAGATAAACAAGATGTCAGAGCCAGTTCCCAGCCACCACTTCTTCCTTGTCTTCCTTTCCAGAACTACTGCCCAGACTCAAGCCTGACTTGTTTTCCTACTGTGAGACATCCTCTCTTCAAACTGAGTATGCCAAAAGTTGCTAAGCTCCATGTGCAGGTTTCTGGGAGATGTAGTTCCCAAAGACAGTATGTAGCAAATGGCCTTTGCCATATTTTCTTACATCGTAAATCAGAAAATATCACAATAATAATATAAATGAATCAAAGGCTTAAGAGTCAAAAAAGATGTTGAGTCCTCAGTTATAGAAACATTAAGACCATATTCATTGGTGAGCATGACTTCCCAGTCATGAGGGGGGTCATAGCCACATATCCAAATGCCCCAACTAGATGTCTGCCAGAATATGAATGATTCTTCAAGTATTAAATTGTTCTAATAACACATCCTCTGACTAATGTTAGGATTAGTTTCTCAATTCATTTCTTTGCCAAGACCCCAAGAGAATGGGACAAAAACCACAAAAGTCAGGTAAAAGAGAAGGGAATGGAGAGGGGAGGGGAGATTAGGGTGGAGAAATGAAGAGATCCAAAACTCTGGGGCACTGTTCAAGCTTGGGTTGTTGTAGCCCTTGGAAAAAGAGACAATTATTACAGGGGAAAGAACCACTGAACATTTATTTTGACTTCCTAGGCTTTTTTTGTCTCCTAAGGACCACTCCTTGAGTAGAATCAAACAAGGCTCGCCACTTTAAGTCACTATGGGCAAGGTTCAAACTCCCAGCCATTTGTTGTCACTACATATGGCCATGAAAGTTGGAACTAAATGGTGTTAGGAAGTCATCTTTTCACTTAGACCAGAACAAGTTATAGGGACTTTTCAGGGTTTTTTTATGGTTCAGAGTTAGTCCTCAAAGGGATATATATAAAACAGAACTTTTTTAAAAATGATAAAAGTCAGAGGGAGGGCAGAAGGGTTGCAATGGTCAACCCAAGTGTGCTTGGTTTCTCTTCCCCTATAGAAGAATTCACAATCTCACAGAATTTCAGAGTTGAAAGAGACCTCAACAGTCATTCAAGCTAATCCATTTTTAGGAAAAAAAAATCCTTTTGTAACACACCTGGCAAACAGTCACCTAGCCTTTCCTGGAAGACTTTCAACAAAAAAGAACCCTTCGCCTTCCAAGGTAGCCCATTCCAAACTACTGGAAAATCTGTTTTGACATACATCAAGACTTTTTAGCCATTGTTTCTAATTCTTCTCTCTGACGCTAACCACAGTCAAATCCTCTTTCCCCCATCAGTCTTCAAAAACTCAAAATCATAGCTACCAACTCAACACTAGCTTTCCCATGAGGGGCTCTACCAAATCATTAATGTTTCCCTACAATAATGCTTTCCCTAAAATGAGACAGTATTGACAGAACCTCACCTGACTTTGGGCTTCTCCTCAGACTCAGTGTTACAAGGTTCTGCAAGGCTGTACAGGGGGAGGAAGGGACACCTCTGTGGAACAATCTGTAGCCCATGACAGCTCCTGAGGGGGTCAACTCAAGACCATGGAAGGGTTTTTCAGTCATTTGAAAGGGATGGTTTCTAGGATTGTGTGACTGCAGTCACACTTTATGTATCCCCTTTCTGCCACATAAGTTTCCTTATCTTTAAAATGAACCATGTTCGCATGTATGAGTAACCATTTAGTTCTTCCATTCTCTGAAAAGTAGACTAGTCTGCCATCAATCTGAGCCTCACACACCATTTTGTGTGTGATGGACTCCTCTGGCACTTGGGTGAAGCCCATGGACCCCTTTTCAAAATAATGCCTTTAAAGGCATAAAATAAAATATGCAGGATTATAATAAGGAAGCCAATTCTATTCCAATAGTACATTTTTTAAAAAAAAGCTCATGTTTCTCTATTTAGAAACTACTTTGTAAAGAAATAAGATTAAATAAAACTAAACCCTGGCAGAGGAAGAGCAGAAGAAAGAGGGAGAGTAGCACCTCTTGAATGGAAAAAGCAAAGCTGTTAAATTATGATATGGAGTAGAAGTCCTTTCTAGCCTAATTAAACAGCTCTGCATTTGTTAAGGGGAAGAAAGGATTCATAAGGAGTTCTCTTATTTTCAGAAGCTAACAACCAAGGCAACCTTGGATTCTTCCATTTAATAATAACTCACATTGATATGTTGCTCTAAGGTTTACAAAGCACTTTATCCTCATTGTCTTATTTGATACTTAGAACAACCCTTAAGGTAATAGGAATAATATCTCACATTTAAATACTGCTTTAAGATTTGCAAAGTATGAAAGCTTTATGCTGTTTGATGCTTAAATCTCAGTGAGGTAGATGTCATTGTTATCCTTATTTTATACATGGAAACTGAGTCTCAGAGATGTTTAATGGCTTGTCCAGGGTCTCACAACTGATAATGATCTGAGGCATCTGCTACCTCATGCTACCTCACTGGAAATCATAGCAACAACTCTAAATTAAAAGAAGGCATCCTATTGTCTAACACACAAACAACCTTTTTTATCATCATTGAGTTATACAGTCACTGTCAAGGTCACTGTGAACTACCCTGATCTAGAAAGCTTTTGTGGTGGACATGAGTGGTGCACTGTTGGGCCAAGAGAAAAACTTGAAAAATAGAGAAAAAGAAGAGATTAGAAAGAGGTGGGAAGAGAGCATAAAAGAACTATACAAGAAAAATCTTAACCTCACAAATAATCACAATGATGATCTAGAGCCAGACATCCTGGAGAATGAAGTCAAGTGGGCCTTAGGAACATGGCTAACAATAAGGCTAGTGGAAGAGATGAAATTCCAGCTGAGCTATTTAAAATCCTAAAAGATGATGCCATTAAACTCCTGAACTCAATATGTCAACAAATTCGGAAAACTCAACAGTGGCTGCTGGACCGGAAAAGACCAGTTTATATCTCAATCCTGAAGAAGCGCAATGCCAAGGAATGTTCAAATTACTGAACAATTGTGCTTATTTCACATGCCAGCAAACTTATGCTTAACATACTGCAAGTAAGGCTTTAGCAATATGTGAACTGAGAATTCCCACAAAAGCAGGCTGTTTTTCAAAGAGACAGTGGAACTAAAGACCAAATTGCCATCATTCACTGGATTATGGAGAAAGCAAGGGAGTTTCAGAAAAAAAAAAACATCTACTTATGCTTCATTTCTTACACTAAAACCTTTGACTCTATGGATCACAACAAAATGTAGAAAGTCCTCACAGAGATGAGTGTCAGATGATCTTACTTGTTTTCTGAGGAATCCATACATGGACAAGAAATAAGAGTTAGAATCAAACTTGGAACAGCTAATTGGTTTAAAATTGGAAAGGGGATATGACGACTGTATAGTCACTTTTTAAATTTAAATTATGTGCAGAGTACATCATGCAAAATGCCAGGCTGGATAAAACAGAAGCCAGATTTAAACATCTAACAATAACAAAAGAGAAAGAGAGAAGATGATGGTAGAATGAGTTGGGTGTTAGAAAGTTGAAGAATGATAACATCTTTAAAAAAGGTAAAAGAAACAAGAAAAATTCAAAAAGATAGCATTCAGGAGTCAGTGAGAGACTAACTTGAAATTAAAAAGAGTAAAAGGAAACAAGTTGGAGTCAGACTATTGAAGGGAAGAGAGGGGGAGTTGTGCATAAAACAGAATGTTTAAAAAAAAAAAAGAAAGCTGTCAAGCTAACGAATGTGAACTTTATTATACAGGCACGTTACACAGAAGTTAGGCATCTAACTTCTCTAAATTCTAGCTCTCCTATCTATGAAATGGGACCGATATTGGCCATGCCAATCTCATGGAGGCAGTTATAAAGAACAAATGAGAAGGAATGTGAAATGGCTTTGAAATCCTATATGCTTTTTTGACTGTAGTGTATCCTCATCCGCTTTGTATAAGCTGTCATCACCATCATTATAACAGCATTGTTATTGGAGTTATATCTAGATGTCCATGTCAGTGTCCACCCAAAGGACCTGAATATCTATGCGTTAAGGAAATTTTGTCTGCTTCCTTTAAAATGCAAATTCAGAGGCTGAATTTACTGAAGAATCCCCATCACATATTCTGGGGTCTCTGGTTGTCTCTCCTGCCATGAGGAAGCCCAGTTCCCTGTGATTAGGATGCCTCAAGACAGATACCTCTGGCCCCTGGGGAAGAATCAGGACGATGACAGAGAGGCTCTGTTTACAGAAGGCAGGGGTCGAATGCTGCTCAAGGACTTTGTTTAAAATTCTTTTTGTAACCACATGGTTCTGTGTTTGGGTTTGCTGTTCTCATTAAATAAACAGCTGGAGAGTCCTCATGGATCATCCCAGATGTGAGTAAGTAGCATTTGGGGGGATAATTAACATCATGCTCTAGCCAAACCAGCAGATTCCCAAAGATGATACTGTGAGGACATATATGGATGGCCAAGGAGGACGAAAGGTCAATCAACCACAGTGTCAAATATTCACAGGCAGGACTCAGAAGCAATGATCCTTCATATCTTCCCTTCTTGCAGGATTATCTTCACTGCGCACAAATTTCCACACATTTCTTATGAAAGGAGTCTATGTCAGTGAGAGAAGTTAGATTGAAAGGAAAAGAGAAAGGAGGGAGATCAAGAGTTGGGTATGGAAAGAGAATAAGAACATGTTATCTTAAATTTGTCTGAGAATACGTCAGGTTATGACAATTATGTTCAGACACCTGTATCCTCTTTCATTTCTTTCAGAGATCTAAACATGACACTGAAGGGAAATACAGCCTAGGAAACCAAGGGGAAAATGGTCTGCACTCATAGGAACATCTGTGAAAACCCCATGAAGAACTGATGGATCTGCTGAGTAACAGCAAAGAAAGGAGAGAATAATGATGGAGAAGAGGCAGAATTCAGACTAAATCACTGTTTGACTACTGGGTTTATTGAGACAGCCAGCTGGCTGGATGTTTGCAGGAAGTACGGGGTGGGACAAAGAGACCCATGGAAGAGGAATGTGCAAGATGAGAACAGCAAGATTAATGGAGTGGATAGGGGAAGCCTAAACCAACCTGGTTTAACCTGTTCAAATTGCAAGAGAAGTAATTGGGGTTAGACCCACTAAAGAATTTGTTGATGATTGAGTATTAAAATGTCCATATAGCTCCTTAATCTTTTCAGCTCCAATGACCCTTTCCCCCTTCTCTATCCCAGTTCAGCTATACACCAGCATGATTACACAACTTTGACCTGGCCAATTCACAAAGGTATACCTGTTCCAAGATCTTGAACTTCCAACTTTTTCTCTAACCCTAGACTCCTATCCCTCCACTTCTTCCACTCTCTCCCGTTTAACCCTGGTCATAATCTTTGGCACAGTAACCTATTCCTGCTCTCCCAGAAAACCCCTCTTCTAGCTTCATTTTGTTGTTTCATTAGGTCTTCTAGAATCCATCGTTTTCCAGTGACCTACTAGTCCTCATCTATTCTTAGACCATTACTTCTTTCACTGGAAGTTGCTTCAGTTTCTGAGTCTCCAAGCGTCACTGGGATTCCCACCTTTCTCTTCCAGTGGCTTCCTTAGAACTTTCTTCTGTACTGCTGCTGTTAGCTTCTTGAGAATAGAAGCTGTGTTCATCTTTCATCTGGCGTCCCCGGGCCCTAATGCCAAGAACACATCGGGGTTTAAAAAATACTTGTTGAATGGAATTGAATCTCACCTTCCCCATCTTCCCCAAGATTGTATGCTCCTTGTGGATGTCTTACTTGTGTTTGTAACTCCCTCTGGTCCTGGCACAATGCTTTGGATATGGCCATTCAACTTAGTTAATCCAAACAAATGAGGAAGCCAAGTTTTGTTGAATAAACTGAATGGTGTGTTTGAATACAGCTTGAGCCAATACTTTTGTGTCACTAATAGTCTAAATTTAAGACTAAAGGATCTATGTCTTTTGACCTGTCAGCTTCTGTTCACCTTGATGAAAAGACCATGAATTTGATTCATGATTCAGTGATTGGAATCATGTAAAGTATGTGTGTGTGTGTGTGTGTGTGTGTGTGTGTGTGTGTGTGTGAATGACAGAGAGACAGAGACAGAGGATGCATGGGGGGGCGGGGTATCTACCTGAAGGAGATAGAGAAAAGACACACCTTTCCCTGATCAGAACACAAGTATGCCTATGATTTCATGATGTTCTTTCTTTGACTGGGGTTGTTTTAGTCTCTGGGAAGAGAGACCTGACCCCTAACAATCCTCTCGGACACTGTTATCCTGTCACTGACTGGATTTGAAAGGAGTGCGGCCTAATAGAATTCTAGTTCCATACTGTGTGACCATGTCAACCTCTCTAGACTTTCTTTTTCCTTATTTATAAAATAAGGGGATCAGGCTCCATCAGAAGTGTCAAACACACAGCTGGGTGATGCTCTGCCATTCTTCTGAGTGTGGCCCAACCAGATTAAAATGCAATTGGGAAAGATTTAATGAAATAAATAAAAATACAATAGAACATAGATAACATTAATGTGTAATTTTCTAAGTTAAGATGCAGCTCTCAGAAATCTTAATTTAAAGTTTATTGGCCCCCATTTCTATTTGAGTTTGATACCACTTTTCTAGAGGACACCACTTGTCTAAAGATTTCTTCCAACTCTAAAATGCTCTGATCTTATATAAGTAGGTGGGTGGGAGCTGCTAATTGATCTCACCTGACCTAAAGTCTCTCTCCATTTCTATCCATCTTCCCCTCAGCTGTCAAATTGATTTTCCTAAAATGTAGTCTGATCTTGCCTATTCAATGGCTATTGAATTCCCTACCCAATCCTATGGTCCCCTATTACTTCCAGGATCAAATATAAAGTCCAGTCGTTTTTCATAAACTGTCCCCTTTCTACCTTTCCAGACTTCTTATACCTTACTGCCCTCTATGGATCCAATGACACTAACCTTCTTACTATTTCTTGCACATGACATCCCATCTATTGTGTTTCATTATCTCCCAAACCTAGAACTCTCTCTCTTCTCATATCTGCCTCCTCTCCCATCTTCTTCAAGAAGCTTTTTCCATTCTCCTTAATTTAATGTGCTTCCTCTGAAACTACCCTCAGTGTATTATCTATGTACACAGATAATATATTTACATAATATACATATAGGTGTATGGATGTATATATATATATACATGTACACATGTTTATCTGCATGTATGTGTATATGTCTGCTTGTGTATATATCTATATCTTATTTGCATATAGTTTTGGCATATTCTCTCTCCTATTAGACTGTGAGTTCCTTGAGGCTAGAGAATCTTTTGCCTTTCTTTATATCGCCAGCACTTAGCAACCCTGCCTCATCCCATAATAGTTACTTAATGGTGTTCTTCAAAGGCAACCAAGGACATCACAGGGTGATGTCTTGACTTGCTCCCGACCTGAATTTCAGGGAGGCAGAGTTGCACAAAGTCATCAGCCTCATTTTGTTTTCCAGATTTATCAGTCCAATAGCAAGGCAAAAGTCAAGATGACTGGCTATGGCCCAGGATGCAGTGGATGACCTTGGTGTCTTCACTGTCTAACCAAGCTCAAAGCACTCCACAGCACCTGCTTCAGCCACCTTCATAATCATTGAAACAAATTGTTCTTATCTGTTCATTCCACCAGAGGAGAAGTCTTCACCTTTTTAGGGTAAGCATCCCCCAACTCACTGAGACATCCCCCCAACTCACTGAGACATCCCCCTAACTCACTGAGACATCCCCCAACTCACTGAGACATCCCCCAACTCACCAACAGGTTTGAGGCTTGTTGGTTATTCTTAGCTGGGTTTAGCCCGTCTGCCAAGATGGTTTTACCAGAGTGTGGCTGCTGCCCATGCTATAGCTTCTTGGAGCCACTGGTGAGAGTTGGTGCCAGGTGGACACCAAGGGTGGATGAGCAGTTCTGAAAGGGACTCAGCAAGCCCTCACACCAGAGGTGTTAGTCCTCCCTGAACATCCCAGTACACCTCACTTTATAAATGCTAGATGAGTGACCTACAGAACAAAGTGGTAGAACTTGTGGAATGGAGGGCAGGGCCTACTAGCTGCCAATATCAAACCACCCCTTGGACATCTAACCTTTATAACTAAATTCCTTGCATTTTCAAAGCATCCTCTGTCCTACCCTCACCCTAACTTTTAAAATTTAAATATTGCTGGGAGAGATTCTACTTTAAATCCTTTTCACCTAAAGCCTTAGGATTAGTTGATGATCAGCTGGGGGCATGGGTGCCCTAGGTGAAGGACAAGAGGCAAATGTTAAAATATCAGCTACTTTAGAATTTGGGGTCTGCTATCTAGCCTTAGATCTAATTACAGCAAAACAAAGTCTTCCTGCACCCCGCCCATCCCACCCCCAAACCAGTCTCCTAAAGACTTCTAATTTTTAAAGCCCCTACCCATCTATTGCAATATTAAAGCTATTTCTAGAAAATAAAAACAGATCCAGATCTCAGATCCAAATCCCAGGTGGCATGGAGCCAAAATGTTCTTGTGGTTTGGGGGAAAGGGGGAGAAAGAAAGAAAAAGGTTTTATTTCAAAACAGCCACTACCCTCTGCCATCTCCCCATTCAGGAGAGAGGACACAGAGAGGGCAGCCAGGCTGGGTCAGAAAACTGAAATGTCTCTGGGGCCCTTGAAAGCAAAGGATCAGCTCATGAGTGCTCCAGAGAAAGACCTTGGGGACAAAGTGGGTGAGGGCAGAGGTAGGGAGAGGGGGCAGAGGTGGGGAGAGGGGGCAGAGGTGGGGAGAGGGGGCAGGGTGAAGAGGGATACTGAGCTCCCTCCAGCCCCTGGGCTCTGGGCACACACAGCGTGTGTCACTGCAAACAAACAAAGACCCGGAGTCATGCCAGGGGAATGAATGGCTCGGGGAAATGACAAGGGTTATTTGTTGGTTTTGGAGGCCTGAAGAGGCTAGCCTCCGAGACAGACAAAGCCATTGACAGAGCACGCTCCCCCACCTTTGGGATGGCATCGTTGGAAGAGAGTAAACAATGACCCAGCCGCAGTCTGAAGGTGTACAGGCTCCATCTTACCTGGGTTTCCAAGCTAATTACCCAAAAGCCTTCACTAGGTAACAGCAGGCTGGGGAACAGCCCCACCTATCCCTCCCCCAGAGGCTGAGATTAAACCGCTGTTGCTTTCATTTGCTTTACAACCACCTTCCTGGTGGCACTCTAAAGAGATAAATTAATATCCTTATCATTCCTGTGTTCAGGATCAGGAAATGGAGAAAGAAATAGGGCCTGTAGTTTTCTTGAGGACACCAGCCAGTTCCAGGCAGAGATAGGTTTAAAACTCAGCTTTCTCGTTTTGCTTCCTCTCTCTCCCTCTCCTTCCCTTCCCTTTACTCCATTTCCTCTCCCATTCTCACTCTCCCTCCCTTGCAGATTTCTTTCAGACTCTGAGACCAGTGGCTTCCTTACAGACTCTTGAAAGCCCTCTTGTCTCTACAACACACAATATTCTCCTACAGAGAGGAACTAACTCCATCTGAAAAGTTGGATGCAGACAAAAAAGATGCATCTTCATTTTCACTAATATCAGCTGAAATTTGTCTCCTTTAATTACGAATATAGGCAACAAATCATTTTGAGAAGGGCTTCCTTCGTAAGCTTCACCAGATCACCAAAGCTCCATGTCACAAGAATGGTTAAGACTCTTTGTACCTAAGATCTTTTCTAGGTTATCTGGGATGAGAGAAGGTTTAAAATGGAACTGAGACCCAGCAACACAGCGTCCAAGAACTGACTTGGTAAGGTCAAGCTCATTTGGACGTTTTAATCATTCAGTTTTGCCAGGACCAAATTGCCTTTACAAGATCTAGGAAAAGTATTAATGAAAATAAGGTGGTTGAGGGAAGGGTGACATTCAGCCTAATTAAAAGCAACAAACATTTTTTTTTAAGGACCTCAGTAGATTGCAGGCAATGCTAATTGTAAATGAATCTTCTACTAATGGATTTGAAAGCAGTTTTGTCTATATGCTGAAACATGTCTATGCAACTTAAAAATAATAAAAGTAGGTTTCTTTAAAGCTGTTTTTCAGTTCTAACTTAACTATACCTCACTCACTCTCCTTTGGTATGCAACTAGGGAGGCTGGTCTGTACCTAGCTTGAGGAAGCAGTGGTCATTACACACCTATCAGTATGTCTGCCCTCAGCCACCTTTGAACTCAGCCTTAATTCCCTGAAAAGCCTGCAACTGAATGGTAAAGACCTAATGAATGAACCACAAAATGAGCAAACCACGTGGGGCTTATAGTGTTGACAATATCTGACTTGATAAATTAATTGCTCCACATGTTTGGGATTTTATTGGTTAATCTATTTTGTACTATCATGTGCTCAGAGACCTAGCAAAGAGACACATACTCAGACACATTTTTATAGATTGGAAGAGGAAATGGGAAATATAAAATGAATTCCTCCATTGGGCGTGCTCCTACAGAATCTAATTTAATTCTATGAGACTTATGTATGGGGTACATTGAGGGCTTTAAATATATTTAACTAGCCAGCTCCAAAGACAACTATATACCCCGAAACAGAAACAGCCTTTAAAGTAGAGAGCATTCATTGACCAAAAGCAAGCAGCCTGCTGGGCAGATTGCTATCTTCAGGATATAGACATTTCAAATGGCCCATTGTGTTTATGTTGGTCCCAGACCAGTTCCATATTTACCCAAGTCATGGATGTTGGGTCTGTCCAGATATTCCTGGAAGGAACTACGAATTTAAAGTGAAAGGACTTGAGTTCAAATCCTGACTTGGACATTTCATGCCTGTGTTGTGACCTTAGGCAAATCACTTAACTTGTTTATTTCATTAGAAAGTAAGGGGATTGGATTAAAGGATCTCTCTGGTCCCTTCCAACTCTAAACTATGATCCTGTGAAATGTAAACACAGATGTGTGTATGTGTGTGTGTGTGTGTGTGTGTGTGTGTGTTAGAGGTGAAGCTTCTAACATGTGTCAGAGTTCCCATGCCTGGCTTTGCACACTTCTATTGCCTGATCCTTTCAAGCCCCAACCCATATAGCTGAACTAAGCCTGCTTAGTCATGAGTTTATGACTGTGAACTTTCTCTGTTTTTAAATAAAACCAATACCATCATCACTCAGGCAGGCTCAGTTCCAAATTGTGAGATCAATAAATTTCATCTTCAGCACTCCTGACCGTCTTTCTCTGGGTCATTTTTTCCCCCAAGTGGTTCCTGTTTTGGTCTTTGCCTCTAGGTGGTTAATTCTACTTCTTATCCTTTATCTAGGCACCGAGTACCAGCTTGTTCCCTCCCTCCTTGACTCAGTGTGGCACTGTGGATAGAGTGATAGATTTGGAGACAGTGAACTAAAGTTGACATACTGGGCTCAAACAGGTGTCCAACAATATGGCCTGAACTTGATTAAAATGTAATTGGGAAATAATTTTATAATTAAATACAAATACAATAAAACACAGAAAAGCTTAATTCATGGTTTTCCAAATCAATAGGCAACCTGCAGGGATCCATCTCTATTTGAATGTGATTGGTTGTAGACCTTCATTCTTAAAGAGACCAGCATGATGTCACTGTGTTGGAGTATCTATTGGCATGGTGGGTCTGACTGTGACTAATCAGACTATACAAGCTGGGAAGTCTTTCTGATAGATTGGGCAAAAATAATCCACACAAACATTTGGAGTGAAGATGTCTCCAAATTTATAGGCTAATGCCTGCCCAGGCCAGAGCAAGGAGGGTCTGCCTGGCCCACTGACCTGGAAGTCTCCCCTGGGGCACAAGCAGGATGCAGTTACGGAGTAGTGGGGGAAGAGCAGGGTCTATACTAGATGACCACTTAAATATCTTCTAACTCTAAATCTAGGATCTTACATCTGGTTTCCAGGAACAGGATTAAATAAATGTATTCATACCATTTGGTAAACCACTATATGGTTCAATATATTTTCTTCCCCGTAACAGTCTCCATTTAAGCTGGAGAAGGAAATGGCAAACCATACCAATATGTTTGGTAAGATATTATATTATGTTATGTCATATCATGTGATGTCATGTTATGTTATGTTATGTTTGTTTTATTATGTTGTGTTGTATTGTATTACATTGTATTGTATCTTATCACATATCACATCATAATATGACATATTATATCATGTCATATTATACCATATCATGCCATATTATATTGTTATAACAGGGGTCAATGCATTCTTGAAGTGGTGAATGAAGGAAAAGATCATGGGATCCCCACGTTCAAGTGGAAATTGAGGGAGTTTTGGGAGGGAATGGGACAGTACAGAGTAAGCCTGTGTCTAGCCTATACTTCATAATGGTAGGCTACATGGAAGAGGTAACTTTCTAAGAAGGACTTGGAAAGCTGCAAAGAGCCACATTTCCTGCCTATGAGTCAGAAGAGGAACAGAATTTTAAAGGGGTTTACATAGACAATAAGCAAACTCCCATCATCAAGGAACATGCCTACTATATATAATGTTCTCTTGGATCTGCTCATTTCACTCTTTATTTTATACAAGTCTTTCCATGTTTTTCTAAGATCATCAAGCTCATCATAAGTATTCCATCAAAATTATATACTACAATTTGTTCAACCATTCCCCAATTAATGGGCATCCCTGCAACTTCCAGTTCTTTGCCACCACAGAGACAGCTGCTGTAAACATTTTAGAACATATAGGTTCTTTTTTTTCCCTAATAATATTTGGAAATAAATGTAGTGGTATTGCTGGGTCAAAGGACATACACAGTTCAATAACTCTTTGGGCATAATTCCATGTTGCTCTCCAAAATGGTTGGATCAATTCACAGTTCTGTCAGGGAACAAGAAAACATGACAAGGTATTTCAAAGGAAGCCTTGGTTGAACAGAATTAGAGCAAAGATGGTCCTAGTTACTTCCTGTGAGTTTACGTCAGCCACTTCATTTACTAGCAGAGGAAACTGATGTATAAGAAAGTTAAGTGACATGCTAAATTGATACTGATAGTGTCATTCAGGGGGATTAGAACACAATCTGACTCTAGAACCAATGCTCTTTCCACTTTTCCATAAGATGCATTAATTGATTGATTAAAAAGAATTTAATAAGCAATTACTATGTGCCAGGGCTAAGCAATCAAGTTGCAAAGTGAAAGAAAACAAGATAGTCTTTGCCCACAATGAGCTTAGATTCTAATGGAAGAAGACAGCTCATAGAGAGGAATGGTTGGAGTGAAGTTGGCTGATGTTACTAGTAGAGAAGGGTTGTGGTGGCCTCAGCCCAACTGTAATAAAATGAAAATTCTCACCTATAAAAACTGAGAGAAATGGAAGACGCCTGAAGTATGGCTTAGAGTTGTCAAGGGGAAAATAAATCAGGGCCCACGGAGGTAGGGCACTAGCTACCATTTAACTGGGCTCTCTTCTAGGAGTTTTCAATGAGCCCCTCCTCTTCCATTATTCTCTAAGTGTTTAGCAGGACAACCCTAGCTAAATGATCTCAAAGTCTTATCCTGGAGGGCAGTCCAAGGACCTACCCATGAGTTGACTCATTATCATTGTCTATGTATGTGTGTGTGTTTCATAGATTGTTTATAGGGGCGGTATCTCTGACTTCCAAGTTACACCCCCTTAGCCAGCCGTGTTTGTTAATTCACAGACACAGCACTGAAGCTTATGACTGAGGCCACCAATGTTTGAGCAACCTTGTTTACTGGCCTCTGTCCTCACACGCTGCCAAGTTTAAATAGAAGAAACTGAATGAGGGGTCTTACCCTAGGCTCTCAAGAAGAGTTGCTTCGCGTGCATACGTGACCCAGGTGCTGAGTATGTTGCGTGCTAAATGCATTCAATAAACCCATTTAGTAATCAGGACATTCCCCCTAGGACCTGGCTTCCCATGCATCTTTTGTTATCTCACATGCCATTAGACTTTCCATGGACTATAAGGAGCAGCTGATCCGTGCTGAAGAGGTAAAGTGTCCATCATGGTAGACCCCTCCTCCAGCACCCTCTGTGCATTTGACTTAGGAGGCATTGTATTTCAAAGTACCTGTCAGATGGACGTTTACAGAGCATCTGTGGCTGGGTGCCAAGCTAGTTACTTAGTCCACCCCCTGTGGGTGGATAAATGTACCTCATACCCCAGAAATGGGAGGCATTATGATGCTCTTAGAATCAGGAAATCTAATTTCTAATCCTAATTTTGTCACTATTTAGCTGGATAAACACAGTTAACTTCTCAGTGACTCAGACTCCCCATATTCACAGCAATAAGGCTGAAGAAGTCACATGGTATTTTTGAAAGATGGCTTCTTGGTTTGGCATCAGAGAACATGGGCTCAAATCCCATTTATGCTACTTACTACTTGTCAGGGGGCAAGCCACTTAAGCAATTAAGCAAGCACTTGCTAGATTCTAGACACTGTGCTAAGTAATAGAGCCACCAGGACAAAAATTAAGTAGTCTTTGCCTCAAGAATCTTGTGTTCTAATAAAGGACAAAGTCTATGAAAAAGAAATGCAAAGGTTTTTGATTGTTTACTTGGTTGGTTGACTGGTGGTGTGGGAAGGCAAGAAAGGCATCATGTAGAAAGTACTGGAGATAAACTTTGTAAAAAGCTAGTATGGCATTGTTGCTTTTTGTCCTTCACTTTCTAAGAGGACCCATGACATCACTGGGTAATGTCTTGACTTGTACATGAATTGGATTTAAGGGAGCTAGAGTAACACAAAATCATAAGCTGCACTCTCTGTTCCAGAGCCATAGGAAAAAGTCTGGTGGCAGGACAAAAGTCAGGATGAGTAGCAATGACCTGGGGCAAAGTGGATGATCTTGGTGATTGAGATGTCTGACCAAGCTCTAAGTGCTCCACAGTGCCTGCTTCAGTCACTTTCATGGTCATCTCATCCACCCATTCTACCCCAAGGAAATCTTCACGTATTTGGTGTAGACATACCCCTCACTCATCAAGGGATTTGATCAGTTACCTTCAGCCTGGTTTAGCCCATGTGCTGAGATGGTTTTACTGGAGGACAGCCACTACACATGCTATAGCTTCTTGGAGTCACAGGTGAGAGTTGGTGCCAGGTGGACACCAAAAGTAGTTGAACATCCCTGAAAAGAGGTCAACAAGCCATCATACCAGAGGTGCTAGACCTCATGAACATCCCAGGCAAGAGGACAAGTACCAAGGCACAGAATTCAAGGGATGAGATGTCTTGTGTAAAGAAAAGCAAGAACACCAGTTTGACTGAACCAGCTTGAAAGATAGGTGAGAGTTTGTTTGGGAAGGGCTTTAAATACCAAAGGAATTTGCGTTTTATACTCAAGGTAATAGGGAGCCCATGAAGTTTAACCAACAGGGGAGTGACACATTTAAATCTGTTGAATAAGAAAATCACTTGTGTAGCTATGTGGAAAATAATCTGAAAAGGGGAGGCAGGAAGGGCGGTTAGGAGGCTATTTCAAACATCTCTCTTAATTTCATTCATCTCACTGAACTTTGGTATCCTCCCCTGAAAATGAAGGAGTTAGGCAACTTTACTCTTCTCTGCCTGGATGAACTTTTTGGTTATTCACATTACTAATATTCTATGATTCCATTATAATTCAACATGTATTTATTGGATATTTATACAATATTTTGCTAAGCATTGTAAGGGGATACAAAGAAGAAAAAAGAGACCTGTCTCTTATTTGAAGGATTTTACAGCTAGCTTAAGAGTGAGTATGGTATATGACATTAAAATAAAAATAACAGAAGGCAGTTAGGAGGCTGAGGAGCTACAGTGCTTGAGTTGATCAGGAAAGTCAAAATTCATGTCATACTTCAGACACTTACAAGCTATGTGACCATTGGCAAATCACTTGACCTCTCTTGGCCTAAGATCTCCAAAATGATGGTACTGGTCTTAATGGTCTAACATACCTTCCAGTCCCAAGTCTATAATCTTGTAAGATAAGTGTCATAGAAGAATTGTAAATGAAGTGTCTTGTAGCTTGGGAGAAGTCTGATTCTCTTCCATTTGGGGATTCCAGGAAGGCTTCTTTACATGACTCATGAGATTGTAAGGATGAAATTAAATAACTAGATGATTTAAAATGTACCTACAAGGTGGATTCTTGCCATATCCTCCCTTCTCACTAGAAGTTTGATTCAATTCAATACACAGTTATTAACCATTTACTACATACAAAGCATTATACTAGGTGCCACAAATAGAAAGATAAAAAGGAAAGTCCCTACCCTAAAGAAGCTTATATTCCACTGGAAGGAGTCTTCTGACATCTACTGAAATTCATCTTGCTTCAATTTCAACTCTTTTCCTCTGGGTCTACATCAAGGAAGGACGGTAGGGTAGGATTTAGTCACCAAAATCCTATAGCTGGTTCTGCATTCCAGACTACATCCAATCAATTAACTGGGGGTAATTAAATGATGTCTTGGTGCGGATTACTGTGGTGTAGGGTAAAGGGGAGACAAAACTTTTGATCTTGAGAGACCTACATTCTCTTAATGTTAATGTTGTTTACAGTATTTCCTTTGAGTGAATGGGACAGGTCTTGTGTTGCTCATTCTGTAGAAAAACAAACTGACTCTCAAAGTAGCTGTGACTTCCCCAGAATTACATTACCAAGCAAAAATAGTCAAGGATAACAAGTCTTGCCCTCTTGATCGATCCTCTATTGACCAGGATTAAAAAGCAAAAGGAGGCAAGACCTCTTCTTTTTAAGCATTTGACATTTCTTGGTTGGACTCCAATCCACTTGAATTAGGAGGGGGATTCCAACAAGAATGGTCTTTCATTACTGTAGCTCCCTTAACAGTTTACACACCATTTCTGGGTACCAATCTGCAAGGCATGTGTCCCTTTTGTTGTTCCTTGGGGGTTGCTTTGTGGCTGCATGGGGAGAGCATGTGAGATCACTGGATCATGTATCCTCTCAATCCTTTAGACTCGGGCCTTGAAGTCAGAAATTATTCAGACTGAAGAGGACTTCTTCTAAATAGGGCAATACCTTCTGACAGTTAAGATACTTGTTCGGCCTCTCTTGGAAATGAATTCTGATGTCTTTCTGAAACTTTCCCTCATGCCCTTGCCAGCCTTCAGCCTCCAGCGTTAAGTTGTCATTAGTCTGAAATGAGAACCCTGAGTGTTGTTCACTTGGAGGGAACCAGTCTTCTTTTTGATGAACTATTTGGGAGAAAGAAACTGTATAGGAGTACCACCTGCTAATTAGCAGCTTTCATGATTCCCCCTTCAGGTGCTAGTACGACCCCAAAAATATTTTTTATTTTATGTTTTCCTTCTGTATATTTATTATATGCAGGCAGTCCATTCCAATTGAATGTAAACTCCTTGAAAGTAGGAACTGTTTCATTTTTGCCTTAGTTTTTGTATACCCAGCAGCTAATAATTTAATAACATAGTTGGTGCATCTTAAGCTACTGATAGTTTGGGTGGAGTGGGGGAATGTCTAGGTGACATTCATTCACACATGATTTGCAGCTGATGATTTTGGCTAAGTGATGGGCCACCATCCTGATATGCACCACTAGAGTCAGACGGGCAGAAGAAGATCAGAATTGAGAATTAGAACACCTGGGTTTAAGTCCTTGCTTTGCTTAGTGAATCCTTGGACTTACGAAGTTCTGCTCAAACACAAAGCCCTCTCTGGGTGTCACATTACCCCACTTACCTACAACCCCCCAGAAAAATCATTGTTTCTTCTTCCATCACAGACTTTTAGAAGGCTCTATTACACTAATGTCAAGGAACAGTTTCTGAGAAAGTATGCTTGATGGCTTTCATTCAGATTTCACATGCCTGGTCAGTTTGGATTACTTGACCAGCCCAAATATGACCAAGGTTAGGACTTAATCTTATTAATTACAGAGAAATTGATTGTTGTTGTCATTCCATTGTTTCAGTAATATTCAACTCTTTGGGACATATACATACACATATACATATATACATATATATATTTTCACAATGAAAAGAGAGATGGCATAGTGGATAGAGCACTGGGTTTAGAATCAGGAAGATTCTCTGAGTTCAAATCTAGCCTCTGTCACTTTCTAAATGTGCGACCCTGGATAAGTCACTTAACCTTATGTGTCTTAATCTGGAAATTGAACTGGAAAAGAAAACGGGACACCACTCCAGTATCTTTGCCAACAAAAGCCCAAAATGGGGTCATGGAGTGTCAGACACAACTGAACAACACAAATTATCACAACAACCCTGAGATATAGGGACTGTTATTATGCCCACTTTACAGATGAGGAAACTGAGGAAGACCAAAGCAGAATTTTTTACCCAGGGTCTCACTGCCAGTAAGTATCTGAGGCAAATTTGGAACTCAGGCCTTCCTGACTCCAGATCCAGCACTACTCTATCACATGGCTGCCTAGATTGGGTACATACACATACTTCTTTGAGCACTGTACTAAACTGGCAGCCATCACATGGTACCTGCCCTCAGAAGAGTTACCGTCATGCAGTATAACTTCTCACTGAGGAGTGGCACTATGAAGTAATAAATAGGCCAGGAGACTATATTGTTTTCCTCCAGGCTTCTTCATCAAAATGAAATATGTTGCCAATGAATGAGAAGCTCTTTAAACATTGATTCTCTTGTGTTATGGTAGATTGGGCATTGGGTTTGGAGATGGAGAACCTGGATCAAATTCTGCTTCCACTGTTTCCTATCTGTGAGAACTTGGAAAAATATAAATAAGGGGGTTGGACTTCAAGGCTCCTAAGGTTTCTTCCAGCTTGAAATCTGCTGTCCGGTTTCCTCAATGCTCTCTAGGATACCTCCCAATCTTACCTTAATAGAATTCCCGATGAACTCAGTGGCAGAATGCCTTTATCTTCATTCATAGTACAGATCATGGACTTGCTTAGTAGGGTTTGGGGGCCCAGTCCTACATCAATACTACAGTGTAATTACAGAGTGATTACTCTGGGCTAATTAATGAGATCCAGTTTGATTTACAATAGTCTTTTCTCTGTTGGTGTGCAGGTGAGGGGTTGTTTCACCTGAGAAACCATAGCTTGATTATTTTTTAAAAAATGTAAAGACACACTGGGGAGGTCCAGAGGCATTATCTCAGCCCCAATTATCTACATATAAACCACAGGTGCATATACAGATACAGAGAATTTATTGCATGATACCCACAATTCCATTAGGGAAAATGACAGCAACACAAAGAGATCATAGTGCATCGAGGACAATGTATAATAAAGACTGCTTTACACATACATACAGAGAATGCTTTTACAAGCTTAGACTCAAAGCCCAAGGGGGTGTTGAAGAAATCAGTTATTTGGAAAAGGGCTGGGGGCAGCCTGGAGGGCAAAGTCTTGTGGGGGTGGGTCTAAAGAAGGCTGCTGCCTCCATCTCCTTTGAGTCACTATCAATTATGAATGAATGCCAGTGTGTGTCTGTTAAGGTGTGGTTGTGTGCTTGGAAGACAATGAAGCTTCTACTTTCCCAGCCCCCATGAGCTCAAGCTCATGGAACATATCAGGTACAACAGACACTGGGACAACAAGTAAGGCGGGGGGGACAGGCAGGGAGATGATTTCCTAGCCCCTCTACCACATCATTGCAATGCAATGCAATTAAATTCACTAGTGCTATGTGTAACTATGTGCTAGCTGCTGAGATTGCATTCACTAGGCATCCATGAAGTGCCTACTATGTGTCAGACACTGTTCTAAGTACTGAGTACACAAAGATAAATACAAAATGGCTCCTGTCTTCAGGAAATTTTATTCTACTAGAAATCATGAGATCCTTATGACTTCCTTTTCACTCACTGCACCACTCCAATCTACCAACCATGCCCTGTATGTATCTATCCAGGTCAAATGCAGAAAATAAATGTTTTTCAAATATTCATTTTTTCCAATGTTTAGGTTTTCTGTTTTTCTTCCACATTCTCTATCTGTCCATCTGTAGCAATATACCTTCTATTACACACTTTTCCATCATAGACCTAGAGATGGAAAGGACCCAGGTGGCTTATCTAAACCACTCATTTGCAGATAAGGAAAGGGAGGCTTAAAGAGATGAAGTTACCTGCCCAAGGTCAGGCAGTTCATAAATGGCAGAAGTGATATTTGCACCTGAATCTTCTGATTGCTGAGCCAGTACGCTTTTGACTTTACTGTTATGTCTGTTTAGAGCATCAGCAGATTTTTAACTGAGAGTATAAATGGTAGAGATTCCATAACCTGGTCTTTGGGAGAAAACACATCAAAGGATATGTTTGGCTTATTTAGCTGAGTGGGTGCGAGGTTGAGAGTATGATGCAAATTACCCAGATTCTCCAGCAATTAGCTGAATGGAACTTATGGAGGAAAAACAAAAGAAAGAAAGAGAAAATGCCAATTTCAGCGACCCTCAAATATCTAATTGAGAATTCAGTAGTTGCCACTGCCATTGGAAGGTCTTCATTTTCATCATCAAGGGAAAAGTGAGTTGGCTCCTGCTTTCCAAATGTCTATTTCAAGGTCCACTGGAGTGATCCCCAACTCCAGCCTGATCTAGTCTGCATTTTGGAAGCTGGAACTGTGACCTGGCACATTTCCCATTTGTGCACATGGTCATCAGTGAGAGAAAGAGGAAGGAGTGGTTTGAATCAGATGACCTTTTCTGATATCTTCTAGCCAGAGAAGACCACCCTGTCATCATTGTCCTCTTTATCATCTTCAAGAGACATGGCAATTATCAACAATCAGTTGGTTGCCACTGGGTATATGTGTATGTGTGTGTAAACATGTCTGTATATACACACAAATGTATGCATGTATGTGTATGTGTACCCATGTACATATACTAGGTTTACATGTAATCATGTGTCTACGTATATATACACACATAGATACATACATTCATTACTATGCTGAGTAGGCATGTTAACCTTAAGCATAGCTACTTCAACCCAATCTATTCCCATTTCCATCTTGTAGGAAATTCCTAAGGCTTACTTCAAGAATCAGCTCAATTGCCATCTACAACAGGAGTGTTTTTTTCCTTTGAAATCATCTTTCTTCTACTGTGTGTATGTATGTATATGCATATATACATATATTATGTGTATGTATACATATATACATTTATGTGGATAGATGGATGGATAGATAATTGATGATAGATAAATAGACAGATAAAGAGGCATAGATTAAAAGAAAAGAATATATATATATATATGTATATATACCAGATGAAAATCCCACTCATTATCTCCTTCTCTCCCTGTCCTTCAATCCACTCCCCTTCTACAAATTTATTCAAAATATAGATGAAACAGAGGCACCAAGTCTAAATGCCTAATTAGAACTAGACATCACATTTGAAAAAGGGTAAAATGATAGATCAGGAGGCTCTCTGCCTGAAGAGATTGACAAGGAATTAACTATATGTGCCCAGTGGTCATAAATGAAACCAGATCAGAGAATGAAATAAGCATAATTTTTTTTTTTGTGGGTAACAGGGAGAGTGATGTCCTATCACCCTGCTTCATGTTGAGAGCCGTGATTTTCACAGAATCAAAAACATGTCAGCTTTGCTTGGTAAGCCCAGTTGCATGTGTAGGACATTTTGAACAGTCTGTTTCTAATTCACTCACACTTAACGCATCAAAAATACTGTTTTTCTCGGAGGTACTTGGTGCTGTAAAGCTTCTTCCATGAGCCATTTTTGTTTGACTGGGCTTATTAAAAAAAAAAGGCACCCTTCCCCCCCCTTTTTTTTCTTTTCTTTGAAGAAATTGAACTTCTACCAAGAGTAAATGAAACTCTGACTCCAAGTTTGGTTTAAAATTGACAAGCTGATAAACCGAATGTCGGGCTCAGAGGGTAAAGTGGGAGGGGAGTGGAGGAGGTGGAGAAGGGAGTCAGGAGACTTTCATTTGGGGGCAAGTTCAAACTTTGCATCCAAAGCTATGAAAACGTCTGATCTGTGCTGAGTCACAGAGACAGCATAACCCAGGAAGGAGGGGGAGGGTATTGGCCACCTGCCAACTACATGTGCTCCCCAGGTTGATAAATGAACCTCCTGTGGAATTACAAGAAGATTATAATTTCACCAGCATTTTAAACATCAAATTAGAAGCCACGTGCATGGCATTGGGAGTGCTATAGGCAAGGTCCTTGGATATACATCTGACAGATAACTGATTCCTTTTTTCTCTCAGTCTTGGAGACTCCCTTTCTTTGGATTCTGGTTCCTTAGGCCCACAGATTCCCCCCCTCCCAGATGTTTTAGAAATAACCATTCAACAAAGATAAATAGATAGGATGACCAATGGTATCAGTGAGCAATAAATATGTTGATTGATTTGCTGATTCTTTTCATTTTACAATATGGAAACTAGTTGTCCATGGACTTTATCACACTATAATCTTGAAAATATCTTCACATGATTTTACTAAGAGCATATGTTCCCAACAGAAGTCCATGCATGCATTTAATTCAATAGTCATTGGTTTAAATGGTCTTCAATTCTACAAAAGTATTTCCATGCCATTCTGCCATCGTAAGAACTGTAGCTAGGAAATTGTGCCTGGATAACACCAAAGTGTCTGCTTAATCATATCAATCTCATTAAATAGAGGAGATATCTGGTGAATTCATATAATTAGCCAAATCAGAGAAAGAATTGTTTAACTAGCTGTTAGTTCTTGAGCATCAGTTAAGCATATAGCACTAACTATAGAAATACTTACTATATGAGTGGGGGAAGGGGGCATCTAGGTGCACAGTGGACAGAGTTGTGCCTCATCCTTCTGAGTTCAAACCCATCTTCAGACATTTACAAGATATGTGGCCCTGGGCAAATCACTTCACCTTGTTTGCCCAGTTTCCTCATCTGTAAAATAAGCTAGAGAAGGAAATGACAAACCACTCCAGTATCCTTGCCAGGAAAGCCCCGCATGGGCTCATGAAGGGTCAAACATGAACAATGTGACTGAAATACATTGGGGTCCTATATCATAGGATATGATTCCATATTTGCAGGATATATGATATAATTTCTATATCTACTATATATGCATATATGCATGTGTGTATATACATATATCTATAGGTAAGTATGCATGTATGCATGTGTATATGTATGGATGTAAATATTTTATATGTGTGTATGTATAGATATGCATACACATACATAATACATGCATGCATACATACACATACATGAAAAATGATAATGGATTTGAAGTTGCAAGGAATCTTAGAAGTCATCTGGCCCAATTTTTGCCCAGTGAATAAAATCTCCTACAACATCCCTGACAAATGGCTATACCCTCAAGGAGTTTATATTCCAATAGGGGAGATTAAATGTATATACATAAATCATTTTTCTATGTCTTGGGTGAGAAGAGGGATACAAAGTGTTGTAAATGTACAGCAGAGACAAAAACAGCATCTGGTTGGAGAGATCAGGAAAGCTATTATGAGTAAAATGGCATTTGAAATGGGCCTTAAAAGATAATTTCTGCAGGTAAAGATGCATTGGGGGAGGGGGAGGAGATATTCAAGACAGAAGGAATAAGATGAACAAAGAAGGGAAAGGGAGAAAATATTGAGCTTTGGGGAGTATGGGGCAATGAGTCATCTAATTTAGCTGGTATGTAGGGTAGAGGAATTAAGTTCAATCCATTTAATGCTGTGCCATTTAACATTGTGCCCATCTCTAAGGAAAATACAAAGATATATGGCATAGTTCCTGCATTTAAAGAGTTTATGATATAGTAGGAGAGATAAAACATGTACAAAAATACCTATGTTATATAGTAGACCATGATAAATGCACAGTAAGTATAAAGTGAGAGCTCAAGAAATCGGTTACCCAAATGGAACTTGAAAAAGTCATGGCTAGAAAATTCACCTGAAAAATATCTGGGTGTTCCATTTGTTTGTTTTGTCTTGTTCTGAGGATTGCCAGCTCAATATGAGTCAACAGGGTCATATTGAAGCCACAAAAAAAGCAAACACTGTACTGGGCTATGTTAACAGTGGCATAGGGATCTGGAACAATGAAAGTGAGAGTCTCACTGTACATAACTCTTTTCCCCTCCGCTCAGCCACATCTAAGCATCATGGTGGTTTAAGGAGGGACATTGATCAGGCTGGGGGTATCCAGAGGAGGTCAATCAAAATCATCAAGGGTCCCAAATTGTGCCAAGTGGTGATCATTGGAAGGAATTGAAAAATTTATCCTGGGAAAAGACTTGAAGGGGGTTGGTGTTTAAGTACAATAACTATCTTTGTTGAGTATTTGAAGGGTTATTTTGTGGAAGGAGAGTTAGACTTGTTCTTTTAGGTCCCAGAAAACAAGAAGGAATACAATAGGTGGAAGTGACAAGGATATTACAAGGATTCTTCATCAGGTATAAAATGAACTAAACAACCTTGGAGGTCCATTCAAATTCTAGTTAATTAGCTGCTCTGCATTCAACTTATGACAACAGGGAATAGAGAAGGCTTCATGGATTAAGTAGCCTCAGAGGAAGTCCTTGAAAGATGGGGATGTTTTCAGATGTTGGAAATGGGAAGAAGTCCATTTCAAGTATATGAGATTAGAAAGCATGGGACATGCTCACACAACAACAATCAATCTTCAGTTGTTTCACTTGTGTCTAAATCTTTGTGATCTCATTTAAGGTTCTCTTGGCAAAGATGTTGGAGTAGTTTGCCATTTCCTTCTCCAGCTCATTTTACAGATGAGAAAACTGAGGCAAGCAGGGTCAAGTGACTTGCCCAGGGTCACACAGCTAGGAAGTGTCTGAGGCCAGATTTGGACTCATGAAGATGAGCCTTCTTGACTTCCAGCCCAATGCTCTATCCACCATGCCACCTAGCTGCTCCTATAACTAGTCTACTTTGGCAAAAAGCATATGTGTGTGATACAAACCTGAAAAAGCATATGTGTGTGATACAAACCAAAAACTTGTACCTGGCCTTGAATGGCAGGCTAAGGAGTTTAGACTCTATTTGGTACTATTTGGACATTGGTTACCATGGTGCTGGACTCTGATCACATGTGATCATTAGAGAGAATAATCTAGAATCTCCAAGTAAGTTAGATTGAAATCAAAGGAATGGAGATGAGGAGAGTTATTAGGAAGCTACTGTAATAATTGAGGTGATTAGTAGTGGGAGTCTAGGATGGTAATAGAAGGGAATGAAAAGAAGGACATGGGTATGAAGGATCTCAAAAACAGACACGATTAAACATGGTCACAGTATGTGTGTGTGTGTGTGTGTGTGTGTGTGTGTGTGTGTGTGTGTGTATATATATAGATAGATATAGATATATATAGATATATACTCAGTGATGAAAGTTGATGCTGCTTTTTCAACCCTGGACAGCTGAGAAAATGATGATGCTATTTTTTTCTTTCACCAGATAGGAGAATTAAGAAAGAACAGCTTTGGGGAGTTTAAATTCAAACTCAGAAATATTGCATTCAAGGAATGTTGGCAAGATATTCCAGTTTACATATCCAATAGGGAGTAGGAAATTTGGGGCTAAAACTTTGGGGAGAGCTCCAAGCTGAAGATATGGATCTGGGAATCATAGACATGATTCATAGACATGATACATAGACATTAAGTGGCCATAGTTGGAGACTGGGGAGCAGATAAGATCAATAAGGGAGTAGAATATGGAGGGCATGGGGAGGACAAAGCCTTCGGGTAGACTTAAAAACAAAAGGCAGAAAGAGGAAAAAGAGTCAGCAAAGGAAACTGGAAAAAGAATAAGAAGGGAGACAAATGGAGAAACAAAATAGCTTAGAAATTAAGGGAAAAGAGACCATAGAGAAGGAGATAGTTAAAAACTATCAAAAGTTTCAGGAATATCAAAGAACTGAGAAAATAGTAGTAATTTTCATGTAATGTTTAATATGTGCTAAGGGCTTTACGGTTATTATTTCCTTTGATCCACACAACAACCCTGAGTTATTATTATCATTATTATACTACTGCTATCTTCATTTTACAGATGAGGAAACTGAGGTAAATAGGAGTTATGTGACTTGTCCAAAGTAAGTGAGTATCTGAGACCAGATTTGAACGCATGAAGATAAATCTTTGCGACTCCAGGTCCAGTGCTCTATGCACTACATCAGCAGCTTTTGCCCTTGGCAATTAGGCAGCTCTTGCTAATCTTTTGTACAATAATTTCAGTAGGATGTCAGTGGAGAGGTAAATTTCAAGGGTTCCAGGATATGGTGGATACTGATATGGAGATAGGCTGTAGATACTACTCTTTCAAGAAGTTTTTCAGTAAAGAGAAGGGAAGAGACAAAACAGTACCAGTTTTTGCTTAAGGGTATTCTCTGCCTTAGCCATCTTTTCTTCACCCTCAACATGTCAGTCTTTGAAAAATTCATCTACTCGCATGATTTCAGGAATTTGAAAAAACTTCCAAATTTCTATCCACCCTAATCCTGAGTTTCCAATGACCTGTTAGCCACAATAGAGCAAGACAGGATCACCAAAAATGAGATCCAGTAGCCAAATCAGTAGCCATGGAAGAAGTCATAACTATAATATTGTGTTCCTGGATTAGATGCTGTTTGTAGAATGAACAGCAGCTCCATACCCAGAGAGTAAGAGGGCCGCAGCATAAGAGTACCAGGTCTTTTCGTGCTATACTCATATAATGATCATCATTTGTTTTAAATATCCTTTAAGTCAGTCAATCAGTCCACCAACCCATAAAGAAGCATTTATATGCTGTCCACTGTGCTAAACACTGGGAACACAGAGAAAGATAAAATGATTCCTTGCCCTTAAGACCCTTACATTTCCTACCAGGCTGGCGTAAGGGCAGGGGAAGCACCATATACAAGTCTTCCGTGGGAGATGGGAGGGGGTGGTATCTTGGGCTCACCATAGTCTTAGTGGTCTTCCTTCCTAGGCTGCAGGAAGCCTGTTTTGGGGCCAGAGGTACGACTATTGTGGGGCCTTGGGATGCCTAGAGAAGGACTGGGTTCCACCTTGGTACCAGAAAAGCCTCAGTTGCTTTTAAAGTCAATCTTATGGGAAGAGGTGACAGTTTAAGGCCTACATCTGATCTTATTGAAAGATTCAATATCAATATGGTGTAAGATAGACTTGTAGGTCCTCTTGGTCAGGAAATAAACTCTGCTCCTCCATAGTTGTTCCTTTGGAGGAAGATAGAGTTCTTAAATGACTAGGCTACTACCCTGGGCTCCAGTAGCTTCTCCCTAGGGATCAGAGTCTGGACTGGGCTAAAAACTGAACTGAGAGTGGTATATTGATAATGTATTTTTTGTTTTAGTATAATCAAGTGCCACATTGAATAATGTGATAAAAGATCTTTCTCACCTATTAGTGAGTCTGGGAAGATTTGTAGGAAGGTCCACAAGATTTGTTAATGAGGCACTGGTTCTCAAGTGTTGTGATGCCCTCTGCCTCTAAAAAGTATATAAAGACTCTGAGGTGAGGTTTTCCTTTGGGGCTTACTCACTGGAAGTGTTTGGCCAGATGAGATTCTGGGGAGCTGCTAAAGAGCCCCGGACTTTGACAACGAAGATGTCAGTGTTTCTCTCTCTGGTAACTGTATGTATAATCATACAGTTGTCTATTGATTTGTTATGTATGTATTGCCTACTTTCAGGCCGCTGGAAGCACTGTCTGTTGATTTTGATTTCTCTGTATTTTCTCTGAAGTTCAGGTTGCTAACTTTTCCCCCTGTGCTAAGTGAATGATATGTGTGCTTGATTAAAGTGATTGTTGACCCCTCAAAAATTGCCTTTCCTTTTAGAAAAGCAGATCAAAGAACTTGTAAAGCAGGCCCTCATATGTATGTTGAGGTCCTTGCTTTTACAGGTGGTATGGGTTCACATGACCATATTTCCCCTCTGTCCAGTTATGATAAGAGTTTTAACTCTGAAGTTAGGGTCTATTAATTTGGCCAATGTATTTTTTTAAAGATTCTATCTGCCCTCACACTCCAAAACACAGAAATATGAAGAGCTATAATCATGTCAATAGGCATTTATTAAGTACCTACTATGTGCCAAGCACTAGGCTAAGTGCTAGGGATATAAAGAAAAGCAAGGGGGAATCCCATAGTCTAAATGGGGATACAGTGTACAAATAACTATGTATTAACAAGATGAATACAGGATAAATAGAAACCAAACAACAAAGGGAAGGTGCTAAGATTGAGGAAAGGTTTCTTATAGAGAGTAGGACTTTTTTTAACTGAAACTTCAAAGAAGCTAGGAAGGTGTGATGAGAAGGGAGAGCATTCTAGAACAGCAAGGAGGTCAAAGTCACAGTATCATGAAATAAATGGAAGAGAGTATAGTGTAAGAAGAGTGGGAAGGTGAGAAGGGATGACATTATGGACGACTTTAAAAACTAAACAGAAGACACTTGGTGGAGCAAGATGGCAGAGTAAAAGCAGAGACTTGCTAGAGCTCTCCAGCCAAATAACTGTAAAAAATGACTCTAAACAAATTCTGGAGCTGAAGAATCCACAGAGGGATGGAGTGAAGCAACTCTCCAACCCAAGACAGCTTGGAAGATCAAGAGGAAGTATCTATCCCTCTGGACTAAAAGCAGAGCACAGTCCAATGTGGGCCATGCTGGCACAGATGGGACCTCAGCAGGCTTGGGGGTGGAAATGAATCACTGGCACCTGTGGTGGTTTCCAGACTTCTCTTTCCCAAAATGTTGAGGACAAGTCAAGGACAAATTGGAAGGTCTGTGGAAAAAAACTTGTCTGACCTGTGTGGGATCCGGCCCCAGCCTCAGAGTGGTGGAGGGAGTACAGGAGTCTGTGGTGGCAACAGTCAACAGGAGCAATGGCAGTGGCTGATTTTAGAACTGTAGGCCCACAGATTGTGGGAGATTGAGCGGCTGATGGTCCACCCCTCCAACTCCACCAGAAGCAGAGAAATACCTTGAAAAAGAACTCAAAAGTCAAGTAAATGACTGGAGAAATGTGAAAAAATGAAAAATCATCGGACTACTGAATTTTACTTTGGTGACAAAAAAAGATCAAAACATACAACCAGAAGGAAACAACAAAGTCAAAGCTCCTATATCCAAAGTCTCCAAGAAAAAATACGAATTGGCCTCAGGCCATGGAAGAGCTCAAAAAGGATTTTGAAAATCAAGTGAGAGAGAAACATAGAGGAAAAATTGGGAAGAAACATGAGAGTGGTGCTAGAAAATCATGAAAAACAAGTCAACTGCTTGCTAAAGAGGATCCAGAAAATGCTGAAGAAAATAATACCTTAAAAAATAAACTAACCCAAATGGTAAAAGAGATCCAAAAAGCCAATGAGGAGAAGAATGCCCTAAAAAGCTGAACTGGTCAAATAGAAAAGGAGATCCAAAAGCTCACTGAAGAAAATAATTCCTTCAAAATTAGAATGGAGCAAATGGAAACTGATGACTTTATGAAAAATCAACAAATTATAATACAAAACCAAAAGAAAAAATAGAAGACAATGTGAAGTATCTTGTTGGAAAAATAACTGACCTGAAAAATAGGTCCAGGAAAGATGATTTAAAAGTTATTGGACTACCTGACAACCATGATCAGAAAAAGAGCCTAGACATCGTCTTTCAAGAAATTATCAAAGAAAACTGCCCTGATAATCTGGAACCAAAAGGTAAAATAGATATTGAAAGAATCCACTGATCACCTCCTGAAAGAGATCCCAAAAGGAAAATTCCTAGGAATATTGTAGCCAAATTTCAGAACTCCCAGGTTAATGAGAAAATATTGCTAGCAGCCAGAAAGAGACAATTCAAGTACTGTGGAAAAATAATCACAATAGCACAAGATCTAGCAGCTTCTACATCAAAATATCAGAGGGCCTGGAATATGATATTCCAGAGGTGAAAGGAGCTAGGATTAAAACCAAGAATCACTTACCCAGCAAAACTGAGTATAATACTTCAGGGGAAAAAATGATCTTTCAATGACATACAGGCCTTTCAAGCATTCTTAATGAGAAGACCAGAGCTGAATAGAAAATTTCACTTTTAAATACAAGAATCAAGGGAAGCAAGAAAAAGTAAACGGGAAAGAGAAATCATAAGGGACTTACTAAAGCTGAGCTGTTTACATTCCTACATGGGAAGATAATATTTGTAATTCTTAAGATTTTTCTCAGTATTAGGGTAGTTGGAGGGATTATATAGATAGATAGAAGGCACAGTATGAGTTGAATATGAAGGGATGGTAATTAATAAAATAAAATTAAGGGATTAGAGAGGAATATATTGGGAGAAGGAGAAAGGGAAAAATAGGATGGAGTAAATCATCTCTCACATAAAAGAGGCAAGCAAAAGCTTTTTCAATGGAAAGGAAAAGGGGAGAGGGGAGAGGTAAAGAGTAAACCTTACTTTCCTCACATTTGGCTTAAAGATGGAATAACATGCACACTCAATTTTGTATGAAAATAGGCAAAGCATGACTTTGGTGTCTTAAGTGTCTAGCCAAGCTCTAAGTACCCCATAATGCCTGCTTCATTTATCTTCAAGGCTGTTGGAACAAGTTGTTCTTATCTATCTGTTCTGCCAGGGGAATATCTTCATATGCTTAGGGTAGACATCCCCCTAACTGACTGATGGGTTTGAGGCTTATTGGTTACCCTCAACCTGGTTTATCCCATTTGCTGAAATGACTTTACACCAAGGTCATGCTTTGCATCCTGGGTTATCACCAGTTGTCTTGACTTCTGTCTTGCCACTAGACTTTGATGAATCCGAAAGAGACATTGATGTATAGTCTAGAGAAGAGAAATAGCTCCTCAACTTCTATTTGAAGGTCATACCTTCCTGAGGAGACCTCTGCCTCCCTTATCTTCAGTAGCTTTTCTTTCCCTAAAAATTGTAATCTCATCAGCTTCTCAAACTTCTTTGTTGATGAGAAGTTGGGGTAAGGCATGAGCCTGGGTCTAGGGAGGACCATAAATGATTCAGGGAGTTCCTTCTCTACTTAGCCATTTGTCCTGAGTTTGGAAATAAGAGTTCATTGCTCTGGAAGGACAGGTTCTACCAAGGGAGGTCAAGTAACAATAACTTGAATGTACAGTTAATACATTTGGAAAAAGTAGACCTGGGTCCTAGTTTGCACTCTCACATTAAGTTTGGGTCTCTTCTATAAAATGAGAGATTGAATAAGGTCCTCTCTAAACTTACTTCTCTCTTAATCACAGCTGTGAGTCTATGACACTCGGCTGTCATTCAGTTCCACTTCACCTAAAACCTAATCTCAGTTTCAGTGAGGGTTAAATAAGCTGTCCTCTGTAGCTTTGGCTACATCACTGTTAATCTCTGGAGTATCTGTTTTCAGCAAGGAAGAAAGAAAGAAAGAAAGAAAGAAAGAGAGAGAGAGAGAGAGAGAGAGACAGGAAGAAAAGAAGAAGAAGAAGGAAGAGGAGGAGGAGGAGGAGAAGAAGGAAGGAAGGAAGTATGGAAGGAAGGAAGGAAGGAAGGAAGGAAGGAAGGAAGGAAGGAAGGAAGGAAGGAAGGAAGGAAGGAAGGAAGGAAGCATTTCAATCTAAGCATTGTACTAAGTACACAAAAGCAAAAACAAAAACAGTACCTACTTTCAAGAAACTTCTATTATGATTGAGGCACACATAGGGAAGTGGGAGCTAGAGAGAATTTGAGCCCCAAAAGTTACCTGGATGGTAAGTAGGACCAAAATGGAGGGGATTAACAAATCCCATTCAGGTACAGTAGTAGAGAAGTTAATTTGATAGTGGCTCTTGCTTCCAGAGCTAGAAAAGGATCATAGAGGCTGTTGGCAAAGAAATAACACAAGAACTGGCCACAGAGAAGAAAGTAAAGTCAAGCCTGGATGAAGCTTTCCTGAAATGAATGAAGCTCCTTCCAGATTTAATTTTTATTTTTTTATTTTAATATAATTTGAGGTGGGAGAAGATGAAGTTAGGGTTTCTTCAAGCCTTTCTTTAACCTCTTTCCCTAGTGCATCATCTGTTTATCCTACCACTCTGCCTCCAACCTCCCAGAAATAAGGATTTGAAATCCAAATATGAAGAAATCACTGACTTTAGTACTTAGTTATCAAGAATAATGAGTTAAAATAGGAAGCCACCAGATGGGCTACTTCATGAGGGCTAAGGGGCATTGGAGGAGAGGAAAGTCTCTCCAGCAATGACCTTGTGATGTCCTTGGCTCTCTGTTGACCACCATGAGGCAATGTTACCACCAACACCAACGAAGGGAACCTTTCATTCCATTTCCCCTGGTTGTGGTTTGTGGTGGTTGTCCTAGGTGCCAAAATTCCTAGTTACAGTTTACAACATGTAAATTGGTGTTCTGCATCATGGGATATGTGAGTTCAAAGAAGTTTTCCCAAGGATTTTCCCCTGATCTATTTTCAAGTATATGTGATACATCTTGGCATAGCAAACAGAAGGTTTCCTTCAGAGTCAGAAAGTCATGGATTCAAGTACTGCCCTTGATACTTAATAGCTGTATGATCCTGAGCAAGTCACTCACCTGTCAGAGTCCCACCACCACCACTACACCCCGGAAATTCTCTTAATACTATAAGTTACAAGGGAGTTATTGGCCTGCATGGAAACAAGAATTTTTCTCCCTGAGAATTCTCTTCACCAGAGAAATCATAGATCTGCTCCCATACCTTCCAGTGTACACTCTTCATGAAATCTAAACTCAAGGAGGTAACAGGTAGGATGCAATGAGCATTGGCTTAGAGTCTAAAGATAAGGCTTTGAATTGTGTCTCATCTATTTAGTACTTGTATGAACTTAGAAAAATCACTTGATACTCTGAGATTTCAGTTTCCTTAAGTATCAAATGAAAGAATTGGACTCAATGATTGCCAAGATCCCACCCAACTATTAAAAAAACACTATGATTGCAGTTCTATGAAAAGTAAGTCACACATGGGCTATCTAGGCCTCCTAAAATAGGGCACAGCCTAGGACCCTTTGCTTTCTGTGAACTATCCTTTCTTAAGTTGTTTTTGGTTTCTGTCTTCTCCATGTTCCTTTTCACCGATTCAGGAGCTTTCTGTTAAAAAAAGGAAGATAGAGAGAGGAGCACCCCAAAGAGACTAAGGGACCCTAGGCTTGTTTATCAGGTCATCAATGAGCCCTAGACACTATTTGGAGACTTATGGCATGAAGTGAATGAGGAGAGAGAAAGAGAGAGAGAGAGAGAGAGAGAGAGAGAGAGAGAGAGAGAGAGAGAACTGTACTGTAAGACAAATTCTCTATATTTACATTTTTTCTTGTTGCTACAGGAATCAGAAGCAGCAGCAAAAAATAGACCTTATAAGGGGCCCTTTGTGCCCAGCTGTTAGAAGACAGGATTTTTCAAAAGTATTTACTCTTCCCCCAGAAAGAAGCATTGGAGTGCAAACGTTCACTGTGAACATGCCCACGGCTTCTCTACAGACATTCCAAAAGACATACAAGGCCCCTCTTTTCCAAGGTCCATCTGGCCATAAATTGCAATCGATGTTAATTTATGAAAACAAATGACACCAATCCTGCACCACGACATTTTGAAATGGGAGAATGAGGCAGAGCCATAAAATAGGAATAAAATAAAAACACACGCTCATGCCCCATAGCTGGTCTGGCAGGCTCCCAAGCCACACAGAGCCCCGGAGCGTCCCTACCCCAGCATATAAAGCTTGTGCAAAGTTAAATTTATTCGATTACAAGACATGAAATTAGCTCTTTGTCAACAGTGCACAGCAGGAAATTAAACACATCCGGGGCTTTTTTCATGTGGCTTGTCTCTCCATCCCATCTGAGGAAATATATATAGACAGAGATAAATATAGATTGAGAAGTGGACTTGGGCAATCAATGTTTTTTCCATGTCAGCCTGGAGCATTTCCCATTTTTTGCTGTGGTCCACAGTGAGGAAACACCAAATTTTCTCCAATGACTACTTTGCTCATGACTTGGGTGAGAGGCAATTCATGTGTACTAGAAAGGGCACTGGCCTTAGGGGTGAAAAGACCTGGGTTGGAGTCCTGCCTTTGAATCTAACTACCTGTATGACCACAGACAAGTCTCTTAGATTGTCTGAGACTCAACGTCCTCATCTGTAAAATGTGGGAACGATCACAAATTTGTTTGGAGTCAGGCACTCTTCAAACCTTGAAACTCTATATAAGTAACATTATCATCAGCATCACATATGGGTAATTATTAGGCTGGCAGTACCTTTGCCTATGAAGGGGAGAAATTGTCTAGGATACTTAATAAATATTTGTTTAACTGAATTGAACTAAATCGTTGAATTTAATTTATCCTTTCCATTGTAGAACATTTCCTTTCTCCTGCACAAATTAAAGAGACACAGACCTTTTGAGGTTTACTTCAAAAAGGAATGGCCAGGGGATGGCTTATTCTTTTTTTTTTCTGTGCTGTCAATGGTGATGAAAAATAAAATGGACACATGGATAAGATAGAACCCAAGACTAATCATGTGACCTTGAGTCAATTATTTCCTCCCTCTCCAGGCTTCATTTTCCTCTTTTGTATAATAAAGGGTTAGATGGAATGGTCTCTAAAGAATTCTTTGTATCTTAAAAACACAGCAACTCTGATTCAATTATTTCCCAGGAATTGTGCTAGTTAGTCAATGATGTATATAGAGTGAACCAAGGATCTTAGGACAGAAATAAAATGGAGAAATTCAAAATAATCTTCACTACAGAGGAAAGAAGAGATGACAAAGTATAAAGAGTGCTCTAGTTGGAGCATGGAGTCAATCTTGGCTTTGCAACCCACTTCCAGTGTGACCCATCTGCAAGGGAGCATAACAATATGATAAGATCATTATGGGAAATGGTCTTTATAAACCTTAAACTCTTATATAAGTGTGAGTTATTACATTACAATAGAATAAGATCAGAATAGGCTTTCTGGTCAAGAGAAATATGAGAATACTGAAGAAAGGAAGTGAAGGGAGCTATCAAGATTTCCATTCTACTCTTCAGAAGATTAGGAGAGAATAACTCTATCATCAGATTTGGGAAAGTTAGAGAGTTGCTATTTTCCCTAGAGAAAAAATAAAGGCTATGACATGTAGACCTCTAGAAATCTATTCCAAACCAAGTATCTAACACCATGAGTAGAGCTGTTGGGTCTCCACCCTAAGGAATAAACTTATGTTTTCGAGCACCTGCCATTATAAGTGAAACTAGAGATTCCATCAGTTAGCCACCAGTGACAAGAAAGTTTCCCAAAAGGAAGTCAAAGCCTTCGTTTGCCAGGCCAGTAAATGAGTCAGCATGATATATGAGAAAAAGGATCTGGATTTGAAAACTATCTCTACTAATTACTACCTCTGTGACTTTGAGCAATCAAAATCATGTCAACCAGAATTTATGAAGTTGCTTATAGGTACTTCTACTGGGTCCTGGGAGTATAAAGACAAAAAATAAAGTCCTTGGCCCTGAGGAGGTTTCATCTTACTGTACATAGTATGTGTACCAAGTAAATATGAAAGCCACCCTGCATAGGAATCTGATCCTACATCAGGGTAGCCATGGAGAGCCAGATAGCACCAATGGTAACCATGGAGAATCAGATACTTTCCCAGTACTTCAGTGGTTACTGAGGTTATCATGAATTGCTTTGGTGTCTTGAATTGTTTGTGGAGGATTCTGTGAGAAAGATGCTAGAAGAAGGGATAGAAATGGAGTGCAGTGTGTATACACATCCTCCATCTCGGGAGATATGAGAAGAAACTGGTATCAAGGTACTCTGTTTCTTTCATTCACAGAGACCAGGAAGTAATTGTTGTTTCTGAGGGTGATATGGCTGTTAAGAATAGTCATGAGCAAGGAAATGAACATGGTTGGGTAAATCTCTTCATCAATGACATTCTCCCTCCACAACAGTCATAAGAGAAAATCGTTTCGAATAGGGGGATCAGCCACAGGAGGAGCACTTGAGTTGTCCTCTCAAAGAAGTTATAGATTCTAAGACACTAAAGGGAAAAGGAAAGTATGACTAAGCACAAGTAAATGAGAAGGGCAGATCACTTACCTTCTCTAAGAATCTTACTTTCTTACAGTGAGAAGTTTGGGCTGGATGACCTCTAAGTTCTAAGTGTTATGACTGCTGATAACACCTGTATGTAAGAACAAAACAGACTATATTCTTATGGGGCACTGCTGGATGCTGAAGAAAATAACACAATTGTTTCCAGCAATTTCCTCTTACAGTCATGGAAAGAAAGCACAAGCAGTGATTCATTTGTTACAGGGTAGGATCTGAGGGTCTGATGAAAGTTCAGGGGAGAAAAAAGTTCAAGAGAAGATATTTCCAAAGATAGAGTATATCTCCCAAGGAGGCAGTTGGAAGAAAATAGTTTAAGGAAAGACATGTCTTTAGCCTGCTTCAAACAGATGTTTACTGGCTCACTTCAGTCCTGGGGTCAACTGAAGAACATTTTCCATCCCAGGTATTTCACAGTAGAAAAAAAGAAATTCTAAATGGATGGCACCAGATAGTGTGTGTGTGTGTGTGTGTGTGTGTGTGTGTGTGTGATATATCATTCCAGCCTCTTCATAAAGGGTCAGAGAACTGTAGTCTGGAAGAAAGAGGAGCTGGAAAATTCAAAGAAGATTCACTTGACAGGAATCAGTTATTTGGGGGCAATTTGGAAAATTTCCTTAGAGAAGAAAACAAGACAGGGGTGGAGGGAGGGAGGAAAGAAAGAATAACATTCAAACAAACAATCACTCATGGCAAAGATTTGCTGGGGAAAATTTCCTTAGAGAGACCATAAAGATAACATGTTCTAAGTCAAAGCATATTCCCTCATATTCTTGACAGGAGAAATTCCAAGGAATGACAAACCTTCTGGAAGTCTTCTGCTTCTAGGCAAATGCACATTGCACACAGGTGATGAAGGTCAAGACTACCTCTAAGTCATCTGTCTGGGGCCCTCACAATCTTTACAAATAGGAAGTTCTTTCTCACATTCCATTGCATGTTCCTTTCTTGTCCTCTATAAAGAGCAGCTTAAAAAATATACCCTCTCTCTGGTAGACAAAAGCAGGACCATAGAATTTAGAGTTGGAAGGGATATTTTTTTCTAATCCCTGATTTCGCATATTAAGAAACTGAAGTCCAGAGAAGGAATTCAACTTGCTCAAAGTCATACAGGTGATAACAGAAATAGGACTGGAAGAGAATTTGTCTTCTCACTCCAATTACAGTGCTCTTTCCACTATAATAGGCAGCTTCCTCTGGAAGGGCTGAGATAATGCTAAATAGAGAGCATTGTACAAAGTGTTTTGGCCACTTTTGAAATTTGAACTTGTCCCAACATGGTCTAGCACTCACCATCTCATCTCATCTCTCTCAAGGTACCTCATATCCTCGCTCTCCACCAAAAAAAAATTGCAAAGTTCCTAATTAAACACTACTCACAATGTAGACTCATAAATGGATTTTGGAAGGATAAAGTTCCCACCAAAACACAAAATTTAAAAACAAAACAAAACTAAAAAATGGAGTGTTCTTGTCCAGCTATTTCTCCTTATGTGTGTCTCTAAATTCCCTGTTTTGGCTAATGATAGAATTCTCTCAGTCTCCTAGACCATTTGAAAATTGACTTTAATTGCTCAGTTGATGAGAGAATCTGGTTCCATAGTGGGGAATCAAGATCTTTTTCTCATATTATCTGCTATTTTTTTCCCCATAATCTCTGTCCTTGGTGTAATCCCAGGAAAAATCACAAAGTTTAGGTATGACTCTAGTCTAGGGCCTCCTCAAAAGGAGATCAGAAAGGAATTCAAAGTTCAAGGTAGATCAGGTATGGGACAGCTATTTATTTCTTCTACACAAAATAAATACTTTAAACACAAAAGATACTTAGTAATGCATTAACAAAAACTTTAAAAAAGATATAAATATTACCAACTCATTCTAATCTCTTAAAGATTGGTAAATAAAATATCAAAACATGAATGATTTTGTGGGACTCCTTAAACAGCCATTTCACCTTCACTTCTGTTCCACATTGCCCAAACAGCTCCATGAAAGGTCCATATCTTCTGGCAGGCTAGAGTATGACTTGGACTCATCAACGTGCTGGTGGTCTTCTTTGAGAATGATATACCCAGTCAACAACTGCTGAGCTCCCAAGGTAGCCACAAGGTTAAAGTAATCCATCTATTCAATCTTCTATTTGTTCAAGGGAAAAATAAAAACTGACGCATGTGTTTATGAAAGCAACTGCCATAGATATCAATGGGGAGACAGAAAATCCCAGAAAGGTATCATTTGTACATCAAATCACATGGGATCAAAGATTTAGGGCTTAATCAATCCCTCTCATTTTTCAGAAAAGAAAGCTGAAACCCAGAGAGGATAAATGACTTACCCAACACCATATAGGTAATAAGTGAAAAGAAGGGCTTAAATTCAGTATTTACACTGATTCCAAAGCTAGAGATTGTTCAGTGAAACAATGGCTCCATACTATCTCTCATTGTACCAGCTTGTCTCACTGTAATGTACACAGAAGAAGCACTATATACTTGCTGAATCGAGTATAATTTAATTTAAATGATAGGAGGAGCCCTGAGCTAAACACCCAGGATTCCCTAAAAGCTAGAAGGCAGTGAAAATATGGGAGGTTTCAAAGTTTCTCTGTCTAAAGATTTTTTAAGAAAAGCTGCAAATGATTTGAGTGCCTTTTTGCCCAAGAGCAGAGAGGATGATCTCACCCAATTCCTTCTAGCCCAACGGCTTTCTCATCGTGATCCCTTCAGGTGGTTCTTCCTTCCAGAATTCCCCAAGGGCTAGCAGTGTGGCCAAATTTTGACTAGCAGTTTTGGCTCCACAGTTCCATAAGCTCTTAGAAGACAATGCTGTCCTTCTTTGGCACCGATGGATTGTTAGCCACATGTCCTATGAGATCTTGGGGAAACAATGTTATATAAACAGAACATGTCAAACTTTATGATCCCCAGAGAAGTCCCATCTGAAAAGCTCCAGATCAATGTTTCTCTGAGGCATTAAAAAAAGTTTTGCCATATCTGCTTTCTACATTCCCCTGACAAAGAGCCAAACGCTATGCTTACGAAAGTCCCAAGTAACAAAGCTCACGCTCAGTAATATTTCTCTCTTTTGAGGGGGTTAAAGAGAAGGGGTGAAATAGCATACCCCCCAAAGGCCAGACTTTAGAGATAAGAAAATTCAATAAAAACTAAGTACCTACTATGGTCAGTGACAACACAAAGCTGAAAATTTTCTTTTGCTCCCCACAGGAAGCTTTCGCCATAGAGCATGAAGGCATTAATGACAAATACTCAAATAAGTAAAACACAAGAGCATCATTGGGGAAAGATGAAAAATGTAGGCCAAACACTCTAGGGACACTTGAGGAAGAGGACAGAAATGCCTTAAGCTCTGTCTGAGAATTAAAAAGAAAGGTGTCATGAAAAGCAAGTATCAGAGGGTTAGAAAGAATCTAGGCAGATGGAGACAAAGAAGGACACATTCATTCCAGGCATGAAGGGAAGTCTGAATGAATGCAAGTGAGAAAGAACAGGAAAAATCAGATAATGACTATTATGATCATGTTTGACTAGAACACACTGTGTGTGTGTGTGTGTGTGTGTGTGAAAGACAGAGAGAGGGAGAGAGAGAGACAGAGAGAGGGAAGCATAAAATAAAAGAGAAGAGAGAAAGTAAAGGAGGGAGAAAGGAGGGAAAAAGAGAGAAAAGAAAGGAAGGAAGGGAGGGAGGGAGGGAGGGAGGGAGGAAGGAAGGAAAGAAGGAAGGAAGGCAGGGAGGGAGGGAGGGAGGGAGGGAGGGAGGAAGGAAGGAAGGAAGGAAGGAAGGAAGGAAGGAAGGAAGGGAGGGAGGGAGGGAGGAAGGAAGGAAGGAAGGAAGGAAGGAAGGAAGGAAGGAAGGAAGGAAGGAAGGAAGGAAGGAAGGAAGGAAGGAAGGAAGGAAGGAAGGAAGGAAGAGAAGGAAGGAAGGAAGAGAAGGAAGGAAGGAAGGAAGAAGTTGAGAAAAAGGAGATTTGGGTGAGAAGGGGAGAATTTAAATTTTGGACATGTTGAATCCAATATGCCTGTAGGCAATCCAGATGAATGTGTCAGGGGGGAGTTAGAAATAGAGTATTAGAGCTCAAAGGAGAGAGTGGAGTTGACACTACAGATTTGGAAATCATTTTCACAAAAGTGACAATTAAACCAAGATGAGTAAAATCATCAAAGGAAAGTACAGAGAGAAAGAACTAAAGGGAGTCAAAGACAGTTCCTTAAAGGACCCAGCTTAGATACCCAGAAGAGGTAGATGAACCAACAAAGGAGGATGGGGAAGCCAAGGGGAAGGGTTAGGATAGAGACCCTAGTTACAGTTCTGGGAATGAGGAAAAGGCAGGGAGCCCTGTCATCAGTGCAGGTGGTTCCTAATTCAGCCCCTTGAGTTCTACATTATCTAAGTCAAAAGCTACTTTGTCACCTAGCTGTCACCTGACAATGTGGTTCCAAGAAATGTATTAAATCATAAAAGTTACAATGGCCAGTATCTATCATTTGTCTATATGTGTACATACATGCCTCTGTGTGAGGTTTTTAAAAATTAATTTATCCCCTTTTTATGAGGGTACAGGGGGTCTCTTTGGAATATGATTAGGTGGCTTACATATAGTTGTACAGAAACTTTTCCCTTTCAATCTTCCCTTTCGATCAAATGAAGTTGATTGTCACTGTAATATTGACAGTGCTAAGAAATTTTACAAATGCAAGGTGAGGGATCTAGAGTCACATATTATCCTATTTTAACAATGCCAAATAGTATTTCATTTTATATTCTAGAATAGAATTTAAAACCTTAGTCACAGCCTTTTTCCTTGCCCAGTTATTTGAAGATACATGCATGACTTGATGAGATGGGAGGCTCAAACACATGCACTAGAGATGATTTCCTACACGTGTCAGAAAGACATTGATGAGACCACTGGGCTGCTGGCTTGGAGGATATATAACTCCATATATAGCCAATGGGCAAAATTACTTCAGAGGTTCTTGTTATTCAGTCATTTTCGATCATGTCCAACTCTTCATGACTCCATTCAAGGTTTTCTTGGCAAAGATATTGGTTTGTCATTTCCTTGTCCATTTTACAGATAACTGTAAGAGAAACTGAAACAAACAGGGTTAAGTGACTTGTCCTGGGTCACTCAGATAGTAAGTGTCTGAGGCTGGATTTGAAGTCAGGTCTTCCAGACCTCAGGTCCTACACTACGTCTGTATCATCTAGCTGTACTTCATTAATATACCAATTATCTATCTTATTTAGACTTAGAGAAGACAGAACATCACTTGGCATAAGTAGATCCTACTACTGTATTACCTCAACTATTATCTGAGATAACCACCAAACGTATACACAGCCTACACAGCAGTCATTTATATGTTACTAGAAAAGTTGTAAGCATTTTCAGGCATTTTGAAGCCTAGAGATAGAAAGAAGAGGGAAAATATCTTCCGTCCATTCATCCATCCATCCACCCATCCATCCATCCATTCATCCATCCATCCATTCATTGATCTAAAAACTAATTAGTAAACTATTGTTGCATATCTTCCCCTGAACCATTTTAGAGGAACAAACATAAAGGTTGGAAAAAGAAAGTGTGTGCGTATGTGTGTGTGTGTGTGTGTGTCTGTGTGTGAAATGCTGGGGTTTTTTGGTACTATTTATCCATCTAGTTAAACCTATGGACCCTGTCTTAGAACCCTGTCTTAAGTGCATAAAATATGAAAGATTACAAGGTAAACTAACTATATTGAAATAGTTTTATATATATATATATGTTTATATACACACACATATATAGCCACATACATACACACATGTGCACACACACACACACACACACACACACTTTTTTTTAAGTTCACAAATCCCAGGTTTAGAATCTCTGGTCCAGTGGAAAGAATACAGGATTTAGAATCAGAAGACTTGTTCTAATTTCCTCAGCTATAAAATGATGAGGTTGGATTTGATATTACTTTAAGCTCTAAATCTTAGGACCTATTAAAGTCACTTGGTTAGTTTCAGAAACAAGATAATTTCCCTTGTTTACAACATGGTCATGCTTGGCATATTAAATTTATTTGAATAACTTCCTAAGACGTTGATTAGAACTATACTAATTGAATTTGTCTTGAAATGATTTTCATTTTCGTTACAAAGGGAACTAAATCCAAGCTGCTGACTTTTAACCAATCACACGTCCCTTAGGTTTTGCCTGGGAACAGAAGTCCTACATACTGTCTTACTTGGCTATGTCCTTGTGGTGTGGAGGTAACCCTGAGCTCTCTCCAAGCTAGTAACTATAGAACATCAATTCTGGGAAGTTTTATAAATTGAAGGAAAGGACTCAAGAATGATCCTAGTGAAAGCCTGAGTCTTCAGTCTGAGGACAAACTTAGCTAAGTATAGAGAGGCTGATTATCATCAGTAGATAGTCAGTAGGTGAGGAATTCCTAGGCCATGGCTACCCATGAAACAAACAAATTAAAAGGAAATACTTGCTTTGTTATTCTAAGATGTCATCAACTAACATTTCTAAATTTAGAGGAAGTATTTTATTTTTTATTTCATTCACATCTGATTACAAATTTATATCTATGATGATATGATATATTATCTATCATATATACATACATATATATCATATGAATGTGGGGTTTTTTTTGTCTTAGGAAAGTATTTTCTTTATTTCCTATGTCTAGCATTTTATATGTCTATGCAGTAGGCACTGAAAAATAAATTCGCATCATTGCCCAAGTCATATACTATCACTATCCTATCGATCACCTCCCCCCGCATCCGCCAACTCCCTATGGCCTTGCAGCCTACTCACGCATACATAATTTGAGGGTTAAGATTAAAAGTATATCAGTCAGTCAGTGAACAAGCATTATACAACCAAAGAAAATTTTAAAAGTAATACAAAGGTGTAAAAAAAAATTCCTTTCCTCAAAGAGTTTATAGTTTAATGGCTATTGAGAGGAAAGCCTTTATAAACTTCAAATTATTCTGCAAATGTTCAGTGTGAATTTAAGTTAAACCATATGGATAGGTATATAGAAATTCAGTTACAGAGATCTGAGAGGTTAAAGAAGCATTAACGTTTCATCTCAGCAACATTGAGTAATTTGAGTAAATTTCCAATAGAAGTGAGTGTTCTGGTGCAATGAAGATGCCATCAGAGAGAAGCAGGTTGATAGAGAGATTTTACTAAATATCTACACCCTTCCACAGAAATGTGAGAAAATGGTGGAAGAAATGTTGTGAGATTCTGAATTGGGGGAGTCTAGGGAGAAAAAGAATGGAGAAGATCAGGAGGAAGTTTGCTCACTCATCAGTCGCCTTAGCTTTAGCTTTTGGACAATTAACCCAACTGGTTTGAGAACAGCATTAGGTAAGACCAAGGTAATTTTTTTCAATTTCAGAAGAGGCAAATGAGACTTGTTTTGCTATACATTCTATACATATACATTCTAAGACTGTAATTTTCTTGAGAACAGGGGATGTTTTAGTCTTTGTCTGCATATATCCAGTACCAATCACCAGTCCACAGCAAAAAAAATAATTACTAATGAAATCCCACAGCACTTAGAACAGGGTCTTCCACATGTTGGTGTTGGTGTTCAGTCATTTCAGTCACATCTGACTCTTCATGACCCCATTTGGGGTTTTCTTGGCCAAGATATTGGAGGTGTTTGCCATTTCCTTCTCCAACCGTGCACATTGTAAGGGCTTAATAAATGTTTATCATGGGAGGAGCCAAGATGGCGGAGTAGAAAGACTCACGTATGCTAGCTCCAAATCCACAGCCCATAAATTTCCTGTAAAAAGAACTCCCCACAAATTCTGGAGTACTGCAAGCCACGCACCAATGCAGTGGAAGAGGTTTCCGATCCAGAGAGCCCTGGAAAGCCATCCACAGGGGTCTGTCACACTCCAGACAGCGGAGCCCACCCCTGAGCTGCCCTGGCTCGGGGCCCCAGAGGAGCAGATCCGAGCAGGCTTCAGGGACGGAACCTCCGGTGGTCGCAAAGGTCCCTCCGCCCACAGGTGCTACAGGTCAGAGAGACAGATGTCTGGGCTGGCCAAGAGGGGAGCGGGGATGTCTTTGTGGCTCAGGCCCACTTGGGAGGCAGCGGCAGAGTCAGTGGCAGCCCAGGACTCCTCGAGCAGACAGGAGCTCAGGGCCATTACCAAAAGTCTCTGCATAAACCCCCTGAGGGAACTGAGCCTGGGAGGCGGCCCTGCCCCCACCCCAGCACCAGAACTTAAGCTCACATTGAATAGCAGCCACTACCACCATGGAAAGCCCTGAGGCTGGGAAGCAGCATTTGAATCTCAGACCCCAAGCACTAGCAGGGCAGATCTAGGCAGGGGTGGAGAGGAATTTCAGAAGTCAAGTAACTGGCTGGGAAAATGCCCAGAAAAGGGAAGAAAAATAAGACCATAGAGGGCTACTTTCTTGGGAAAGAGATGTTCCTTCCTCCTTTCATTTCTGATGAAGAAGTACAATGCTTGCCATCAGGGAAAGATGTGGAGGTCGGGGCCTCTGTATCCCAGACATCCGAGGAGGATGTCTGGTGGGCTCAGGCCATGGAAGACCTCAAAAAGGATTTTGAAAATCAAGTTAGACTGGTGGAGGAAAAACTGGGAAGAGAAATGAGAGAGATGCAAGAAAAGCATGAAAAACGGGTCAATACCTTGATAAAGGAGACCCAAAAAAAATGCTGAAGAAAATAACACCTTGAAAATTAGGCTAACTCAATTGGCAAAAGAGGTTCAAAAAGCCGATGAGGAAAAGAATGCTTTCAAAAGCAGAATTAGTCAAATGCAAAAAGAGGTTCAAAAGCTCACTGAACTAAATAGTTCTCCCAAAATTAGAATGGAGCAGATGGAGGCTAATGATTTTCTGAGAAACCAAGAAATCATAAAACAAAACCAAAAGAATGAAAAAATGGAAGAGAATGTGAAATACCTCACTGGAAAAACAACTGACCTGGAAAATAGATCCAGGAGAGACAATTTAAAAATTATGGGACTACCTGAAAGCCATGATCAAAAAAAGAGCCTAGACATCATCTTTCATGAAATTATCAAGGAAAACTGCCCTGACATTCTAGAACCAGAGGGCAAAATAAGTATTGAAGGAATCCATCGATCACTGCCTGAAAGAGATCCAAAAAGAGAAACTCCTAGGAACATTGTGGCCAAATTCCAGAGTTCCCAGGTCAAGGAGAAAATATTGCAAGCAGCTAGAAAGAAACAATTCCAGTATTGTGGAAATACAATCAAGATAACACAAGATCTAGCACCTTCCACATTTAGGGATTGAAGGGCATGGAATAGGATATTGCAGAAGTCAAAGGAACTAGGACTCAAACCAAGAATCACCTACCCAGCAAAACTGAGTATAATACTTCAGGGGAAAATATGGTCTTTCAATGAAACAGAGGACTTTCAAGCATTCTGGATGAAAAGACCAGAGCTGAAAAGAAAATTTGACTTTCAAACACAAGAATGAGAAGAAGCATGAAAAAGTAAACAGCAAAGAGAAGTCATAAGGGACTTACCAAAGGTGAACTGTTTACATTCCTACATGGAAAGACAATATTTGTAACTCTTGAAACTTTTCAGTATCTGAGTAGTTGGTGGGACCACATACACACATACACACACACACATGTACACACGTGCGCACACACACATACACACATGCATGCACACACAGAGACAGAGAGCACAGAGTGAATTGAATAGGATGGGACCATATCTTAAAAGAAATTAAGGTAAATGGTGAGAGAGAAATGTAGTGGGAGGAGAGGGGGTGAAATGGAATGGGGTAAATTATATCTCATTCAAGAGGCAAGCAGGAAACTTTTTAGTGGAGGGAAAAAGAGGACAGCTGAGAAAAAAACATGAAGTTTACCCTCATCACATTCGACTAAAGGAAGGAGTAAAATGCATACTCATCTTGGTATGAAAATCTATCTTACAGTACAGGAAAGTGGGGGAGAAGGAGATAAGCAGGGAGGGAGGGATGATGGAAGGGAGGGCAATGGGAGAAGGGAGCAATTTGAAGTCAACACTCGGGGAGGGACAGGATCAAAAGACAGAGTAGAAACAATGGGGGGGCAGAATAGGATGGAGGGAAATACAGTTAGTCTTACACAGCACAACTGTTATCGAAGTCATTTGCAAAACTACACAGATATGGCCTATATTGAATTGCCTGCCTTCCCAAAGGGAATGGAGAATTTGGAACTCAAAGTTTTAGGAACAACTGTTTAGTATTGTTGTTGCTACTAGGAAATAAGAAATACAGTTAATGGGGAATAGAAAGTCATCTTGCCCTACAGGACAAAAGAGAAGATGGGAAGAAGAGAAGGGAGGGAGGATAGAAGAGAGGGCAGATTGGTGATAGGGAAAATTAGAATGCTTGGTGTATTGGGGTGGGGGGAGGGGATAAATGGGGAGAAAATTTAGAACCCAAAATTTTGTGAAAATGAATGTAAAAAGTTAAATAAATAAATTTATATTTAAAAAATAAAATAAATGTTTATCGAATTATTAAATTACATGATCATGTCCAGCACCCCTACCCCATGCCAGGCAACTTATCACTGCACACCAATGATCCTAAGAGGATCTCAGAGGAAGAACAGATTGTATACCATAAAAGGATATATCCATTGCCACTAATGGAAGGAGGAATCAAACCACAGGACCCCCCACCATGCTCTCTTTGAATATGAAAAAACTATAAAAATCTTAAAAGAGCAAGTTGGGGAATGACCCAATTGTGTCTCCTGGATGTGTTTTGTCAGATAACAGACTTAGGGAGTCATGTCTTTTAGTGGCAAATCATTCTCAACTACCTATGGACTGCTTGTTGTCTCCTATTATGAGTAATGATTTTAAACAAGATCAGACTCAGTTGTCCAGCCTCGGGTGAACCAAGAATCCTCCCCATGACTTCACTCACAATTCCCAAAAGGCTTTGCTTTTTCCTTTTATCTCCTTCAAGCCCAGTGGAGCAGATTTTATAGGTGTCATTTTACAAGGCTCAAACTGAATTCTTAAAATCCTTCCGGAGTGATCCAAGCATTGACCACTCCCACTTCAGGATGTTTTATGACCTTTTTTGCATAAACCATTAGCTGGAATCAGCATCAAACTCATTGGTGTTGAGGACACCAGGGTTAACTTTTTAGTTGTTAACTTAGTCTGTTCATGAAATCATTTTGAATCTCTCTTTAAAAACTAGTTCAAATGCTGTTTTTCAGTGTGTTCCAGTAGGTATGCAAATGCTTTTTAGAAATCAATAACACTATTGTTTTAGCAATTTTCAGGACAGGAAGTTTGTAAAAGTTGCAGAGTATCACAATGCTTGTTAATCTGAAGAAAGGAACATTACCAAAGGTGGAAGAAGAAGAAGAGGAAGAAGAGGAAGAAGAAGAAGAAGAGGAAGAGGAAGAAGAAGAGGAGGAAGAAGAGGAGGAAGAAGAAGAAGAAGAAGAGGAAGAAAAAGAGGAAGAAGAGGAAGAAGAAGAGGAAGAAGAAGAGGAGGAGGAGGAGTTAGAAGAAAAGAGGAGAGAGAAAAGTGAGAGGAGGTAAAAAGAGAGAGGGAGAGAGAGATTGAGATAAAATAGAAAAAAGAAAGAAAAGAGGGAGAAAAGGTAGAGACAGAGACACAGAAAGAGTGGAGAGAGAGAAGAGAGCATAGAGGAGAGAGGAAAGAGAAAGGAAGGGGAGAGAGGGATAGGAATAAAGAGATTGAGAGAAGATAGAAAGAAAAGAGGGAGAGACAGAAAGAATGGAGAGAGGGAATGGAGAGAGAAAATAGAATGGAGAGAAAGAATGGATAAAGAGAAAGAGGGAGGGAGGGAGAGAGGGACAGAGAGACAGACAGAGACAGAGAGAGAAAGAGAGAATTTTCAGGGCTTCGGAGGACAGCATAAAGTTAAAGGGTTAAGATAACTAGCAAACATCCTAGATATCAAGCAGCAACCTAGTGCTTGCCAAGATTCTTTCTGAGTTGTTAATGTAGGGCAGTTAAGGTGTGATAACTCCCTCAGATAGAAAACGATCTGAACCTAGAATTAAAGACCTGCATTCAATGATGGCTGACAATTCTTAAGATGCCTTTAATGAGCAGGTCATTGAACTCTTGAGTCTGTTTCTTTACTTGTAAAATTGAAATATTAATACTTACGTTCCTTACCTTACAGGCATAAATATGTGTAGGGTGAGAACCAGATTGACTCTGTGCATTCCTCATCACTCAAAGTAGAAAGTACTTTGTAAAACAGTCTTAATATTATTATCACAGGCAAATGAGCTAATACTGGCAATTGTTGGTTACTAATGAACAAGGAAAGGGCAGCGAAAGGGCAGGGATTGGGGAAATTTAGGGGAGCCAGACACTAAGGCATTAGATATAATGGGAAGACACTGGTATATCCAAATGAAACTATGTCAAATATGGCTGGCAACAACACCAAGTTTGAAAATATGGATTATTGAGAAAAATCAAGAATTATAAAAAGAAAAATATTTGAAGAAAAATTAAAGATTATGAAAAGAAAAATGTCTTTAAAGAAGTCTTTAAATACTTGACCAATGTGCATCATAGTTGAATAATATTGCTTAAGTTCAATATATGAATGATATTTATATTTTCATTATTAAAAAGGTAGGAAACTATGGCAATTCATTTTAAGTGAGGTAGTTTAGATGTCGATATGAGGATACCTAGTGCTACCTAGTAACAGTGGATACCATCAATTCACTTGTCATCACTCACCATGAACCCAAACCAAACCATGCCATATCATGGCATTCCTCATTTTCATCTTTGTCCAGAAAGCAGCATCATTGAGTTTTTCCAACAGAAGTAACTAACTTAGCTTTCTGTTGAACAATCTGTGATCTTTTGTGATCTATTAAGTTAGGCCATCCATCTGTTGTTCATCATCCTTGTTAGAAGATCTCTCCAGTGTCTGCCTGACTTTGATGTATCTGACCTTCCTGTGGACTTCATTTGTAATGTCAGCTCACAAAATGATTCTGCTCATCAATTATTTCACTGCCTGCTGGGTTATCACAGGCTCTTATGTTCTCTATGGTTTTCCCACCTGAGAACCAAGGCTCTCGTGTATGGATCACTATAGGCAAAACTGTGAAAATGAGCATTTCAGACCCAATCTCCATGGACATTTTGTCATAGACCATTGTTATAAGAATATGGTTGAAGTTAATCCACATTTCAGATTAGTACTGGGGGGTGGGGGGAATGCCATATTTGGATTTAGAAAAGTAGCATTTTGAGCCTATCTCTGTTAATCAATATTTCTGTGATGTTGGACAAGTTACTTAAATGCTCTGGGTCTCATTTTCTCGCCTGTGAAATGGGAAGGTTGGAGCAGGGGATCTGTAAAGATAAGAGATGTGCTGGCAAATGTTTTTTAAAAGGCTGCAGAAAAAATAAAGTAAGTCTGACACACTGTTAAATGTAACATGCTTTATCAATATTGCATCAATCATTTTTAAACGTCTAGACAACCAACAAAACAGTAAATCAAGCCCAGATTTGTAGTGCTTGCTGCTGTCAGCACACCACTGATTAAGGTTTTTGCTCTTCATCTTCTGGACTATCTCCTGACATCTTGCTGCATTTGAAGGCTGAACTCAATATATTCCAATACCTCCTAGACCACTAAACTCTTTGTGTATTCTGCACTTCTTCAAGATTGTTCACCATTCATCTGCATTGGAGGGGGGATATTTTAGGCCAATTAGTTGAGATAACCTTTGCAGGTACAACAGCTTTTCTTGGAGCTCAGTGACAGTAGTTGTAAACAAGACACAACTGTCTACATAAAGCAGATATCAGGTGTTTGCATCAATTTTGTTTCTGGTTTTCTCCCCAAAATCAATGAACCAAAACAATGCCTGTCATTATTCTATACGCTAACTCCTAAGTTTTTTGAGTTAATTATCTGATAAATGATACTCAGGAAAGCCAAATCCGGAAATGTAAAACCTTGGCAGTGGCATTCACACAATCTTCAAACATCCCTTCTATTCTCTTCACCTCTGTCTTTATATAATAATAATGATGATGATGATAGCTCACTTTTGTATGGCTCTTACTATAAGCTTCATAATTATTATCTCATTCGATCCTTACAATCACCTCGGCTGTTGTACACTTAGCATGTTTCAGTTATGTCCAACTCTCTGTGACCCAACTAGAGGTTTTCCTGGAAAAGATTCTGGAGTGATTTGCCATCTCCTTCTCCAGTTCATTTTGCAGAGGAGGAAACTGAGGCAAGTAGGGGTCCATGACTTGTCTAACGTCACACAGCTAGTAAGTGTCAGAGGCCAGATATGAGCTTAGGTTTTCCTGACTCTAGACTCTAACCTCTTTCCACTGCACCACCTGGCTACCCTCTTTATTGCTTCATTCCTCCTAGTCTATTTCTTTCAACCCTTCCAGCCTGTCTTTCTTTTTTTGCCTCATTAAAGGGAACATGCCCTGGCTACTTCTTAAACAGGCCTATTCAATGAATGGGCATTATTACTTCGCCCTAAGTGAGTACCTGCATAGACTTGGCCTAAAGGGGCCAAGGTATCCCAGTGCATCCTGGGTCATCTCCAGTCATTCTGATGAATATCTGGTAACTGGACTCAGATGGCTCTGGAGGAGATGTAAGGCTGGCGACCTTGCACATCCCTCCCTCACTCAAAAAAAAGTCACGTGCAAGTCATGTCATTTCTCCGATGGCATGTTCTTCTTCGGCAACGAAGGACGAACACAACAATTTCTTTCATCAACCTGTCTCTCCATATCTTTTTCTCTACAATCTCTTCTTCAGTTCTTTTCACATTAAGGATTCCAGAGAATTTTTTAGGGCAAAGATCCTCTATCACTACTTCTTTTGTATACAAAAGCAATATTATACAGTTGATCTTCCACCTTCTCTCCCACCCCTCCCCTCTCATCCATGTTCCCAGCACCAGCTTCCTAGAGTCCTTATGCTTTCTCCTGACTGTCCAGGATCCTCTCTACAGGACCCCAGGAAGCCCTGCTATCCTTGGAAAATAAGACTCACGTCCTTCATATCTTCCCAATCCCTTTATCCATCTCTTTTGACCTTATCCCATTCTCTCAAATATCTAAGCTCGGTTTTGTAAGATGACACTTAGCTAATCTGGTAAATCAATGCATGCAGTATGGCAATGAATGTTGATGTGTTTACAATACTTACAAGATCACAGAGTTATATTTGGAAAGAATCTTACAGGTCTTGGAGTCCAGATGATTCCTATGTTCTCTGATTCCAAATCTAACAGTGTTGTCTCCTCAAGAGGATCAAATACACACACACACACACACACACACACACACACACACACACCACTTCTATTCCTTTAGAGGCAATATTTCCATTTTAAAAGTAGCCTTCCCATGATAATGCTTCAGCCCAAAGAAGTAACCCAAGAATGGAAAATTCAGACTCCAGAGCAGTCTTATGCAGTTAATATTTTGTGGCAAGTAGCAGTTCTCAAATAGCTGCCTCTCTTGGGAGGAGACCTGAAAATACCAACCTCATTTTCCACTCATAAGGACTGGAGAAAGGCAGTGACTAGCACCCAGGTGCCTTAGAGAAGCCCCTTCTCCATAGCTTTCAGGTATCAAGAGAGATCACAGACATCATGTTATTTCGGGGGTTCAACCCTTAGAGCGATAGCTTTAGAGAAGCATATCAAATCCAGAAAAAGAGCGATCAAAACACAGGCCCCACGGAAGACGGTGATGTTATCCATCACCCATCTGTGGACTGTCAAAAATCATTTTAATTGCCCCACAACCCCATGCAATAAGAAAAAACTCAGGCCTTGAGGGTATATAACAGCAAATCACTTAGGAGTATTCACCACTGGCCCCTGGATTCTCTTTCCAAGAAACATGTTTCTTTCTCCCTGTCGAGCCTCAGGGCCTTACCAACATTCAATCTCCTGTCTCAGCTCAGGGAGAAAAAAATCCAGACTTTCCTTAAAAAGCCTGAGTTTGGCCCCATTGTTAGAGGGCCGAGAAAGCCGGCCATTCATCATGGAAAATTTCCTAATCAAACGGAATGCATTCATCTTAATTCTAGCTTAATGTTTATAAGATGCCTTTCTCAAAGATTTCTTCTAGGATTTTTTTGCATCCCTCTTTCTTTTTTCAGTGAAGATTCTAAGACACCTCAATTCTGCCTAACTCTACAGTAGTGTTGTAGACTCCTGAAGCCTTTCTCCCATTGGGGCAGCAAGCCAAAAGCTGTGATGTCCAACCTTTTCCCAGGAGAATTCTGTCTTCCTGAAAATCTACCTGCCCAGGCTGGTTGCATTTGCCAAAAGGAATTGCCTACAGTTTCCCACAGCTGTTCGGGGTTTCTTTTGGTTACTCTGAACTCTGGGAACATGAATCCTGAAAGATCATGACAGAAGAAAAGGTCTTCCTTTTCCATATTCTGCAAATGACAGAATAAAAAGGGACTGGCTCAAACTTCAGCCAGAGGGTCAGAAGTTAGACATTCTGCAGAACTTTCTGGGAGAGAAGATGTTAAATACTGGAATATACTAAAGTTTCCCGATTTTCACTGAGTTAAACCAGATGGGTACAGAAGGAGATGGGGGAGGGGGCACAGGAAGCACTAATTTAATTTATGTGTAAATCAGCTAGAGAGAGAATAGGCCAGGGGAAAGACTGGTGTAGGTCAAACAATCATATACATGTGTATGTATGCATATATGTATGTTATGTATATATGCATTGTGTATATGTTTTGTATGTATGTGTGTATATATCCACATACATACACATATATACATGTATTGCACATATTACATCATAAAACAAAACAAATCGTATCCCTTTAGATACAATCATCTCCTTATTTGGTATATTTTTACTCCCTCTTTCTCTTGGATCCAAAAACTATGATGGCTTCTGTCTAGGCAATGTAATACAACAGAAAGAGCTAGGCCTAAATGCAAGATGAATTACTAAGCTCTTTACACCCTTCAACCCAGCAATCTCTCTGGTGAGCAAGGAGGTCAAAGGCTGAAAACACATACTGGACAAAAGTCCAATTTAACAGAAAGAGCTATGCCTAGATGTAAGAATGGTTACTAAACTGTTCACACCTTCGACCCAGCAATCCCACTAGCTCGTGCTTCAAAGGTGTCAAAGGCTAAGAGTATATATCGAACAAAAGTCCAATTTATGCTGAAATACTCAGAGCCAAAACTTTCTTGTGGTAATAGAAGTGAGTTGCTGATCAATCAAGGAATGACTGAAAACCCTCTGGTATAGGAATGTTATGGATGTGAGGAAAGTAAAGGCTTCTATAAGAAATTCAGATGTCACAGAGAGGACATGCTCAGATTTACCCTGAAGTCCATAGTCCCTTCCAAGCCTGCAATGATATGCACTAACTATATCTCTTATTTCCCTCCTTATATGCTCCAAATGCATGTTGGGCCATTTAAAAAATCAATTGTAAAGGGGGTATGTTATATTTGGTAACTATATTCTCCAAAAATCTTCATGGAGTGCTACTCCACTGGTAGCATGCCTGAAGGGAAGCAAGGTATAAACCCTCAGGAGAAAGAGTGCACCGGAATGGAAAGAAGACAAAATATCTATTGAGCGAGGAAATTGCTTCCCAGGTGCATCTAATTTTCACAACTATTACAGTGTTCTGTGCTTGAAAACAATGCTACGGTTCCTGTTCTGAGAAGTCTCAGTTGCAAAACCTCAGTGATTCAGATCCTATGTTAAGACGCAATGCTCCGAAGTCCTGGAGATAGCAGGGCAACTTGTTAACCTTACTTTAACCTCACCTGGGTCACTGTCATATGTGGATGTAAGAAAATGAGAAGTCCCAACGTGGCAGGCCCACAAATAGAACATTCCTGTTCTACTGGCTTATAGTACCACAATGCTAAGATGACCTGAAATGCAAAGTGGAGAGAACTCTCTGAAAATTTGGGAAGTTAGAGCTTTGGAAATGGTTGATGAGAGTATTCGCTTTGTAATTCTTATCACTTGTTACGAATCTTACCTCCTTTTTGGCATAGATATCCTCTCATATTGCTATGATGTCACTCAATCCTGGTCTAGCTGGGAAAATACAGAGGAAAAATGAGGGCTCGTTAACTGTAAACACACTCACGTAGCTCTGGCGCAATGGGACACCCATTACCCACTAGTAGGTCCACTTTCCCATAAAGGAGGAATCAAAGTATTTCCAAGAGCTTAGGACAGAATGATGAAATAAAGGAGGCATTGAACATTTCTCGGATTGTTCACATGTTTATTTTGGGAATAATTGTGTGGCCAGTGCCAAGTGTTGACAATCTGTGGCCCTTGAGAATTGGAAAGAGGGAACCTGAATGTTTTGGTAATGTGGTTTAGTGGACAAAGAGTTGGGCTGAAAGTCAAGAGTTGTGGGTTCTAGGCCTGATTGCTCACAACTTACCGCACGATTTTGAGTAAGTCACTTCATTTCTCCGTACCCTAATACCTTTCAATGAAGAGATTAGAGAAGATGAACTGTAAGGTACCATTCTAGGTCTAGAGTTCTATGATTTAAAGAAATATGCAAATAATCTTATAGTTCAATAACAACCATTTCCCTGTTTCTCACTAGATATATTTATGGGAACTATCAAGGATAACCTTGAAGCTTTCAGTACCTAGTCTAAGAGAGGGGTTGGTGAGAAGGAAAAAAGTCAAAGGCTTTTCAGTGAATAAGGAAAATGGGGTTTAGGGATCCATATAATGGATCACAAACCGCTGACTAATAAAATATTCTCTTTATCCTTTAATCTCAGCTAAGGTCACATTTTCTGTAAGAAACCTTCTCCAATCCCCTTAAATACTGGTGTCTTCCCTTTACTGATTCTCTCCAACTTATCTTATAGGTAACTTAATATTTGCATGTTGTCTCACCAATCAGACTAAAAGGTCCTGGAGAACAAAAACTGTTTTTCCCTTTCTTTATATCCCAGTGCTTAGTATACTTCCTGGAACATGGGAGTCGCTTAATAAATATGGGTTGACTTGCCTTGACCTCTGAGATCCATTAAGCCAGAGATGTTTTCTTTCCCCTGAAGACTCTCCTCTTAAAACACAGCCAAAATGGTGGAATAAAAGCAGGAACTCACCCGAACTCTCTCAAATCTTCTTCCAAAAAACTTTAAAATAATGCCTCAAATTGAATTCTGAAGTTACAGAACCAACAAAAGTTTGGAGTGGAACAATTTTCCAGCTTAAGACACTTTAGGAGGTCAGTAGGAAGGGTCTATCTCACCAGGTTGGTGATCAGGCCTGGAGCACAATGCAGCACAGGCTGGGCTCTGGCAAGCCAGCAATAGGCCTTTTAGGTGGCTATGTCAACAGCAACTTCAGGAACTTTCAGCCTTCAAATGGTAAAGGGGTCAGACAATTGTTCAGAAGGAGATTACAGGGAACCCTTTGCTAGTCTTGCGTATAGGACCATGCTGCATTGCCCATACATAGTCATAGCGCTAGGGCAAAGAGGAGCACAAGCACTTGAGGATACAGGGGAGTAAGGGCTCTGGTCAGTTTCAGGGTGGAGAAGAGTGCTGGTGGTCACTCATAGACCACAGCAAAAGCCAGGAAAGAGTAACCACACCTCCCCTTAGATCATACCACCTTGTAAGAACTGAAAGCTTACAGACCCCTGGAGGTAGCTCTGAGAACAACAGCACAAAAACTTGAAATTTGGGACAATGCCCCCTCAACTGCAGGAGCAGAGATTAACTTTAACTTCAAGGTAAAAGTCAGGAAATAGACTGGGAAATGAATAAACAACAAAAACAATCTGACCATGTTGCTACAATGTTACATAACATAGTTACTATGTTACCACAGTGACCGGGAAGATCAAGACATAAACTCAGGAAAAGACAATGAAGTCTAAAGCGTTTCATGCAAAGCCTCAAAGAAAAATGCGAATTGGACACAAACCCAAAAAAAATTTTTGGAAGAGCTCAAAAAGGATTTTTAAAACCCAATAAGAGGGGCAGAGAGAAAATTAGGAAAAGAAATGGGAGTAATACAAAAAAATTTATGGAAAGAAAGTCAACAAGCTTGGTAAAAGAGACAGCTAAGTTGCTCAGTGGATAGAATTCTGGGCCTGCAGTCAGGAAGACCTGAATTCAAATCTGAGCCCCATATACTCACTAGCTGTGTGACCCTTGGCAGCAGTTAACCTCTGTTTTCCATAATCCACTGGAGAAGGAAGTGGTAAACCACTTCAGTATCTTTGCCAAGAAAAACCCAAATGAGGTCATGAAGAGTCAGACACAATTCAATGACAGAACAACAGTAAAATAAAACACAAAAATCCACTGAAAAGAATAACAGAAGATTTGGCCAAATGCGGGGGAAAAGAGTCACAAAAGTTCACTGAAGAAATTAATTCTTTAAAAATTAGACTTAGGCAAATGGAAGTTAATCATGAGACATCAAGAAAAAATAAAATTAAATTAGAAGAATGAAAAATAGAAAAAAATGTGAAATAGCTTATTGGAAAAACAATTGACCTGGAAAAATAGAAAAAGAAGAGAGAATTTCAGTATTCTTGGACTACCTGAAATCCATGATAAAAAAAAAAGAACCTAGACATTGTATTTCAAGGAATTATAAAGGAAAGCTACTCTGATATCCTATTACCAGAGGGTAAAATAAGAATTGAAAGAATCCACTGATCACTTCCAGAAAGAGATCCAAAAGGAGAACTCCCATTAATAGTATTCAACTTCCAGAGCCCCCAGGTGAAGGAGAATATATTGCAAGCAGCCAGAAAGAAATATTTTAAATATCATAGAGTCACAGTCAGGATAAGATTTAGCAACTTCTCCATTAAAGAACCAGAGGACTTGGAATATGATATTCCAGAAGACAAAAGAGCTAGGATTATAACCAGGAATAACTTGTCCAACAAAACTGAGTATAATCCTTCAGAAGGAAAAAATTGATCTTTAATGAAATAGAGGACTTTTAAGCATTTCTAATGAAAAGGCCAGAGCAGAGTAGAAAATTTGACTTTCAAATGCAAGACTCAAGAGAAGCATAAGAATGGTAAACATGAAAGAGTCTCCTCTACCTCTGCAATCTTTACCCTATAGCCTGGCATCTAATGCCTGGTGAATGGATGCTGTTAATATTCCCAGTGAATTTAAAATGGATTCACTTCCATTCAAAGACCCCTAGCTACAAAGCTGGAAAGGGGTATATCGTTATCAAAAGGCACTTTTATGTGATCAATCTGTAGTTGTCAGGTACTAAAAAGGAGGTATGGGGAGAGGGGGCAGATAATAAAAAGAAAAACTCACACCTTCAGGGAATTTATAATCCAAGAAAGAAAGCATTACTGTAAAGATTAAGGATGTCCAGAGAAATAACACTACCTACAGTGAACTAAAGCATGAACTGAAGTATAAAAGGCAACTATTTATGGATGGTGACTTCATAGGTTTTTTGACATCCCTCATACCTAAACTTCTATCCCATAAACTCTTCCAAGGACCCTAATAAAATTAGTCATAGTCAGTTGGAGCACTGCAGAATTTCATGGCTGAAGGGAATCTCATAGATCTAGTCCTACACCATCATTGTCATTTTTCAGATTAAAAAAAAAATGAGACAGACACCAAATGGTTTTTTGTTGTTTTGGATGCAAATGCCAAACATGGAGTTTTTATGAACTATTGACAGTTTAGCTAAAAAGAGCTCATTTGATCTGCTGCCTTAGCACCGCATAGTCAGGTCAGCCAAACTTCACCTTAAGAATACTGAGGAGGAAAGAGAGAGAAGATGGAAAGGTCTGAGGCGGAAAGTGCTGTCTGACTTCTAAAAACTAGACACTGAGGGAGTAGAGATGGTGGCAGAGAAAAGAGATGAGGAAAAGATGACCAGAGGCACTGAAGTTGCTACTCTCAAGAGGAGCTTTTGCTTACTTCCCAATTTCACTTTCATTGATTTCAGCAGTTCCTAATCTGGAGTCTGTGAACATCAATGTAAATAAATAGATAAATACATATATACATACATGTATAGATAAACAAATGAATAAATATGTGCATGTATGTATACATATATAAATGTATGTGTTTATATATACAGAGAATACATATGAGTATGTATGTATGTATAAAGAGTATATATGAATATGTATATATGTGCCTTTAGTGTATGTATCCATATACATGTGTACATACTTATGCATGCACTAACATATTCATATATACACATACATATGTGTATATACATGTACACATGCACACATATAATATTTTGATAACTATTTTAAAATATTTGGTTTCCTTTATAATTCTATGTATTTTATTTTATGAATTTAAAAATATTATTCTGAAAAGAAGTCCATAAAATTCACCAATCTGCCAAAGCGGCCCATGATATACACACAAAAAAGTTAAGAAACCCTGATCTATTTACATTAGTTAATGTGCATAAATTACCAATAAATACTGAGCTCTAGTTGTTGGGCAAGTAATGGGGAGGAAAAAGTACTTAATTATCCAGTTGTCTTACATGTCCATCTGTCTCTCTGCCCTTTCTTTCAATCAGAATAGACTTTTTGAAGGAAGACATAAAGGATTTTAAAGAGTGATGGACTCAGATCAAGGAGGTCCATAAATAAATATCCCTATTCCCAGCCCACTTCCATTTGAGACATTCCTGTGTAAGAGGGAATAAAGTATGCAGTGACTTTCAAATGGGAGAGCATCCTGGCATTGGTCACCCCTGGGCCAAAGGGAAGATAGTGATGGTTGAGGGAGAGGAGTAGAAAGTGGTCAATGCATCCTAACTTGCCCTCAAATTAATTTGCTGGATGGAAGAGAGAGAAACTGCCTTAAAATTTTTCCATCTATGTCTCTGTCTTAGCAGGAGTACCCTCCTAACTATACCAGCCAAGATAGATAAAGATGAAAACAATGGACACTTTGTTTAGACCCTGGCTCCAGGCAAATCCCTTCCCTGCTGGGATAGCAGAGGATGCCTAGGAAATCATATACTGGCCCCAGCCCTAGGCGGCAAGGCTGCTACACTGAAGCCAAAATGCTCTTTACAGGAAGAATTTAAAGAGAAGAGCTGAGAGGGAGGGATTGTGGGGAGAGCTGGAGAGCATGAGTGGCAGGAGAACTGCAAATTCTCCTGAGACACCTTGGATATGACTCGTAATGGAAGCCTGGAAGCCCAGATGAGGAAGGGGCTAAAGCACCATGGAAGGAACACAATCCAGGTTCATCTCACATAATGGGCTGGCTGCTTGGCTTCTGAGGGAACCAGTTATGGGATACGGGCATCTGATGGAAAGAGTACAGTTCAGGAAATAGCTCTAACGACTATAATAACAGCGCCAATGACAACAGCTCACACTTTTATTCTCCCCTTCTTGCAATTTCTGAACAGAGAGACATACTGGCTTTCTCTGTGTTCCACTGGCTACCTACGTGGTAGTCCTGGGGAGAAATTAATAAGAGGATCTTCGGAAGGTCTGAAAAATAAAACAGCTCTATAGAAGGAGGTGATAGAGAAAATGGAACCCTATGACTAGATCCAATTCCAGTTCTTACTAATCACATGACCCTCTAGGCAAACCATTTGACTTCTCTTGGTCTTCTCCACCTTGCAATGGACATAGTAGCTTACAGGGTATTTTAGAGGGGAAAATGCTTTGTTAAACCTCAAAGCACTTCATAAATGGGAGTGATTTTTTGCTGAGGTCGTTATTATTCTGTCATGAATAAGAAAGTATACCTGATTCTCCATTTTCTGGAGGCTAATGATCCAGTATGTAAAACCTCTCTACCTTTCTCCTATTTCTTTTATCATCCTGTCCATGGTCTCTTATGCCTAAAGAAAGCAGGATATGGTCAAGTCAAGGAGCATTTATCAAGTACTTGTTATGTGCCAAGAACTGGGAATAGAAATGTTGGATGATAGATAGTCCCTGAGCTCAAGAAACTTGATTCTAATGGATAAAGATGCTTCACCAAAAGGAGCTTTGAAGTGAGAAGAGAGAGAAATGGTAACCATGAAGGAGCATGGTGGTCAAATCTGAAGAATGAAGGATGGCTGGTCTGAGCCCTTTCTCAAAATGGGGGTTCAGAGGGAAACTCATCAACCAGAGAAGAAGCCACAGAAGTGGATAGAGAAGTCAACTGGAACATGGTGACAAATTCCAGAGGGTGAAGCACAGCTGGTCTAGGCCTTTTCTCAAAATGGAGACTCCAGAAGAAACTCACCCATGAATGAGTTAACTGCACAGTGTCAACCAAATAGACCTGTATAGAGTGAGCACACCCAGCCCAATATATAGAAGTGTGTAAAGACATATACACCTCTTGTTGTCTTTGTCTTTCATTCTCAAAGAGAAACATGACATCAGGATGATGACATAACGAAGCATATACCTCCATCAAAATTTCTCAGATGAGAAAACCTGGACCAGCAAGAACTGAAGTTAACCAATTTATGTGGCAGGCACTTTGTTTGTGTCTTTTACTAATGGAAGGATTGAATCAATCAGGCTTTCAAAGCCATTCCTTAGAGGTTGATAAAATGGATCATAGACATCTGACAACTTTGTAGCACAGTAAAGAAAACTGTTCTGGGAATCAGAAAACCTGGGTCCTATTTCTGATTCTGCCACTAGTTAATTGTATGCTCCTGGGCAAGTGATCTCTGGACCTTGGTTTATCCATATGTGAAACATGGAGATTAGATAAAATTATCTCTGGAGTCCCTAATAACTCTGAAACTCTATAATTTTCTGCCATTATGGATTGGACATAGTCAAGTGAAAGATAGCTAACAGGGTCTCCATCAAATTTTATCCAAACTCAATGTCAGGGGCTATGGAATGTCAGAGAGAAGGCTAGAAGAGTTACTGGGAACCAAAAGTTGAGGGGCAATGGTGGGGGAATCATAGGATCAGAAATGTAGAACTGGAAAAAATCCTAGAGGTCAATAAATACAAAACTCTTTATTTTATAAATGAAGAATTGAGTCCCAGAGAAATTAAATGACTTGTTCAGAGTCACTTTTGTTTTCAAGTCAACTCAAGCACATTTGCAGGCAACTTGCTATATTCTGTACTTTGACCCTCGTAGAAATTTGGGCTGTAGTCAAGTACGAATCACAGGGTATCAGAGATTGTAGACTCTCCAAATTCGAAGTCAACTTAGTCCAACCTACTGATAATACACATGAGGTCAAGAATTCAGTTTCTGTCTGCTTCTTCCCAACAGTATTTATTCTTCATGGCTATGCCCACCCCCAACACCTTTCTCTTTTAAGCCAGCTTCCCCAGCGCCCATTTCTCAGGCAGGCATTTCAAGGACTGACCAGCCAAATGCTACCTTTTCATTTCTCCAAAATTACATTCTGGAAAAACTATGCAGACAACACACCAAATATGTGCCAAACTCAGGAAGTCGGAACAGTCCCAAAATACTCCCCCAATTTTTCTTTGCAGCTGATTTCCCAGATGGGCTGGAAGGTACTCAAAAATGTTTAGCTTATATTCTTTCTCATCCTGCCTGGCCAGCCCTTCTCAAGGTACAGAGGAATGAATGAGCCCAGTATAATGAGCCCAGTGTTAGAAGGACCATTGGCCAACAATGTCTTTTCTCATCATCAGATATTCACTAGGATCATAGACCCCAAATCCTTATTCCTGCTTGGGGTCCTGGAAAGCTCTCCCGCATGGACAATTGCTTGGATTCAGGTGACATGTTGGGGGAGCTGGAATGAAATACTTCTCCATGTCAATTCTTGCCTACCCCACCAGAGGAGAATTGATCTACAGCATGGTGGTTTGGGAAAGAATTTTATCTTGAAGCCAACTGGCAGGTCACCGGGAAAGTGTCGAGACATAACACCTTTTAAGTCCTGTTTTTCTCAGGAGTACTAATCAGGGACAAGATTCCAGCTTGTCTCACATAATGAGTTTACTGTGGTTTCTGGGGGACATCCAATCATGAAACACCCAGGTCTAATGGAAAAATTAGGATCATAGAGCCTAGAGTTGAAAAGGAACCCAACTTGGCTGACACCCTTCCTTCTATAGCCAAAGAAACTAAGGCCCAGACAGGAAAAATGTCTTGCCAAAGATCAGATTCGAACTCAGGTTCTCTGACTCTAAAACCAACATTTTCTCCACTGCACCATGTTGACTACAGGACTGAAAGTTGAGAGACCAGGGTTCCAATCTTCATCTATTCATCATTGGCAATACAATCTTGGGTATATCACATAAGCTCTTGGTGTCTTGGTTTCGTCATTTGCAAAATGAAGACATGCATTGCAGGACATTTAGGGAGCCTAGAATGAGAAATAAAATTAGGAAGCACATTGAGAGCAAACATGCTATGGAAGTGCAAACAACAACGATTATGATATTTGATTCTATTTCAATTTGTCCTCAATCAACACAATGGACCTCAAGATATACTGAATAAAATAACATTCACGCTCAAGCAGTTTCTCATTATTTCTTGAGTTTTCTAAAGCAATTACTGGTTAGCAGCATAACGTTCCAATTGCTGGCCCTCAGTCATCTTTCATACCACTGCTGAGTCTGAGCCCTTCCTACCACGCAGTTAATAAACATTTTCAAGCCCCTATTATGTGCCAGTCACTGTATTAAAAGGTGGACATACAAATATAGGCAAAAAGGTAGTCCTTGCCTTTAAGGAACTGACAATCTAAAGGGAGAGAAAAAGCAAACAAGTATGTACTAATAAGCTGTATACAGAATCTCCAGATGTGTTGCTTCCATCCATGGACCTCCATCCATTCCAGAAAGAGATCTATCCAAAGACAATATTAGTCTTCCTGATCCCAGATTTTCCACCACCAGCAGCCTGGGCTGGCAATTGTTTGTCCAGCCACACAAGAAGGAGAGAACATTCCTGGCATTTTAGAACACTAACTCCAGAGGAGAATATTACAGATAGAGGGTTGGCCTTGGAGTCAGGAAGACCATGGTTCAAATCCAGCCTTGTACACGTATTGGTTATATGATCCTGAATAGGTCACTCAACTTTTCAGGGACTCCAGGTTAACTCTCTAAGATTATAATTAGATAGAGCATTTACTAAGTACTCAATGTGTGCAAGAAATTGTACTAGACAATGGGTATAGAAAGACAAGCAAGGATGACTATTCTTACTCTTAAGAAGTTGACATTGTAGTGAAGGAAAGTCAATACTTTAAGAAGAACTGGAAGGTAGGAGATTTGTGGGGGGGAAACCTGTAACAAGAAATGGAGAGGAAATCCAGTCAGGAGTGAAGGGAGCATGCCTAGGGCCCCTCATAAAATGACCCTACGTTATTAAACAAACTGATCTACATTGGTGCAAGAAGTTTCCACAAGACCAATTCTTTACATTGATGAAATCACAAACGTAGATTGTTCCTATACCTGAACTTTACCTCTCTGATCCTTCCAAATAAAGGCCTTCTTTATTCATTAGAGTATTTTTTTTAAACTCGTGTTTTGAGGATTTCATTGGGTATCCCCATGGTACCATGGAGAAAAATACTTCTAACGGCAGAGAAGCACATGTACCTATCCACTTTAATCTCTGTGTTGGTCTCCATCTGCAAATGCACTACTACCACCTCTGAGTATGGACCTGTCTGTCCCAGGATGGTTGGTGTCTAGGACCCCATTACCTCTGTGAGGAATGAATGCCTATTGAAACCAAATTAGCTTTACAGGCCCAGTGGGGAAGTAAGCTGAGCAGGTCATGGAGGGACCAACAGGGAGCTTTAAGCATCTGGTACTCTGACCTAGACTTTCCATCCAAAACATCTCCAATTTTCACATAAGAAACAGAATCAGAAGGAGAATGGCCATTTGCATTCCTGGGCTAAGAGTAGCCCCAAACCTTCAGTCTAGATTGGAAACAGAAGGCTGAAGTCAATCAGGAGTCTGGGTAGACAAGGGAATGTTATTAGGGAAGAAAAGTTAGTAGACATTTTTGTGATAACTCCTACATTTCTTCTACTGGGCCCAGCAGACTTTCTTCTACTATTCTTTGTACTCTTCTTTACATGTTCCCCCTTGATTCCTATCCTTTCCCCAGAATCCCACCATTTAATCAATGTCTTCTACCCACACCGTTTTTACTCTTTACTTATTTTTGTAGTTACTCATTCTTTACTTCCATCTCTCTCCTCCTTACCAGTTGGTACCTTCATGAAAGTCACTATAGTAGAATGAAAAAAGCAATGTATTTAACAGGTCAAATCTCCATGACTATCTATGTAAACATGGCCAAGTCACTTCGTTTCCTGTACCTTAGTTTCCTCATCTGTAACATGAAGAGATTGAATTGTATCAGAGGTACCAAATATTCAGCCTAATGCAACACTTCCAAGTCTAGCCTAACGCAGATTGAAATATAACTGGGAAATATTTAACTAACTAAATAAAAATACAATAGAAAATAGATAAGGCAGAAGAAGGCATTACATACTATCAGTGGAGTTCTCTAAACAGTGGTTGGATAACTACTTTCTGAGTAAGGGATAGAGGAGATTTTTTCCCCAGGTATGAACTGAACCAGATGACCTCTGAACTGAGATGATACTATAAACCTAGATTGCTTTTTGACTGGGGAGTCAAGAAAAACGTATCATTTATAGGGTAGTTCTGTAACTAACTTGCCCAAGTCATTTCATTTCTATGGGACTGAACTAACTTTTATGTCAAATGAAGGGGGCAAGGCTAAATGATCTCCAAGGACTCTCTCAGTTGATAAATAGCCAAACTAAGAGACCACATCATGACTTAATCAATCAATGACTACTAAATGTCAAGTATCTGAGGCTGGATTTGAACTCAGTGCTCTATCCACAGTGTCAACTAGCTGTCCCTTATATTCTTATTCATAAAAGACATTCTGATGCTTTCCTTAGCACAGAATTTCTGCTTCTGACCCAGTTCCTTGCATCTATCAAAGCTTACCTTTCAGTTCTTTTCATTCATACTCTTAATGATTATCACTTAAAGTCTCCTCCCTGTCAGAGGTATTTGGATTTTACAAGGAATGGAGCATTAATTTAAATAAATGAAGCTTTAAAGATGGAAAGCCATAAGCAATTAGGCAAGGACATCTGAGGGGCTTTCCCAGAACCTCTGAAATCACATAGGCATTAGTCACCAACTGGTCTTCTGGTAAGGCCACCCCTATGTGTTAGTGCTCGCCCAAAATCAGCATGATGAAGACATATATTACTGTACTCTCTGCCACTGAAATTTCCCTGTGCACTGCCCAAGCCTGTCCCAGAAAGACTTTATTTCTAAGCTCATGGGCAGAATACAAGTAAGTCAGACTCCAATATGTGATGTCTCTCCATGACAGCATAGTGTATGGGGTGGGAATGGGGTGGCTTGAAATGTTCCCTGACCTAGGGCCGGGTTACTCAAGCTAAGGGATGCTACATCTGGTTGGGGAATAGGGGAGTTAACATAATCTAACTGCTTTCTTCCAATTCTACTTCCTTTCTTTTCCTTCTAGAGTACTTGTATGTATGAATGTGTGTGTATGTGTATATGTGTGTATCTATGTTCATTTCTCTTACCTAGGAAGAGTGGGGAAGGAAGAAAGGGAGAAAGATTTAGTTAGTACCTATCATGGGCCAGACAGTGTAATTGGTACTTTACAATATCACCACATTTGTTCCTCACAACAATCCTGGGAAGTATTTACTATCATTATTCCCATTTTACAACTGAGAAAACTGAGGCAAGTGGAGATATAATGACCTGCCCAGGGCCACACGGTTAGTACATAGATGAGGCTGGATTTGAACACAAGTCTTTTTGGCTCCAGGTCACAGGAAGTCAAGACTGTAATGACCTACACTGCATGTAGAATCAGGGGACCTGCTTTGAACCCCATGCTTGCAATTTACTATTGCTAATCCATGTTAAAAGGAAGTCACTTTGCCTTTCCAAGACTCAATTTCCTTATCTGTAAAATGTGGGGGATGGTCTACGGTCTCATCTAGCTCTAAATCCTATGACCCCAGATGGAAGGAGAGTAAGATCCAGGAATCTGGAGGATTCTGAGGAGGTAGATTAAGATGTGAGGTGACTGTAACTCTGGTACTATTCAGGAAGTGGGCAGGGAATTAACAGAGTGACCTTCAATGAGGGAAAGCTTCCTAAGAGATGATGAGTATATACATCTAGTACATAACAGCCTTATATGAAATTCTCTGTAGACGGTCGTTGGCTACCTGGACTGGATTAGCCTCAAGCAATGGGACCTTCAACTCAGGAACTTCCCTTTACGGTTTGTCAGCCTGAGCTCCCAGCCAGGTGAGGGGGGATTGGGGAGGGAAGCTGGTCAGACATGTCATTGTGGGAAGCCAGGCTGGCAGACCTTGTAGATTCTCAAGATTTCACCACTCTCCTTGGTATGTTGGCTAAGACTGCTCCCTCCCTCCTCACTACCACCAGTCTCTAAAGAAAGGGATGCCAGTCTCAGCTTTGTCTCACAAACTTCCGCTGTGTTTCTGAGAATCCCAGCCATGGCTGAGAGCTGGGGCCCATGAAAAGCTCTTCCAGGCCACTTGTTCCTGTCTTTGTTTTAATCTAAAAGAGATTCTAGTCCCTGCACACACAAGCCTTGTCCAGGAATTCTTTACAGCTCCCTTTGGAAAAGGGTCTCAACTGGAGGGCTAATTGATGGGTCAGAGAAGAAGGTGGCTGTAAAATCACATTTCCCAGAGATTTATCAGTATGGGAAAGAGGCCCTGGCTATCTGAGATGGGAAAAGAGTCCTTCGAGGCAGACAGTGTAGAGAGTATCTTCACATGGCATTAAGCCTTGAAACGCCATTTAGGCCCAAAGATTGCCTTACATCATACTCAGTTTTCAGTTGCTCATTTGTTTCAGTAGCGCCTGACTCTTTGTGATCCCACTTGGGGTTTTCTGGGCAAGGACAATGGAAGGGTTTGCCATTTCCTTCTCCAAATAATTTCACATTTGAGGAAACTGAGGCAAACAGGGTTAAGTGACTTGCCCAGGGTCACATAGTAAGTATCTCAGGCCAAATTTGAACTCAGGTTCTGCTGACTCTGGGCTTGTTACTCTATCTATTAGGTTACCTATCTGCTCTCCTTAATTTACTTAATCTGCAATTCCTCTTTCTCAGGAAATACCATTTTCTCCTGTTCCCCTCCTTATTGGTCTTTTTGAGCTGTCATCATGCCTTATTTCCCTACTAGACTTTAAGTCTCATAAGGGAAAGGATATGGTTTCATCTACAGTTTGTGTATTCCTTTGTGCCTAGCATAGTAACATTGCATATAGTAGATAAGTATTTGGTGGTGGCCTTAGAAAACACAAGCATCTACCTGGAACAGAAACCCTCTAATCATGGTGTACCACCATGCCTCTGAGAACACACACACACACACACACACACACACACACACACACAAACGCGCGCGTGCGTGCGCGCATGCACACACATGAATACACATAAGGATCCCGTAAAATCCCACATAAAAAGGAAAACAAAGCAAAAGGAGACTTCATAGAATTAGGGACTTTAAGGAACCTTAGAAATTTTCAGTCCCAGGTACACTATCAATGTCACAAAGTTGATGATTTCTTCTGCTGATGTGTTTGTACTGCTGTCTGAAGAACCTATTGATTACCAACCGTTGTCTACTCGATTTCAAGAACACAAAATAAGATAGAGGGACTATGATAAAAGCTTACAGCCACAGAGTATTATGGTTCCCCAACATTTTTTGTTCTTAAAACTGTTTCTTGATACTCATATTTTCCCAATTTGTGATAATTTAAAGTTCTCTGTCTTCCTCCTTTAACCCATCTAATTGTTTATGTACATGTAAGACATCACCCTAATCTTTGATAAGGAGTTTTCAATCTTATACTTATTACATGGTTCATTTTCTCCCTAAAACTGCTTAAATTTCACCCAAATTTTTAGCAGTTTTTATTAAAGTTCCTATTCTATGACTGACTTCAAAATGTTCGTCTATAATAGTGACAATATATTACATCCTAATTTACTCTTTTCCTTTATACAGAAGTACTTTTTCTACTCCTTTCAGCATTAAATGACATTGTCTTAAAGAAAAGTACCCCACACCAAAATGGTAGGTTCAATTTAGTTGCATCAACAGTGAAATAATGTGCTTGTCCCCCCATAGTCCACTCAAAAATTGCTATTTTTCTTTTCTTATCTTTTACAATATGATGAGCATGGGGTGAAATTTAACAGTCATTTAAATATCCATCTTATTACTAGTAATTTAAAGCATTTTTTCATGTATTTGTTGAAAATTTGCCTTTCTTTTGAGAAATTTCTGTTAATATCCTTTCACCATTTCTCTTTTGGGGCATTGCTCTTGTTCATTTATATTTTAATCTAATGTCTATATATCTTAACTATCAGGCCTCTGTTCTGTACATTTGCTGCAAACATTCTATCACAATAAATTATTCCTCTTCTAATTCTAACTGTATTGATTTTGTTTGTACAAAACCTTTTCAATTTTATGAAATCAAAATTGTTTCCTCTCTTATGATCCTCTCTATAACTTATTTGGTTAAAAACATTTCCCTTTCCATAGTTGTAATAAGGATCCCTTTCTTTGTTTCTCTCATATTTTACAGTTGCAGCTACTATATTTATGTTCAATATTTCTCTGAAGTTTATTGCAATGTACAATGTGAAATGCTGGTCTGAACTTTTTTTCCACCAGTCTTTTTTCCTGGCAAATTTTGTCAGTCCATAAAGTTTTAATGTCAGTGGTTTGAATTTTTGGGTTTATCAAACTTTACAACAGTGTGCTTGATTGCTTCTATGTCTTACATAAACTGTTCCACTGATCAACTTTCCTATTTTTTAATCAAGAATAGATAGTTTTGATAGCTATTGTTTTGTAGTATATTTTAAAATCTTGTATTATTAGACTACTGTCCTTCCTTGTTTTTTCTTTTTTCTTTTTTTTTTGGTGAACCCTTTGAGAGCCCTCTGAAGAATTGTTTCATCCTTTATTTTTGCATCCCCAATGTCTTGAACAGTGCATGGCACATAATAGGTGCTGAAAAAAGCTTTGGTTGCCTATTTTCTTTGAGATTATTCACCTTTTGTCCTACCAAACAATTTTTTAAAATTTTATATAGTTCTGTAAAATTAACATTTAGAAATTCCATTGGTATAGCAATGAATCTATAAATTAATTTAGGTAATAAAGATATTTTCATTAAATTGACATAGTCCAAATATCTGTTGCTGTCAATATTATTGATTCAAAATGAGTTCAGCTACCTATCTCTCTATGTTCAGTCTAAGGTCTCTTTAAATTAATAATGCCAGTCAAGGAATTGAGGTTTTGTTATTGTTTTTAAAGCCCAAAGTGTGTGTGTGTGACACAGACAGAGAGAGAGAGAGAGAGAGAGAGAGGAGGGGAGGTGGGAGGAAAGAAGGAAGGAAGGAAGGAAGGAAGGAAGGAAGGAAGGAAGGAAGGAAGGAAGGAAGGAAGGAAGGAAGGAAGGAAGGAAGGAAGGAAGGAAGGAAGGAAGGAAGGAAGGAAGAAAGGAAGAAGGTTTGGACTTGGGTCTGTAGATGTATGCGTATACTATCTATAAATTAAACTACAGTGAGGAAAAAGGAAACACAAATTTGAGTCTACAACATGGAAAGAACAGAATTTTAAAGATGGCAGGGGCCTTAAAGGGTATCTAATAATACTCCACCATTTGGGGCCTTAGAGATGACACATAACTTCTCACCATCTTAAAAACTCTTTTTATTGCCTAGGAGTTTGGGGGTCTTCAATAGGCAAGAGGATGATATTGAGAATCTTCTGTGCATGACCCCTGCTTCTAGTCAAGAACTGAGGCTAATTATGATTCTGAACCCTGGTGGTCCTTTGCAAGTACCGTGCTACCCTAACCGCCAGACTATTATCAGCGTCATCACCCTCAATTTTTTCTTCCCCTAGTAAACAAATAATAATAATAATATTTTCTAGTTAGAGCTTTGCATCTTGCATCCGTTTCCATCATGGTCACTGAGAAGGACCTCCTAACCCCAGTGTTGCACCCAGTTTGGCTTTTTTCCCTTTTCCAAAAACCTTCCTCATTCTAAACCTGAACCCCTTTGTGGGTTCACACATAGAACTACATTAATTATACAAACAGATTGCAGACACACCCTGGAACCAATGGATTCTGAACAGCTTTCCTTGTTCTCGGCTATAGGCTCCAACTACTTCTCTATCTCACAAGGAAATGTGACCATGTCTGCCTGCCTAGAGGCACATACTGAAGACAACATTTAAAAAATGCACCATATTGTTGGCAAATTCTCATTTCCTCTTGCCCTCCAGTAATTATACAAGTTCACTCCTCACAGATTCTTTAAAGCAGATCAAGGCCATTAACACTTTCTATATGATTTTGGGCAAAAATGTTAGAGCAAGGATATTTAAGTGTGGGAGTAGACGAGTAGAACATAGAGTGATGAACAAGTATATCTTGCAAAATTGGCATGTTTGGTTAGTCACTTCATTTGGTTGGTCACTTCACCTTCAACCCACTTATTCTCCTACTCAAATGTTCCCACTAATTTTTTTGCATGTATGTACACATATATGTATATATTCATATATGTGTAGATATACACATATGTATGTGTATATGCATTGTTTGTACACATAGATATTTGAATCCACACATACTATATGCCATATATCATATGTCTTTACCATCCCTCTGAACATTTACCATGGCTGGTAAGTTATTAAGCTATTAAGAATCAAGTGAATCCAGAAGATAGGTTGAATGGGAACATTTTCTATTCTAGATACTTACTTTCCTGTACTTTGTTTTTGTTTTTTTTTTCCCTGTGGCCTTTTAAGCCCATGGATGTGTAAGCCAGTGTTCTCTCTCACTGCAACAATAAGTCCACCCAGATGGAATTACAACACTGTCAGGATACACTTTGAAGGAAAGAGGATATCTTGTAAATTGAGGAGGATGGAAGTCAGTAGAATCTATCTTAGTGGAAAGTAACCTATCTCTGGCTCTTGGTGTGTCCTCAAGATAAGAGTTTTGGGGTGATAGCAGCTGTTGTGGGATGGGGCTGAGTTTTAGGGAGCCACAAGAACATTTCTCAATTCCCTCCAACTCATCTGACTGTCCTAAATTGAACTCTGGTGCCAAGCAGCTCTAGCCTCACTCCTCTCTCCTTCCCTGTTTTTAGAGACCTTCTTTCTTTGCCTTTGCCTTCTTTCCCCCTCCCCCCAACCCACCACCCCTTCCTTATTTGGTTTAAATTACTCCTTTGAACTTTGGCCTCATTATTTTTGGACCTGTCATCTTGTTTGGAAGCTTTTCTTTCCAGGGGCTCCTTCTGTTCTCCCCTTTTCACTCTCTTGGATCCGTTGCCCAAAAGCCTCTTTTACAGTTTCTTTTGGGTGGTTTTTATTACCTCCATGCATCTTAATCCGAGCAACTCAGAGCTTCAGAGGCATTGTGATCTTCCCCCTGGATCCCTGCTTGTTTGGTTGTCAAGGGTGCTTCTGTGTTTAAAGGGCCATGGCTAATTCTATTCCTCCAGCAGCTCATCATTCATCTAAGAATGTCCTTTCCCCTTCCAACCTGAAGAGTTTGTTCAGCTGCTACAATTGCAGCCTTAGGCTTTCTACTTGAATCCAGAGAAATACATTTCTACTATCTTTACTTGACTATTAAAAACCAATGGATCTTGGCACTATGGTGCCTTCCTCTAGAAATCAAGCTGAACTTAGAATTAGAAGAGACAAGTTCAAATTCTGGTTCTGGTTCTTGCTCTCCATAAGCCATTTCCTTTCTCGGGGCCACAGTTTTTCTCATTTATAAAATAAGGTGGATAGAATAAATGACCTCTAAGAACCTTTCCGGATATAAATCAATGATTCTTTGATCTAGCAGCAAGAATCTTATTGCCATTTTGTTTTCCTCAAATGCACATCTTGGGGTGGCTAAGAGGCTTTCCCAGTGGGATAATGGATCGGTAACCAAGCTGGGAACTGAGCTTGTGATGAACTGGATCTGTCCCTTTCTCATCACCACACCTCAGCCTCACATCTTATTACCACAATGTGTTGGGTTTTCTCTACATCAAAGACCAGGCCCTGGCCCCCAAAGAAAGTATCCTGCTTCCTCCTGTCATCCTGTACATTTGTCAGGTTCTAATACACAATGCTTTGCAATGCTTTGCCTTCTCCATTATTTCAAGGATATTCATTTTCCCATTTATGACTCATATCTTGCCACTTGAGTCATATGGCTCAGGAAGAGAAAGTGAGGCTGGTGATTTTACACAGCCCTCCCTCATTTCAATTTAATTCACTTGAATATCATGATATCACATTCCTAATGTTATATTCCCCTTTAAGAATGAAGGACACTACCAAAAACTATTTTATAGAGCTAGAAAAAATAATATCAAAATTCATCTGGAAAAACAAAAGGACCAGAATATCAATTAATGAAACAAAATACAGGGAAGTTGGCCAAGCTATACCAGATCTTAAATTGTATATAAATCAGCAATCATGAAAATCATTTGGTACTGGCTAAGAAATAGAAGAGTAGATCCCTGGAATAGGTTAGGTATATATGACATAGTAGTCTACTGTTTGATAAACCCAAGGACCCCAGCTCCAGGGATAAGAACTCACAGTTTGACAAAAACTGCTGGGAAAACTGGAAAATAGTGTGGTGGAAACTAAGCATAGATCAATGCTTGATGCTATATCCCAGAATAAAGTTAAAATGGGTATATGATCTAGGTATAAAGGCTGATACTGTAAACAAACTAGGGGAGCAAGGAACAGTTGGTCAGATTTATGGAGAATGGAGGAATTTATGACCAAACAAGAGATAGAGAGCATTATGAAATGCAAAATAGATAGCTTTGATTACATCAAATTGAAAAGTTTTTGCACAAAGTCAATGTAAACAAGATTAGAAGGGAAGCAGAAAACTGGGAAAGGATTTTTATAGCTACTGTTAGTGATAAAGGCTTCATTTCTAAAAATATATCAAGAAAGAACTGAGTCAAATGTACAAGAATACAAGTCATTCCCCAATTGATAAATGGTCGAAGGATATGAGCAGGCAGTTTTCAGAGGAAGAAATTAAAGCTATCTATAGTCACATGAAAAAATGCTCTAAATCACTATTATTAGAGAGATGTTAATCAAAAAACTCTGAGGTACCACATCACACCTATCAGATTGGTTAACATGACAAAACAGGAAAATGATAAATGTTGGAGAAGATGTGGGAGAGTTGGAACTCTAATTCATTGTTGGTGGAGCTGTGAGTTGATCCAACCATTCTGGAGAGCAATTTGGAACTATGTCCAAAGGGTTATAAAAATGTATCTACCCTTTGACCCAGCAATACTGCTACTAGGGCTGTATCCCAAAGAGATCATAAAAATGGGAAAAGGACTTACATGTACAAAAATATATCAGCTCTTTTTGTGGTGACCAAGACCTGGAAATCTAGAGGACACCCATCAATTAGGGAATAGTTGAACAAGTTGTGTTATATGAATGTGCTATAATGTGTTATACTATTGTGCTATAAGAAATGACAAATTGGCAGACTTCAGAAAAACCTGGAAAGACTTATATGAACTGAGGCTGAGTGAAATGAGCAGAACCAAGAGAATATTATGCACAATAACAGCCACAATGTGCAAGGACTGTTTTCTGATAGACTTAGCCCTTCTCAGCAATGCAAGGACCTAAAAAATTTCCAAAGAACTCATGATGTAAAATGCCATCAATATCCAAAGAAAGAAGCATAGAGTCAGAATGCAGAGTGAAGCATACTCTTTCTCCTTTTATGTTTTGTTATGTTTTGTTTTTCTCATGCTTTCTCCTATTAATTTTAATTCTTCTATGCAACATGACTGACATGAAAATGTGTTTAATAGGAATGTATGTGGACAGCCCATATAAGATTGCCTGCCATCTTGGGGAAGGAGGGGGATAAATTTTGGAACTTATGGAAGTGATTGTTTACCATTATTACTATTATTATTTAATATTATTAATTATTATTATTAAACAAATAAATTTTTGGGGAAAAAAGAAATGAAGAACAAATAACAACTTACTCCTAAGTGGTCCCTGTTATTAATGCTCCTTTCCTGGCCACAGGCCTTTCTTCTTGACATGGCTCCTTAGGATTATAATAAATCTTGCTAGTCCAGTCTTATTTTCTGCCTTCTGTACTAAAGATTAGGCCTCACTGGGTCGCTGAATGAGCAAAGCACTTTTTCTTTCAAACACCTCTTCCCTTTCCTTTGGTTTCTACTGAAACTTGTGTCCCCTGAAGCCAATGTAATTCACCTGCCAGCTAGGTCACTATTCCCCCTAGATTGGGCCTGTAGAAAATCTTCAACATTCCTCTCATTTGTATACTTCCTGCTTTTCTTCTTTCTTATTTCTCCTGGAGTCACTCTGGCAGGTATACTGTCATGCTACTTAGATAGCTTGGCAGAAATGTAAAGGATTCAACATTTCCTTTAAGTCAGTGATTCTTAATATGAGGCCCATGAACATATTTTTGTTTTTTTCCTAAATGTTTTGATAACAGTAGTGCAATAGAATTGCTTTTTTTCTTTATAATCCTATGTATTTTATATTTTGCATTTAAAAATATTATTCTGAGAATTTCATTGACTTCACTCAGCTTTCAAAGAAGTCCATGACACTTTGTCTATGATCCTGACCCCTCTGCAGACTTTGGTCTTCCAAGAGCCAAACATCACTACTGTACTTCACAGTCCATCCTATTTCTACCTTTAGGTCTATACTGAGCTGTGGCTATAATGTGTTATTCACGGTACCTAGTGAACTTCTGAATAGCGAAATACAACAGACTCCCCACATAAAATACAGAACTAAAACATGTATTCAGACACCAGAAAGCCAAATCCATTGTAGTAACAAAAATCTATACACAATAACAATGCAGAGAACTATACCATCCCCAAGCCTTCCACCTGCTAGGCTTCCCACAAACCAGATCCCTTAAACAAATCACAAACAAGCTCTCTCACTCACACCAGTCAGCTGCCTGCTTGCCTACATCCTTCCTACATCTGACTGCTCTCATGACCAAATTTCCTCTCAGTCCTGCTCTAGCTCCACCTCTTCTTGTTCCACCCATTCAGCAAACTCCTCCCACCACAGGCTCCATGTGACTCAGGCTTCCATGTGAACCATGCAGGTCATATGGGCCTATTAATGAATGGGAAAGATCTTCACCTTTAAATTACCATTACATGAGCTTTCTTTCATTTCCCTAGAGATTCCCCCCACCCCCCAAAAAAAGGTATGCTTTTCCCTGAGCTCCAGATTTGTTTTTTTTGTTTGTTTGTTTCAAGTTGAAACAGTTTTCCTGGAGGCTATTTGAGCCCTTGACTAGTTTCTGGACTTTGACCCTAAAAATCTTTGACTCATCTTAATTCTCCCCATTTTTTTTAGTTTTCCCTGCATTTGTTAGAACCCTAGTCCCTCCATTAACTGGTACTTAACTATTATGTATTTACTTGTACTTATCCTCTTTTTATTTGTTTTATATATATAGTTGTATATCTCCTTGTCTCCTCTAATGGAATGTGACTTCCTTGAGATTATTTCATTCTTGTTGTCTGTATCCCTTGGCACTAAGGACTGTGCCTGACAAGTTGTAGTCACTTAACAAGAGCTTATTGATTGATTAATTAACTGAAGTGCTTATTTGTTTATCTGTCTATTCCCTTCTCCCTCATAAAACCAGTTCAATCTCTCTGTCTCTCTGTCTCTCTCTCTGTCTCTCTGTGTCTCTTTCTCTCTCTCTCTGTCTCTTTGTGTCTCTTTCTCTCTCTCTCTCTCTCTCTCTCTCTCTCTCTCTCTCTCTCTCTCTCTCTCTCTCTCTCTCTCTCTCTCTCTCTCTCTTTCTCTCTCTCTCATTTCCTCTCCCCCTACTATGCCACCCCAGGAATTTGCATTTCTGTCTCTTCATCTCTATCTCTCTATTTCCCCTACATTTCCTCTTAGGACTTTTCTAGTGGACCCTTTTTTTTGTCTCCCTCCCTCTCATCTTGTTAAATTTCCCTCCAAACTCATACTTTTGCTGCCTTAGCTCTTCATTGCCCTCCCTCCATTTAACAACTTCACAACTCTTGGGCAAGCATCCATCCCATCCACCAGAGATACCTCAAATACAAATGAGTATGCTCAAGAAAGTCTCCATCTTGCCCTGGGAATGAATAGAATATGTACATAGCATTTCAATACTCTGAAAGATTCATTATTTTTTATGTGTCCTCTCCTTCCTTTGACATAGACAAAAACCTTCTCACATTAAGAGAAAAATTGTTGAGTTGATAAGGTGAAAAAAAAATCAGAGTGTCCAAACTACTGTGGTTGTTTCTGTTAGTTTTTAAGAAAGATCTTCTTCAAGCCCTTTCAGTTTGGTTAGAAACTTATCAGATCTTGAATTTTGTTAGGAGAAACTTCAAGAACTCAGGGTCACCTACACAGCTCAATAAAGAATCAAATTAGTACTCTATTAGATGATCTCTTAAAGTGTTTTGAGATTCCACATTACATTTCCATTTGCCAAATTTGAGCTCAATCCACAATCATTTTATTGTGAAAGGGGACATTTTTCCTTTATCTGGTATCATAAGAATTTTTATCGTTGGCTAAGTGGAAGATATCCATCAACTCCAAGGCCAAATTTTGTGGTTCGGAAGGATGAACTAATTCTTTGTATCATATTTACCTTTAGTAATTAGAAGGATAGGCAGAGCCAAGATGGTGGAGTAACAGCATGAACTTCCTAGAGCACTCCCACTAAGCCCAGCTAAATATCTGTAAAAAATATCTCTAAACAAATTCTGGAGCTGCAGAACCCACAGAAGGACAGAGTGAAGCAAACCTCCAGCCCAAGACAGCCTGGAAGGTTGCCAGTAAATGTGTATTCCACCATGCTGGGAGCACAGCACAGTCCACTGTGGGCCATGCCAGCAGAGCCAGGACCTGAGCAGGCCTTGAGGAGACTGAATCTCTCACACCTGTGGCAGTTTTCAGACTGCAGGACTCCAAAATGCTGTTGACAGATTGGAAGGTCAGTGGAAAACCTCTGTGGGACCAGTGCTGAAGAGTGGAATAGTCTGGGGCCCAGCCCCAAGGCAGCTGAGAGAGGAAGGGGCAGAGGAATGCAAGGCAGCAACAGCATTAGCAGGAGCAGCTATAGTCACTGTAGGGGGATCAAGCGGCTGACAGTACACCCCCCAACCCTCACTGGAAACAGAGTACTACCTTGATAAAGAGCTCAAAAGTCAAGTAAATGGCTGGGGAAATGAGCAAAAACCGGCAAAAGAATCTGACTATAGAATCTTATTTTGGTGACAAGGAATAAGAAAGCATGCAAACAGAAGAAAACAAAGTCAAAGCTCCTCCATCTAAATCCTTCAAGAAAAAATATGAATTGGTCACAGGCCATGGAAAAGCGCGAAAAGGATTTGGAAAATCAAGTAAGAGAAATAGAGCAAAATGTGGAAAGAGAAATGAGGGTAATGCAATAAAATCATGAAAAACAAGCCAACTGTTTGCAAAAGAGGACCCAAAAAATGCTGAAAAAAATAACACTTTAAAAAATAGAATAATTCAATGGCAAAAGAGATCCAAAAAGCAAATGAGGAAAAGAATGCCCTAAGAAGCAGAATTGGCCAGATGGAAAATGAGATCCAAAAGCTCACTGAAGAAAATAATTCTTTAAAGATTAGAATAGAGCAGATGGAGGCTAATGACTTTATGAAAAATCAAGAAATTGTAAAACAAAACCAAAGGAATGAAGAAAATAGCGGACAATGTGAAATATCTCATTGGAAAAATAACTTACTGGAAAATAAATCCAGGAGAGACAATCTTAAAATTATTGGACCACTTGAAAGCCATGATCAAAAAAAGAGCTTAGACATCATCTTTCAAGAAATTATCAAGAAATCTATAATCATATGAAAAAATACTCTAAATCACTTTTGATTAGAGAGATGCAAATCAAAACAACTCTGAGGTACCCACATGATACCAATTAGATTGGCAAACATGACAGAACAGAAAAATGATAAATGTTGGAAAGGATGTGGGAGAGTTGGAACACTAATTCATTGTTGGTGGAGCTGTGAGCTCTTCCAACCATTCTGGAGAGCAGTTTGGAACTGTGTCCAAAGGGCTACAAAAATGTGCATACCTTTTGACCCAGCAATATTGCCTCTAGGACTGTATGCCCAAGAGATCATAAAAATGGGAAAGGGTCCCACATGTACAAAAGTATTTATAGCAGCACTCTTTGTAGTGGCCAAAAACTGGAAATCAAGGGGATGCCCATCAATTGGGGAATGGCTGAATAAATTATGGTATATGAATGTAATGGAATACTATTGCGCCTTAAGAAATGATGAACAAGAAGACTTCAGAGAGGCCTGGAAAGACTTATATGATCTGATGCTGAGCAAGAGGAGAGAAACCAGAACTTTGTGCACAGCATCAACCACAGTGTGCAAGAGTTTTTTCTGGTAGACTTGAATCTTCATAGTAATGCAAGGACATTAAAAAAAAAAATTCCCAATGGTCTTCTAAGGCAAAATGCCTTCCACATTCAGAGAAAGATCTATGGAATTCAATCACAGAATGTAGCAGATCATTTGTGTGTGTGTGTGTATTATGTTTTGCTTTGTTACATTATTTCTCCCATTTATTTTAGTTCTTCTACACAGTATGACTGACTATAATAAAAATGTATTCAATAGGAACATATGTGTAGATACTATGTAGAATTGTATTGGGGAGGGAGGGTAAGTAGGGGGAAAAATCTAAGTTTTATGGTAGTAATTGTAGAGCATTAAAAATAAATAAAATGAATATATTATTAAAAAAGAAATTATCAAGGAAAACTTCCCTGATATTCTAGAACCAGAGGATAAAATAAACATTGAAAGAATCTACCAATCACCTCCTGAAAGAGATTCCAAAAGGAAAACTTCTAGGAATATTGTAGCCAAATTCCAGAGTTCCCTGGTCAAGGAGAAAATATTGCAAGCAACCGGAAAGGAACAATTCGAGTATTGTGGAAATACAATCAGGATAACACAAGATCTAGCAGCTTCTACATGAAAGGATGGCAGGGCTTGGAACATGATATTTCAGAAGTCAAAGGAGCTAGGATTAAAACCAAGAATAACTTACCCAGCAAAACTAAGTATAATACTTCAGGGGAAAAGGTGATCATTTAAGCATTCTTGATGAAAAGACAGAGCTGAATAGAAAATTTGACTTTCAAACATGAGAATCAAGAGAAGCATGAAAAGGTAAGCAGGAAAGAGAAATCATAAGGGATACACTGAAGTTTAACTGTTTATATTCCTAAATGTAAAGATAATATTAGTAACTTGAGATTTTTTTCAGTATTTGGGTAGTTGGAGGGATTATGTACATATAGACAGAGGGCACAGAGTGAGTTGAATAGGAAGGGATGATATCTAAAAAATAAAATTAAAGTGTGAGAGAGGAATATATCAGGAGGAGAAAGGGAGAAATGGAATGGAGAAAATTATCTCTCATAAAAGAGGCAAGAAAAAGCTTTTTCAACGAAGGAGAAAAGGGAAGAGGTGAGAAGGAAAAAGAAGCTTACTCTCTTCACATTTGGCTTAAAGAGGGAATAACATGCTCACTCAATTTGGTATGAAAGTCTATCTTACACTACAGGAAAGTAGGGGAGAAGGAGAGAAGTGGGGTGTGGGGGAGATGATAGAAGGGAGGGCAAATGGGAGAAGGGGGTAATTAGAAGTAAACATTTTGAGGAGGGACAGGGTCAAAAGAGAATATGATAAATGGGGGCAGAATAGGATGAAGGGAAATATAGGTAGTCTTTCACAACATGACTTTTATGAAAGTCTTTTGCATAACTACACATGAATAACCTATATTAAATTGCTTGTCTTCTCAGTGAGAATGTGTGGGGAGGGAGGAAGGGAGAGAAGCTGGAACTCAAAGTTTTTAAAACAAATGTTAAAAAATGTTTTTACATGCAACTGGGAAATGAGAAATACAGGTAATGTGGTATAGAATTTTATCTTGCCCTGCAAGAAAATAGAGGAGATGGGGATAAGGGAAGGGAGGGGTGTAATAGAAGGGAGAGCAGATTGGAGGAAGGGGAAATCAGAATGCATGGTGTCTTGAGGTGGGGGAGATGAGGAGAAAATTTGGACTTCAAAATGTTGTTTAAATGAATGTTGAAAACTAAAAACAAATGAATTCCTTTAAAAAATAATAATTAGAAGGATAGCAGAAATCTACTTGACTCTAAGGTATTTGATATGGGATTTGGATTAGATAGTCTCTGAAGACTCAACCCCAACCAAATCTAAAATTCTTAAGATTCTGTCACTTCTTCCTAGTAGAATCCTGCTAATAACATTCATCCATGGGTCCTTCATGGATGCTCAGAAGGTCCTACATTTATAAAATACTAGGATTTAGAACTGGAAGAGATCTAGTTCTGAAATACCAAACATACATCTCCATATGGCAGAAACCAAATGAAAATGTAACTAGTAAATAGTTAACAAAGTAAAATGATAAATGGAATATAGATAATGTTAACATGTGGTTTTCTAAGTCAATATGTGGCCTGAAAGGATCTTAGTGGCTTCTGCTTCTGTTTGAATTTGACACCACTAATCTAGTGCAATCTCCTGCTTTTTACAGATGGCAAACCAAAGTCCCAGAGAGGTTTAACAACTATGAGAAGGGAAGAGAAGTGGAGGGAAGGAAAGGGGAGGAAAAAGGAAGGGAGGGGTCAAAAGGAAGTTGTTTCACTAAAGCTAAAATGAAAAAAAAGAAACTAGCTATAATTGTAAAATGGAGACAAGAATATCTTATTTGCCTGAATTCAAGGGGTTGTTCCAGAAGATAAAATGAGTTCCTTCCAGTTCTAAGTTGCAGAGATACATATTCTCTAACAAATAACTTATAATGATCCAGTTGATCAACATAGGTTACAACCCCACCAACTTTTTTAAGGACTTTTTTGCAGGGCAAAATGTCACACTGGACAGAATTCTGGATTTGGAATCTAAAGCTCTGAGTTCAAATTTTCTGGCTCTTGCGTTTATTACCTTATGATCTTTGGACTTCTGTTGCCTCATTAATAAAATCAAGAAGTTGGACTAGAAAATCTCCAACATACTTACTATGTATTCATTATTTTTTGTCATTACTTTATCTTCTGCTGGTCATCAGAAGTGATCTTCCCAGTAATATGCTGGTACATAATATCCAATTCTCAAAAAAAAAAGTGCTTATGACTATTTTAAGCTTAATATACATTATTAATATTTTCTTCATCAATTTCTTAAATCTAGACAGTCACCAAAATAATAAATAAATTAAGCCCGGATTTTTAGCTGGGGTTTGTGAATTTCTAAGGTTGGGCACTAGTCCAAGCAGGCTCAACATACTCCTGGTTCTAACTCACTTCTGCTCCTGTAGGCAAGAGGACTCTGAATTGTACCAAATAGATCTGAAAAGGGATCCCACAAATCAAAAAAGCCTTTTTTTTCCTGCTTAATTGCCCCTTGCATCAGGAATTTCTCTAAATTTAAGCAAAGTACAGCTTAGCTGAGCTTCCATCTCATTTCTTCTTGTTTCATTAGTGGAGATTAGGGATAGTTGTCGATCAATTTCTCTAGCATAATTTTCTGGATCTTACAGGTCTCACAATGAACAAATGTTCTCATCTGAAAGGAAAGGTATTTTCCACAAAATTGGGGGCAGGAGGAGGAAAGACATCCAATTGTTTTTAGAATAAGATGCATGGGGAATCAGTCAATGCAGCATCACTTCAGTATGCCCTGTTCATACAGAATACTTCCTCCTTCCTTCTTCCTCCTTCCTTCTTCCTCTTTCCTTGGGGGCCTTCTAATTCTAGGAATTGGCTAAGTGAGCTCAGAGTGCCCTCTGTTGCCTAGTGTGAGTACCATAGCACTCCAGGAGGAGGCATGTCTGATAAACAGTTGTGAGTGAGTCCTTTTCTGGCAGATTATTATCCCATGGCAGCCTACCCAGTCCTTTGACATTCACAGAGGTGAGAAGAAAAGGGGAGGATGAAAGGGGAAAGAGTTGCTGAAGACTGAGTAGGCATATGGAATGTGTGGTCTTTTTTTCCATATTAAAGACTGTTCTCTCTGCCAGGGCCTCTGGGCACATGGTCTACATAAGAAGAACATTGGCATCCATCTACGTGTAAATGGACAACTCAGCCTCCTCCTGGACCTGTGACAATCTGAATGGAAAGGCCCAGTGGAGAAGCCAGATGCGAGTCAACAGGGCCATGCACAGAAATCTTTACCTTGAGATATCCTTGAGTTCACTCTGCAGAAACAACCTGACATAAACCCACTGATGAGTTTGCCCAAAGAAGGCATCAAGTTTTCTTATTACAGAATTCTCCTTCTCTAGATGTGTCTGTTCATTCGCTTCTCCTTGCTTCCTCTAATATTACCATTTCAGTGTCTATCACCCAAGAGAGTATTTGTCCTGTTGGTGAATCCTTAAAAACAAGTTCTGAAAATAAAGGAGATCCTAGGGTATGGGTACATACTCACATAAGAAAGTGGTTTTTTTTTTTATTTTTTACAGACAAATTTAGAAAAGGCATTGATTCCCTTCAGTTGACTTCTGAGTATAGTGATGTCTGGAGAATGATGGAAAAGAAATACTTTAGTAGAGTGTGATTCCAGCATATGTCCATTCTGAAGTTGCCAATAGATTATATCAAAGCCTTAGTCTTATCTTTCTTGATAAGTTAAAGGCCATTATTTTCACAAGAAGAGTCAGACAGCAATATGGGCCAACTGTTCACTATATACAGAACTCAGTACTAAGGTCTACAAGAGGAAAGATTCAAAAGAGATCGAAAACCAGCACAGAAAGCTGTGCCACTAGCTTTCTAAGTGACCTTGCACAACATAACGTCACCTTTGGGTGTCTGCTTCCACTTCTCTAAAATGAGGAATTTGAACTAAAAGATCTCTAATCCCATCTATGATTATGTCTAAATTTTATGAGCCAGAGCAATATGCAAGAAAAGGATAAAAATGAAAATGCTGGAATATTCTATGCATTGAAGTCAATTAATTTAAAATAGCCAACTGAGTAGGTTTAACTATTTGCATTGATGCTTAAAGCTAAAATTACAATAAAATATTTTAAATGAATCCAAATGAATTTAAAAATATTTTAAATGAATAAGAAAATGTATGAACAAATACAAAAGTGTAAATGGGGGAGGGGAGGGGAGGAGAGGAAAGGAAAGGAAAAAGAAAGAATAAGAAAGGGAAGGAGGTAGAGAGAGAAAGGGGAGAGGAGAATAAGAGAGACAGAAAGTAGGGGAGGGGAGGGAAAGAGATAAAGAGAGAAAGACACAGAGAGAGACAGAGAGACAGAGAGAGAGATACAGAGAGACAAAGAGACAGAGAGAGAGAGAGATGGAAGGGAATGAAGGAAATAAGTACAATAGCTATACACGAAAGCTCTAAAGGTCAGCTAGCCCATCCCACTCTCCATTTTATAGATGAGGAAATGAGGATCAGAAAGGTGAGGATCCTACAGGAAGTGTGTGGTAGAACTGAGATTAGACCCCAAGTCCCCTTTTCCACTGTACTGCCCCAGGGTGAATCACAGAAGGAGATGAGATAGGAGAGGGCAAGGTGTGGAGGGAGGGGAAAGATATAGCTTGTAATGAAAGAGCAGGGGCTACTTGGAGAGGGGGGGCCTGTGTCTATGGCAGAAACACACAAACAAATAGCTTTGGAGGGTGGGGAGCATGTTGGCTCCATTGCAAGCAAGATCAGGAGCCCAGGAATAATGAAAAAGGAGAGTCAGCTCTGTAGTTAGATTTGGGGATAGGGTGGGGAGCAGGAGAGGCCCTGAAAGTACATATTGAGAAGTTTGGATCTGATGCCAGAGGAAATTGGGAGCTGAGTCAGCAACTTCATCCAAACATCTGGAGGAGAATGTGAGAAACTCCAGCCTCCTTAGTCTCTCAAGTTGAATCATGAGAACAAGATTGTTCCTGAGATTTTCCAACCCAGGGCAAAGACAGGAGGAGAACAAGAGGTGCTTTCTTAGAGCAGCCCTGGAACTGAGCTAGGGTGGAATCAACAGTCAGCAAGTAGAAATGCACATTTTAACTGAACCCTCTAGAGACCTAAAAAATAAAAGGCAAGAAAACTGTTTGGCTTTAGATGAACAAACTCTCTGGTTTATTTCCCTCTAGTTAAATCACTGGGGAAAGTTAAGAAAAAAACAGCATTTATTAATGATTATATATTCAAGGTATATAAAGCAGCTTGGTACAGTGGGCAGAAAGCTTGTCTCAGACTCAGGAAGATTTGGGTTCATATGCTGACTGTATGACCCTAGTCAAGTCACAACCTCCAAACGCCCAAGACAACTCTCTCTAAGTGTGGTGGACTGACCCATAAACCTGACCATTTGGAGCATGTGCAGTATGCTGATCTGATATGTTCCCCTTATGTATATCCTACTGCTGCAACTGGTTCTGGACTGATATGTGATGAAGAGGAACCTCTCTGATAACTTACATAGCTCAAACTTGTTAGGGGAGGGGGCCTAGGTTTTAAAAAGTCAACCAGAGCGTGTTTCTGCACTTTGGCTGACCTCTTCCTCCTCAAAGACCTTGTGTTGAGAGAAGAAAGATAATGCTGCAAAGGGAGAGTCTTAAGCCCTGCCCACCTGAGATTGGCATGTAGCCCTTGGTTCTTTTTCTTGGTGCTGGGTCTTCATTTTAAGTAAATGAGAATAGAGGCGATCATGAAAGAACTTGGGAGTTTCACAAGGTCAGGAGAAGAAGCCACTGGGAGGTCTGAGAATGGAGTCTATGCTGGGATTTGCAGTCAGTTCATCCACCTGAGGATTAAGGAGCAGCCTTTGGGACACAACCCAGCGGCAGCTGAAACAAGGCTCAAGCCGCAGTGATTCCACATTTGGAAGGAAAATTGGTGGAACCAATATTAAGAACTGCATTAAGTCTGACCCCATTCTCTCCAGAGACTGAGGTGGTATAGGGCAGAGGATGTCCCAAATGGGTTGTAGGGAGAGGCTAATGTTTGCACTCCTGTTCTTCCTATATTTTTGAAGTAAATATCCCTTTGTAAATGCTAATGGATATTAATTGGTTAAATGGAACTAGGACATTAATCACTGACAGCTAGCTAATTCAATTGTGTGCATATGGGAACATCTGCTCAAATTCAACCCATCTTAGCGTGAAATACTTTGCAGAGAATAAAGCACCCTATGTATACAAAAAAAAAAATGGAATAAGAATTTGAGCAGGTAGCATGAAAGAGATACCTTAAATCTTAGAAGTGTCCCTAATTCCCTGAAGGGAGACATAGCCTGCCTCACTTTCTAAGAGTTAGGCCAGAGCTACGGTACTACAAATGTGTATATGTTGTGGAGGAAATATTCATCCATATTGCTAAAAAGTTCCTTACCAGGAGTTCCCTGTATTCATGAAACCACTGATCTAGTGAAAAACAAAAATGTTCAAGGGATTGTATCAGGTGCTGAGAATACAATGAAAAATAGAGCATTGGTATGCCCTTCCCTTACAAAGCGTAAGTCTCATTTTTTAAAAATTGTAACTTCACTTCCTCCAATATGCCAACGTTCCAATGAATCTTTGATTTCGTCAATGTGACCATTCCCTCCAGTAAAGTTAATTATAAACCCTACCATGCCTCTTCATACTGTATGACTCTCATGCATGGAATTCTAAGAATTTGCTGTGAGGTAGAGGACAGAAGCACAAATAACACACACACACACACACACACACACACACATAGGATAGAGGAAATAACAGCTAGGGAAAAGATTAAATTTTTTTCTTATTTTTCTTTCTTTTTCTTCCTTCCTTTCTTTTTTCTTCCTTTCTTCCTCCCTTTCTTTCTCTTATTTTCTTTCTCTCATTCTTTCTTCTTTTTTTCTCTTTCTTTTTTTTCCTCTCTGTCAAAATTATCACCAACTAAGACTCAGATCCAGAAGTAAGATTCTATTTTAGGTCACAGGAGGTCATCATCATCATCATCATTTTCCTCATCATCATCATCTCCTGTCCCCAACACTACTAGGGATAGACAATATTTGTAGAAGCATATTAATGATCACAAACTGCTTTCCATGTATTTGCTCAGTTGATCCTCCCAACAACCCTGCTAGGTAGGTAGAGCAGATACTCCACACATGGTAGAGAGCTAGAACAAAGACATGAAGATGAGAAATGTATGACCATTTATGAAGAATGGTGATAAGATCAGTTTGACTGACTCATAAAGTGCAGCTAAAAGGCAATGATTAGTCTTGAAAGTATATGTTATGGCCAGGTTACAAAGCTTTTCAAATGACAAAATTAGGAGTTTATATCTGATCTTAGAAGTCATAGAGAGCAGTTGAAGTTTACTGATCAGAGAAATGACACTGCCGACCAATGCTTTAGGAAAATCACTTTGGCTGCTGTGTGGAGGACCAATCAAAGGGGGAGAGACTTCAGGCAGAGAGACCTCAAGAAGGTCTCAGCTGCTAAATTAGGAGGCGATTGTAATGTCATCCAGATGAGATATGATGAGGGCCTGAAAGGGGGTGGTAGCTACAAGAGTGGAAAGAAGGTCAAAGATAAGTGTAACTGTTAAGTGTAAGAAGAAAACAGTAAAATTTAGAAACTAATTGGAAAGGTTAAGGAAGAATCAGAAGTCAAGGATAAATGCCAAGATTGCAAATCTGGATGAGAAGGATTGTGGTATCCTCCATTGAAATAAGAGAACTTAGAAGTGGTCTGGATTGGGAGATCAGGATGATGATTATGGGGGAGGGAAACATATTGAAGATACTATCTATGGAACATCCAACTTACAATGTCCAATAGGCAGTTGATGTTGTGAGACTGTCTCTAAGAAGAGACGCTAGGGCTGAAAAAGCTAATATGAGAGTTATATAAATAGAAATGTTAATTCAATCCATAAGAAAATAATTCAATCCATAAGAACTGATAGAATTTCTAGAGAAGTGGGTCTCTATCGGGAGAAGGAGGGGGTCCTGCACAGATCCTTGGAGTACAACCAGAGGGTGCATGATATGGTTGAAGAGCCTGAGAACAGTCTGAGGAGAAGCATTCAGACAGGTAGAAGAGCCAACTGAGAGCAGTGTCACAAAAACCCAGAAATGGTCGTATTCACATAGGATTGGTGAGGAGATGGAAACTGGTTTTACCTTGCCTTTATTGAGGCTGTGTGAGAACAGAACCACATGGACATAATCCCTTCTTTCTGGGAACCAACAAGATAAAATGTCATTGACGTAGATAGATCTGTAACAAACAGATGGCAGGATAAAAATATGAAGCTGGTACCTGAAATTAAACAACACCAAACTAATATGGGAACCTGAAATAAGATATAGAGGTCAATGGTAAGAAAGAAAAAAGAAGTGAAGAGAAATGAAGAGAAGCCATCAGAGAATATTGTACATTCATGTGTGTGTGTGTGTGTGTGTGTGTGTGTAAGACCAGGCAGATGACTCTTTGCCCCACACTATAAAATAGCTGAATAGCTCTGGTCTAGCAAAGTTAGGTAGTATGATGGATAGAGTACTGGGCCTGGAGGATCCAACTTCAGATACTTACTAGCTATATGACCCTGGACAAGTAACTTTAACCTCTGTTTGCCTCAGTTTACTCAGTTATAAAATGGGAACAATAACTGAATTGTGAGGATCAAATGGGATAATATTCACAAAATATTTAGCACAGTGCCTGGCACATAGTAGGTGCTGTAGAATTCCCTTCCCCTTCTTCCTACATAAGACAAAATAAGGTCCAGAGTTTTTGGGGATTAGCTGTCTGATTTCTGAGACGCTGTAAGGTGAGGCCATCTTTGGGCTTCCCTATAGTCTATGAGAGAAAGATGAACAACAGCATGCTGGCCTTCATCATAGCCTACGTACCTATGTACCCTAGACTCCACTGTTACGGAGTGGCTGTTTTCCTAGAAGTTGGCTGAAATACCCTAAATTAAGATCTACTGTATTTTTTAATTCCATGTGTGTGAGAGGCAGGAGTAGGGCACAAATAGCAAGCCAAAGAGGTGTGACTTAATTTCAATCAATTTCAGTCAATTAATCAACATTTATTAAGCACCTACTATGTGCCATAAGTACTGCAGATACAAAAAGAAGGGAAAGACAGTCCCTGATTTCCAGCAAACACATGTAAACAAAAACTTCACAAGAAAACATTTCCCTTTTTCTCCTCAACATGAATGTTTAAGAAAGAGGCGTGGCTTTACTGAGGATGAGGAAGCACTATTCTAATTACAGGAAAGACTTCTAAGGGGAGGAAGTTGATGCTAAAGCAGTAGACGCTGGATTTACTCGTCTGAAACCCTGGACTTATGTGCACAACTACAGGTCATTCACTTAACCTCTCTGGGTCTCAATTATATATAAAATGAGGATAATATTTTTACTGCCTACTTTATAGTCCTGTGAGCAACAGAGTATTATAGAACCTTGAGTGAAGGACTTATAGTCAGGAATCCTGCCTCAAGTAATTAGTAGCTGGGTGACCCTGGATGACCCTGGCATACCTGGGTGACTCAAGTCACTTAACCTTTCCTAGCCTCAATTTCCTCATCTTTGAAATTGGGGGTTGTGGGGCATGGTGGTGTTCATATAGAGTCCCCTGGTGGTGAGAGGCTGAGGCTGGTAAATATGTTGGAGTTCAGGTACATTGAGCTTCAGAAGAGCTAAAGTTCACCAGGGACCCCAAGCTGCGTAAGGGAGGGGAAGACACAAACAGGGCCAAATTGGGAGGAGAAAAGGAGCAGGCTAAAGCTTCTGTGCCAATCAGTAACTGGAACTGAGATCAGTCAATGAGTGGCCATTGTATTTATTGCCTAGGTGACATAGCGAGACCCCAGTTTCAATAGATACAGATAGATAGACAGACAGATAGATAGATAGATAGATAGATAGATAGATAGATAGATAGATAGATAGACAGAGATTGATGACAACAGATGACTGACATAAATGAATAAATAAAAATTAAAATGTGTTCAGACTGGTATACCTCTACAACCCTATCCAGCTCTAAACCCATGCTGCAATACCTTGGTAAGCTTTAAAGCCCTATCTCAGGGTGAGTTCTTATTAGTCTTGTCTATAGCTACGCAGTTTTAACTCCACCATCTCAATGGCCCTGCTACTAGTTTCTGAAGGGCATGAAACAGGCATAAATAAGAAACACCAGGTGAACACTTTCCCTATCTCAGAGTAATGACTAAAGGAAACTTAGGAGGAATCATCATCATCTTCTTCATCATCATCATCCCAATGTCTGCTTTCAAGAGGCATGAACACAGACCATGCCACAAGAGAAGCCCATTCTAGTGTTGTTCTCTGGTCTACTTCCCCCTGTTTCAGGCTCATAATTATGAACACGTATGGTCTGTGATTCATTTACTGAGGCAGGAAGGCTGGGAGGTCATAAGTCCCAGGCCGGCAGCAAGTAGTCTACACAGGAGGAATCCAAGTCTCGACTAATTGTCATTAACTTCCCCTGCATTTTCGCCCCCACCTCCCTGATTTTTCTCATGGAAACAGAAAGTGGACTTGAGGTAAAACATCTGTTTTGCTTGGGGCAAGCTTCATTTATCTTTTCCTTCTTTCCACATTAAAGAAAAACCCTCTTCTTTGTTTCCTCCTCGTTTTCCTCTCTTTCTAATTCTACTCCATTCAACCCAACAAAGGACAGCCATCCCTAAACTTTTAAGAACCATTATCCAGCTTGCTTTTCCCCTTTCCTTTCAGCTACCTTGTAGAAATCTCCTGGCTTTAGCTCCTCTGCTCAAGGAAAGAGGAAAAAATGAAGCCCAAACTGGTGCATCTGGCACCCTGGGAACAACACTGGTAAAATATTTGGAGGGAAGAAGTCCCATAATTATAATGGTTTGTTTTGCTTTTTTTTTTTAAATTATTGATGATTTCAATGCCACCGATGTCAAAGAGAGCACACCAGATATGTGCTTTGTGGTGTATTCATGGGACTCAATAACCAAGAACACCACAGTTCTTTTTCTGATGCTAAAGTTATCCCTACTTTCAAAGAGGAGAAAAAGCAACAACAAATAATGAGGATTTAATATCAAGCCAACCAAAAAACAGTCAAAAGTAGGAGTATTCCAAAGCCAACAAGCTCCAACGATGCCTTTATTCTGTAAGGAGTTTGAGTTAGCCTTCAATATTGCCAACCATACAATGATTCCTCATCAGCTTCATCAACAGAAAACCTTGAGCGTCTATTTCATGTGCCATCATGGTGCTGGGGGGAGGCAGGGCAACGTCGACAGAGTCCAATGGATGTGACCAAATCTGGAGACACTTCATGATCAGAATCAAGGTACTTGGTGTCCAACCCACTCCTTTAGCACCACAAACTGCAGAAAAGCTTCAAGTCTGTGTTGATAGAGGTAGTCTCCTCACCTTACATCAATGAAATTGCAAGTAAGATTTTTTTAGTGCACAGATAGAGATGCAAAGGAAAAATAGCCATTGATTCCCCTAAAGAGCTCACATTCATTGAGAAAGAGTGCATTTGGCTTCCCCTCCACCCTGTATTTGACATAGTCACAGAAAGAAAGGCATAGGTAATAGAGTTAATAAGGTATAAATGAATTAATAAATTATTTATCAGTAGGAGGCAAAATAGGCCATGCTCACAGAGATTTCAAACAGTTAAGCCCTGGAAACAATGAGGTAGTTTGGGGGAAAACAGGGGCCAAAAGCTGCCTCCAGAGGCTACCTCTAAGAGGTAGAGAGGAGAGCTTCAAAAGCAGCATCTACCAGGAGAATTCACTGCATCTGATGGAGAGGATTCAGTCACTCAAGGAAGGAAGAAGCTTCTAGAAGGAACTCTGGTAGCAGAGAAGGGGGTTCGTTAGAGACTCAAGATAGAGTTGACTGTAGCCATCGTAGCAATCCTCTGCTGAGCTACCCTTATAGAAGACATGCTGTGCCCAGGGTGGGACTGTAGGAAGATTCAGTGAAAGGAGAGAGTACATCAGAACTCTGGAGTGCACAGTCGTGAGTTACTCTGGCTACATGTGTTTGCTGCCTGCATGCCACACTTCTAATGTACTCTAAATTTCTGCCTGTTCTTCTACAGTCACTGTGTCCATTTGTGGGAAAGTAAACCCCAGGTTTATAGAGTTCTAGTGCCTTCCATTTCTTAATTATGTCCTATTTATCCTACATATAGCTTGCCTTGTATATTTTTTTGCCTGTGGTCTCCCCAGTTAGATTATAAATTCCTTCAGGATGGGGACTGTCTTTTGCTTCTTTTTATTTCCCCAGTGCTTGGCACATAGTAGGCACTTAATAAATGTTTACTCATTGGTTATAGGTCAGTGTTTTATAGCTGTGTTCTTGCTATGCCATGTTAATAAATATCTTTGCTAAAAGTTAATAGTGTCTACTAGCTGATTGTTAATAGTGAACCATAGGTAGGGACTTGTGAGCCATAGTCTCAAGAGTATAGCCCTACAAGATATGCTGTAAAACCTCTGAGTAACCAACCTCTGAGAGCCCATTCTGAAAATATAAGTACAAGTTAAAGAAATAGCCCAAGGTGGGGGGTGGTACTATAATTAGGGTCCTTATAAACTAATCCAAGCTCATAATTTTACAGATAAGGACACTCAAAAAGAATCTGAGAAAAGAACAGGTGGGTGCAGAGGTCTACCAAGCAAGGTCAGACACTAGAAAAATAGAATGGCTAAGGGGTGGTTGAGGCAAGAGGAACTGGGAGTCCCAGGATCAGAATGGGAAAAAAGCTACCTTAATGAGATTTGAAGGGGGGGAAAAGGGACTTGCTCAGGAAGGACAGGTGAAGAATGCTAGAAACAAATTGAAACTATTTTCTGAGTTTTGTGTAGGCCCTAGCCTTGATTGAATATTTACATGGAATTTCTCATGTCTCTGAAAAGACCCCACAGCAGAGACTAGCTACATTTTCCTGATTCCAATGGCTTTTCAACTCCCTGAGTGATCCTGTCTCCCAGGACAGCTTGCTCTAGATTCTGAATCCTCCAACACAGGCGTCTCAGTGTCGAAAACTAAAAATGAACCGACCAACTTTCCAGTTTCCTCAAGCTGAGAATTCAATTAAATGCACCAGGATGATAAATCAAGCAGCTAGTGAAAGTTTACAGCAAGGGAGGACCAGAACTGTCTCCCACATATTTTCAACAAGAGGAAAACAAGGATCCCCAGGGAAAACTAGGCCCTAAACATTAAAAGTTAAGTATGGTAGAAATTGGGTTTTCCAGCCACCTAGGAGATGAGAACCTTCTCATTCTACTTATTTTTGCAGCCTCATAGAAAAAACCATCGGATCCTCCCTCTCATAAGGTACAACAATATTTCTCAAAGCTATCTGAGTAAGTCTGGTCTTATGCTTAGACAAAGTAGGGGACTGCTTATGCTGTGTGATCAAGAGTTGTATCAAAGCACTGTAATGTCCAACAATGCTTTCTTCTAAAGCTTGCCACCATGACGGAGAATTTTCATGATCAAAACCACTCCATTGCTTAAGGTATCACATTCATGGGTAGAAGGTAAGAGGTGAGAGGGAGGGTCTCTGTTAGAATGCCCATTTGTTATGCTATCAGAGAGATGAATGGGGCACAGAACACAGATGGTGAAGAAGGAGGAATGCCTTCCCCGTTACATTATGAACTCCTTGGAACACGGACTAGTTCAGTCTTTGTTTTTTTAAGTATATTTTTATTTTCAGCTCAAATTCTCTCCCTTCCTCCCTTCCCTCACTCATTGAGAAGGCAAGAAATATGAAACTCATTATACATGTGAAGTCACGCACAACATATTTTACATTAGCCATGTTCTGGGGGGATGGGAAGAAAGCAAGGAAAAAAAGGGGCTTCTGCCTTTCTTTGTATCCCTAGAACTTAGCACAGCTCCGATATGTAGCAAGTACTTAATTAGTGCTAGCTGAAGTTTGGAGGGGAGGGAGCTGCTATGGAAGGATGATCCTTTGTGAGACACCACAGTGAAAGGAGATAGGCAATAGGAACATGATGAGACATCAGGCAGTGTTCAGAAGAGATTTATAAGATGGTGGGGAAAGGCTAGAGAGATGACCAAGTGACCTACAAAATGATGTTTCTTATCTTTAAAGCATAAGGAAGTCACAGAAAGGAGGCTCACGGAGGTGAAGGAAGACCTAAAAGATGAACTTCCAGCATCACTTGGCTGTTGCTAAGGTGAGAGCATGTAATCAGCTACATGTTCCCAACTCTCTATAATCCCATGGGAGATTGGTTTCCCCATTCCCCAGTTCAGACCAAATAGTCAAGCTGGGAAAGACTACCTTTCCCACAAGGAGACTCTAGACTAATCAAGTACAGTGGATTGAGCATTCTTTAGTTATAAAAGGATGATAGATTTAAAGCTAGAAAGGACCTTCAGGGTCATCCAGTACAGTCCATTCATTTTTTTTTTTAATTTGAGAAGACTAATGCCCAGAGAAGTAAAGTAACTTCCGTAAGGTCACACAGGTATTACGAGTCAGAGGCAGGTATGAAAGCTAGGTATCTGGTCTGCAGAGCTAGAGCCAGTGTGCTTTTTCCACTGTGAAATTCATTACTTCTAACCTAATGCCTGTTGTTATTTACTCGGTGAGCAAGTGTAGCTCTTAGGGGTGGAAAATCACAGAGAATGAAGCAAGGGGGTGGGAGAAGTTCCAATAAAGGATCCCTTAAGTGGGGAAAATGCTGGCAGTCATTGTTTCTGATGACCCTTTTAATAGGAAGTGGTCGAATTATGTTCTTTTCTCCCTTTCCCAATGTTACTTTGCATGTTCTTTTAGTATTGGACCTAAGATTTCATTGGTGTGAGGAATTCTTGCTAAGGGAACTCCCTCTATCCATGCACATTATTACCTCTTGGCAATTTGTAGTCTCAGAGAGTTGCCTGGAGCAATGAGAAGTTATGACTTGCTTACCCATGTTCACACAACCACTATATATTGGAGGTACTTCTTGAACCCAGATGTCATTCCAAGGCTGGCTCTCCATCCACAGAAAAGGAAAATGATAAATGTTGATGGGGATGTGGAAAAATCGGGACACTAGTGCACTATTGGTGGAGTTGTGAACTAATACACTATACAGTCACTGAAAAGCGCCATGAATTTATTTTTTATTATACACACATATACATATGTGTATATATACATATATGTGTATATACATACATATGTGTGTATACATATATATACATATATGGATGTATATATGAAAACTTATTTGTCTGTGTACATACTGTGTACCTCAGTAGAATATAAACTCAAAGACAAAGACTTTTTGGTTTTTGTCTTTGTACCTTTGGAGCCTAACAAAATGCATGACATTGGTGGAGTTGTGAACTGATCTAACTATTCTGGAGAAGCTATTCCCAAATGGGCTATAAATACTTACTGTATTTAATAAATGCTTGCTGAATTGAATTGTATTCTACCCTTTTGATAGAGTGGGAAAGCAACAGAAGTCAGAACACCTGAGTTCACATCCTGATCAATCGTGCCTGGGCTAACCCTGGCAAATCATTTACTTTCTTGAAACCGGTGTCCTCATTTGTAAAATGAGAACACTAGACTAGGTGATCTCTAATGTTCCTTCCAGTCCCCAAACCTAAATGGTAAGAGATGCAATCTTTCTTGGGAGATAGAAGTATCGATTGAACCACTTATGTTAGACCTTGAGTTTCTTAGATTTTATACAGCTCTGTCAAGCTGATAGATGTGATGTTTTCCTAAAAGACTTTTAGGTGGGGGCACTGCCTTTAAAAGTTTTCAAACTCAAGGCAGTCAAATAATAATAACAGAAGTTACTTCAAACTCCTTAACCAATCAATACCTCATGTCATATACCAAGATAAGATCAAAATGGGTAGATGATTTAGAAATAAAGGATGATATTATCAGCAAATTAGGAGAGCATGAAATAGTTTACCTGCTAGCTCTATGGATAAGGAAAGAATTTATGACCAAAGAAGACACAGAGAGCATTATGAGACAAAAATGGATCATTTTGAGTATGATAAATTTAAAAGGGTTTGCACAAAGTCAATACAGTCAAGATTAAAAAGAAAGTGGAAAACTGTGAAGGGGAGGGAATTTTACAACAAGTTTCTCTGATAAAGGTCTCATCTCTCACGGATATAGAGAACTCAGTCAGATTTGTAAGAATCCAAGTCATTGCTCAACTGAGAGTCAAAGGATATTAACAGGCAGTTTTCAGATGAACAAATCAAAGCTATCTAGAGTCATATAAAAATGCTCTAAATCACTACTGATTAGAGAAATGCAAATTGAAGCAACTTTGAGGTACTACTTCATATCTATCAAATTGACTAATATGACAGAAAAGGAAAATGATAAATGTTAATGGGAATGTGGAAAACCTGGGACACTAATGCACTATTGGTGGGGTTGTGAACTGATCTAACTATTCTGGAGAAGCTATTCCCAAATGGGCTATAAAACGATGAAATACCCTTTGACCTAGCAATAGCCCTACTAAATGTGTATCCCAAGGAGATTAGAAAAACAGGAAAAGGACAAATATATATATACATATATACATATATATGTATATATACATATATGTGTATATGTGTGTGTGCAACATACATACACAAATATTTATAGCAGCTCTTTTTGTGTGGTTAAGAATTGAAAATTGAGAGGATGTCCATCAATTAGGAAATGGTTAAACAAGTTGTAGTGTGTGATTGTGATGGAATACTATGGTGCTATAAGAAATGATGAGCCATATGCTTTCAGAAAAACCTGAGAAGACCAACGAACTGATGCAAAGCGAAGAACGCAGAATTGGAAGAACACTGTATACAGTAGCAGCAGTATTACACTGTCATCGACTTTGAATGAACTATTCTCAATAATACAAAGATCCAAGGCAATTCTGAAGAACCTATGATGAAAAATGTTATCCACCTTCTGAGAAAGAACTGATAGAATATGAGTGCTGATTGATACTTACAAATTTTTCTTTATTTTTCTTGATTTTTTAAATCTATTTTCCTTCATGATATGACTAATATGGAAATATGTTTTGCATGACTGCAAATGTACATCTTTATCAAATTGTTTGCCTTCTCAATGAGGGGATATGGGAGGAGGGAATTTGGAACTCAAAATTGTAAGAAAAAACATTAAAAATTATTTTTACATGTAACTGGAAAAAAAATATTAAAAATCAGATTCCATAACCTATCCCAGAGACACCACCATATACACCACACATACATCAGCAGTTTTCCGCTGCCTCTCCTCTCAACTTCTGCCCCATTGCTTCTGGCCTAATCATTAAGGTGTTGTTTTTTTCTTTTGGTATTTAGCATCAAACCTAAATCTGATTCTTTGCAACTTCTCTCCATTGCTCCTATTTTGGCTGTCTTGGGTCAAGGAGAGGTCCAATGTTTATTCCACATGGCAATCTTGGAAATACTTGAAGTCAGTGACCATACCACCCCTGTGCATTCTTTCAGTATGAATGTCCCTGAGTTTCTTCAATTGCTGCTCAGGATACATGAACCAAAGTCTCTTCACCACCTTATTTGCTGTCAATTTATATTTATATAATTTATAACCTTTTATAGAATGTGTTCTGGTTTGACATACCAAGTTTCCTACCTTTAAAAAACTCCTGTCTTCATAGAATAATGTCCCCCAGGCAGATTTCTGGGATGCTAGGCTTACCAAACCCCTGAATTATGACCCCCTATAAATTTTGCTTACCAAAAAGTGACTCAAGCCAAATTCGCAAGAGTTTGAGACTGGACAGAAGGAGGGTTGCATGTGAGAAGGAAGGAGTATGGGTATCAAATATTAACTCTGATCTGTGGGCTTGAGAGAGATTGAAAAGGGAAACAGAGTGGAGAGGTGTTAGAGAAAGCCAGAAGAAGGAGAGAGAGAGAGAGAGAGAGAGAGAGAGAGAGAGAGAGAGAGAGAGAGAGAGAGAGAAAGGGAGAGAGAGAGAGAAAGGGAGAGAGAAAGGGAGGGAGGGAGGGAGGGAGAGAGAGAGAGGAAAAGAGGGAGGGAACAGAGGAGACTAAAAATGAGACTCCACTGTACAAGTGTCTGCTCACACTCAGGCCACAGTAAACCGGGGAAATAACATTTCTCTGCAGATTAGATGCCTACTCGTAGAAAATCTGGAAGCAAACATAGAATTACAGCACGAAACCTCAGTGTCATGTAAAGCTTTCTGAACAGGGAAACCAAAATGTTAGCAACAATTACATTATTCTTATTCCAAAATTGGTTCTGAAAATGGAAAAAGAAGAAGAAGAATGGAAACACTCCTGCAAGTGATTAAAAAAGGAGCAGGGAGCGTTGGGAAAGAGGGGAGGGGGGTTTGTTGTTAGAGATGGAAGGAGGGAGGGGCTTGCTGGCAGGGATAAATATAGAACTGTAATTTAGGAGACAGTAGGAAATGCTTTGTGTGTGTTAATTGAAAATGCATTTGAGTGGCTGTACTTGTTGGCCATGCATGTCATGACCTTGAGTTCCTGGAGGGAATGTGGATCTCCACCCAGTCCCCATGGTGAGGGAAAGAAGCAAGAGACCATGTCATTCAAAGGAAGAAAGAAGTGTCATTTTATAGAGTAGAGGGAGCAATTCTTTTTTTTCCTCCTTTTTCTAGCTATTTCATTCTTTGGAGTGAAGAGAAAGACAAGCCATGGAATTTCAAGGGGAAAAAAAGTCTTTTTCCTCTGCCAAGCCAATAAAGTCCCAGATGAGATGCTTGAAGCACAGTCTCACCCTGTGGTAGGAAGACAGACAAAATTACCTCTCATGGCTCCTTAGCAGGCTGAGGTTTGCATGATTTTAGTAACTCATATTTGATGCAAAAGAGGAATATGGAGGGTCTGTGGGAAGCAGGGATCCAAACTGTCTCTTGTGGCAAAAGAATATCCCCTCCCTCTGTTTTTTTGCAGCAATTTCCATTTTCTCTGGGACCTGGTTCTGGTCTACTCTAGGCTTTGGTGATATATTGATCTTAGGTGAAAACAAGTCCAACTCTACCAATTAGGCAACCTTTGAGAAATCCAGAACTAGAATGGGCAGAGAGCCACCTCTGCTTGGGACCACACTTTTTAAAGTGGTTTAAGTAGAAAGATGGAAAAGCCTTCTCCCTTGCCTTGGTTTCCATGAGCCCCTGCCTCTTTTTATCTAGATCTCTTTTCTCAACTCATCCCTGCCCCCTCACTCCTACTTAGAATAGGATAATAGAGATGAAAGCTGGAAAAGACCACACAGAATATTTCAACCAATCATTTCAGTTTACAGATCACAGACACATAGATCTATAGCAGGAAAGAAACTGATTGAATCCAAACCCCTCTTTTTACAGATGAAGAAACTGAGGTGGTTGGAATGGCATAGTTGTTGTCCTTTATTCTTGAAGAGGACCAGAATGATATCACTATGTTAGGATTAAGATATAGTGTTTCCTGCTGGTCAGACCAGTATGGATTCAGAAGGCTCTACCACAGGTCAGACACAAATAGTCTACACTCTATACGAATATTTGGATGGAATTGAAGCGATCTACCCAAGACAGCACATCTCAGGAAGTAGGAGAGCCAAGATTCAAACTCAAATATTCTTGATCCCAATTCTCAAACTCCATCCACCACAGCAGACTCTGAGAGGGAAGACAGGTTCCTGTGGTTGAACAACTAGACCTCCAGCATCCCGGCCCAGAATTCTTTCTGTGTCCCCATTCTTCCTTTCTTCTTTTCTTTCTGCTTCTTCAAGGCAAAAAAAAAAAAATCTCTCCCTTCCTCAGTCTATGAGTGCCCTCTAAATCCTGAAGATGCTTTCTTGGATTAAACAAGTAAAAACTCAGATTTTCCCCCTTCTACCTACTTCTCAATTTAAAAAATAATAATAGTAAGTTGATGGTTCTTTGAAAAGAGCTCTGCATTTAAAGGTAGAATTTTTCATCCTGCCTCTGACACTTATTTAAATGTGCTATCCTGAGGAAGTCATTTCACCTCTGGGCCTTGGTTTCCTTACATGTAAAATGAGAATGATCTTTAAATGGTCTCTAAAGTACCCTCTGCTCTTGGTTATAGGATTTGAGATCTAGAGCTTGAAGGAAACTTGGTAGTCCTAGTCCAACTTCCACCCTTTACCTTTAGGGAAACTGAAGCCCATGGTAGTTAAATGACTTGTCCAAGGTCACACAGGTAGGAATCATCCAGAGCCGGTGTTCTTTCCACTGCCTCTGATCACCTCACCCTATGATATCCCACTAAGGATTTAGGAAAGGATAGGTATAAGAAGGCCTGGGAAAAATGGAGCAAAGGAAACATTCAGCTATGTCTTGGATATTCATCAGAGATTTTTAAAAAATGACTTTAGATTTTCCTGGGGATACATGGAACTCACTAGCTCCTTTTCCTACTCTGGCAGCAACAGGTCTTCCCTACTCTGTTTAACTCTGAAATTCTGAAGTGTCATCCATACAGATGGTTAGTACCTGAGAGATGCCACATGGCAGAACTGTAACTAGGGCAGGGCAACTGGACTTTGCTCCAGGGTGGAAAATTTGGAGGGCACCTGAAAGAACTTGCAGTCCTTTGGCAGTTTACAAGGAATAGAGCCTATTCCCCAGTTAGAAAGAAGAATTGGTTAAAATAGGAAAATACCAGATGGCCTACTTCTGCTCCCCATAGGCAATATCCCAAGTGACCTCCTCTTGTTCCAGCCTTCCCCTGACTCTCAGCAATAGCTTCCCTAGCAGCAAGTCTGCCCATGCAAATAAGTTTGCAGGCTTTAAAAGTTGATTTGAGGGCATGTTTTCTGCCAGCTACCCCAAGCACAATTTGTATTGTCCTGGGCTCAAAAATTCCCAGCTATATCTCTGCAGCATGGCATGCTTTTTAGGTTGCCTCCCCCTCATTGCAGAGTTGACTTCATATAATCTCAAGGTGGGAGAAGCCTCAGAGGCCACTTACTTCAACCTATACCTGACTGAGAATCATCTCTAAAATATCCCAATTAAATAACCATCTGGCCTTGGGCAAAGACCTCTGGTGAGAGGTAAGCTACCTTTCAAGAGAGCCCATTTCATTTTCCAATAGCTCTCTTTTTGAGCCATTTCCACTTATACAAAATCTGCATATTCTTTTTTGCAATTTCCACCCACTGTTTCTACTTCTGACCTCTGAGGTCAATCCAAATCAGTGTAATTCCTTTTTCCACATGGTAGCCCTTTAAATACTTGAAGACAACTCTCATGTCATCCCTAACTTTTTTTATTTTCTCCTTCACCCAGTTCCTTCCACCAATCCCTATAAGGTCTGGTTTGGAGTAGCCTCACCATCCTCGTCACCCTCCTCTAGACACATTCCAGCTTGTAGATTTAGTTTGTTCAGAGCTTCCAGTCCATTTGCCCTTGTGATCCAGAATATCCATCTGCTAAGGCAAGGGTAACAAAGAGTGGCCTTGGAATACAGTGATGCTACCTGACCCACAAAAAGATCAAACCTGTGACCCCATAACGTTGTTTAATTAGATCACAGAATCTCATGGGTGGAAGCAATTTTGGAATTCATTTCATACAATCCAAACATATATAAGATTTGCCCCAACAAAACAATATGCTCACAAGTGATCATCTGCCAAGGGGAGAAATATGCCACCTTTCAAGGTAGCCAATTACACCTTGGAATACTTCTCCTTGTTCACAAGTGTTTTCTGATATCAGGTCTAAACTCCAAACTTCTACCCATTGCTCTTGACTCTGTCCTCTAGGACCAGGTAGAACTAGTGGAATTCTTCTAATTCATAGCCTTTTAGATCCATGAAAACAGATATTGTATATCCTCTGAGTCTTCTCCAGGCTAAAGATTTTATTTTCAGACAAAGGGCTTTCTAGTTAAGCATCTTTTATCTTTTATGCTTATAAAGTTGCATTTTTGAACCCAAGGGTAAGACTGTATTTTTTCCTATTGGAATTCTTCAACATCCTATCTTGTCATGATCTCTTTAGATCCTGATTCTTTTATCCAATTTTCTTGCTAGTACTCCTAGCTTTATGCCACCTATAAATCTAATAATCATTGGTAGTGATGTCATTCAGTCATTTCAGTTGTGTCTGATTCTTTATGACCCCATTTAGGGTTTTCTTGGTGTGGCTTGCCATTTCCTTCTCCAGCTCATTTTACAGATGAGGGAACTGAGGCAAACAGGGTTAAGTAACTTTCCATACTCATGAAACCAGTAAATGTCTGAGTTAGGATTGAACTCAGGAAAATGTGTCTCTCTGACTTCAGGTCTAGCGTTCTATCCACTGTGTCACCTACCTGCCCTTCTAATAGTCATGCCTTTAACCAAATCATTGATAAAAATGTTAAACAACATGATAATCAGTAATCAAATGGTTACTATCATTGCTTCTGGAATGGGCATAGCAATTAATTGTCCTATGGCTCCATTCACCATTCTTGTGATTTCCTATATCAAAACTTCCCTCCTCTGCCACCACTTCCTTACATGTGTTGTCTCTCCTATTCTAATATATGCTCCTTGAGGTTACAGGCTATCTTGCTTCTATATTTGGATTGCCAATGGCCTACCCAAGTGCCTGCAATACAATAGATATTTAACAAATACTTTTCTTTTTCGTTCATTCATTTACCCAAGTGTAAATCCTTATGATACCCCACTACATCTTCCAGAATGAATTATTTTTAGTTTCTCTTTAGGTCCACCCATTCAACCAGTTTCATTTCCACACTATTATCATCTGCTATTTCACATATTTTCATGCAAGCCACAAGCAAGAGAGTTTGTTAAATCCTTTGCTCAAATCTAAGTCAAACCATACCTATTACATTTCCCTAATCTCTCAGTCTAGAAAACTTGTCAGAAAAGGGAAATGACATTAGGCTGACATGGCATGTTCCTGCTGAAACCATCCTCTCTCTTTGCGATCATGGCTTACTTGCTTAGATTTTCACTCATGATCCCTTTAGTTATATCCTCTAGAATTTTGCCCGAAATTAAAGCCAAGCTAACTGGTCTCTATTTTCTAGACTCTGTTTTCTTCCCTTTTTGAAAATCATGACACCATCTGGTCTTCTCCAGGTTTGCATGACTTCTCTCATTCTCTACAATTTTTCAAATATCACTGATTCAGTGTTGAGTTGTGAAGAGCATTTCATTTGGACTCCAGAAGACCTGGGTTGGAATCCCATCTTATCTCTGGTACTTACTATTGAAAATCCATTGACAAGTTAGGGGTTTCACTTTCTTCACTGGTAAAATTGGGACAGTGATGGCCATAGTATCTATTTCATAGGGTTGTTTCAGTGATAGGATGGTGTAGTTCAGAGGCAGCCAATCTGCCCCTAGTTAAGGTACTCCACAAACCTTATATGGTCATAAAAGTGTCAAATTTTTCGTACTAGAATTACTAGTATTGAAGGTAACTATAATTAGTATTATAGACTAGTATGCCTTACTGGTCTATAATACTATATTGGTCTAGTGTTATGGAGTTTTGGAACTGTTGAATTTAGTTCATCTTGGCCAATTGACTGAATCCCATTAAAGACAACTAGATGCCTTCCTTACCCTCCTTTTGCTGGGTATAAATTTGGAGTGAGAAATTTTTGTTAGGTTCTTTCTAATCCAAAGTTCATTATCTTTGGCAGATGAAGAGAAACAGTATGAATTTCACCCTGAATCATTTCTTATGGTAGTCCTATCACTTCTTGAATTCTTCCAAAGTACCTTTCCCCAAAGTTGTTCAGTTTGTCCTTCATTCTCAAAGAGAACCATGATATCAAGATGATGGCATGACTTGTACTTAACTTTGATTGGAGTGATGGAAAGCTGGGCAAGGTCACCACCCTCCTTTCTTCCTCAAAGGCCATCTGGATGAGTGATACTCATCACGATGACTAGAGATGGCTCAGGATGCAATGCAGGACCTTGGACATTTTAGACTAAGGTCTTATCAGATTCTCACTTTGAGTGATATTCATCCATTCAATGAATAGGTCTCTTTAAGTAGTTACTCAAGAAATGTTGCCTTATAATAAAGAAAAAAAAATCAAACTGGGAGGGGAAGGTCCTCAGGGTTCCTGGGTAAGAGAGAAATAGTTACTATTTAGTAATTACATTCACTCTGTGCAAGGTGAGTGGGGACCTGGTGTCTAATCTATGAGTTCCAGAGTGAATTGGGTTTAAGGTTGGGTTTTTGAACAAGAAATGTAGCCAGTAAACCCAAAGGAGGAAAGGCAGCTTTTGGCCATGGAAGTGTACCTTCCCCTGGGTAGAGCACCCAAGGGGAGGAAAGAGGAAGAAAGGGGAAGGAAAGGGGAGTGGAGAGATGGGGAGAGGAGAGGCTACTCACTCACAGGTTATGTTTGTCCTTCATAAAGTAGCTACACATAGCAGCAATGTTTTTGCTGTCCTTAGCTTTCCTTGACAACCTCAGCTCCTTCTGAGTTTCAGAGGTCCCGACACTATATATCTTTTCAAAGACTAGGTTGGTTGATGTGCATCCACGGCACTCTTTGAAGCCAATCCCCCTTTTCCTCCTCTTCAGAATTGTTTCTCTTTGTGTCTTCAGAATTTCTTTGTCAAGAATTTTCCCTCCTTCCTGGGCTGACTTTCACAATGGAATTTGGTTTGTAGAATTCTACCCATCCTGGTGTAGTTACTCTGAGTCCTCTGAAAACACTTTCCCTTAAAATTTTGAATCTATGTTAAACTATGCCCAGATTTCATCTTTTCTGTCATGGTCAGAGCATCATGCTTACAATTCCAAGAATGTGAGTTGGAGCTTTTGTGGACCGTTTGGTTTGGCTTTGTCCATTCCCCCTCAATCTGAAAGGTAAAAACTCATCAAAGACACTGAGAGACAGTATGAAGTGGTGGATACAGAGTTGGCTTTGGAGTTAGGGATATCTCAATTCAAATCCTGCTTCTTACATAGACTAGCTGTGTAAGGATGGGTATATCACCTTAACTTCCCAGTGCTCTAGGTGTCTCTCAAATGATGGCAGAGAAATTACTGACCTACACTGAAGGAGAAAATTTCATCATGCAGCAGTCCCCTATGTCCATGAAACTGCAGGTCAAGTCTCTATCACCACTGTATCACAAATACTAATATATCATGACTCTGTATGTCCTTTTAAACACTTGGATTATTTCTAGAATAAAAGCCATAAAGTGAGAGTGGTGATTCCTGGAGTAGAAGATAAAAGGTAAGGATGGGAATTATGGGAATTATGACAGCAAATAGCAATGGTGACCATTATATGCCACCTAGTAGGAATGTAGCTGTTTACAGGATTCTGAAAGATCAGTCTATGGATGACTTTACCCATTTCTAAGTAAACCAACCATTCCACCATGCACACTCCAGGATCCTTACCTTCCAAAAACTCCATCAGGAAACTTTTTACTTGAAATCTGTCTCCACAGCCCCTTGGAAATGCTGTATCATGAACATTTGGGATAATTTCATATTTCATAACCCGGTTTAACTCACACCCATGAGGTCAACCGGAATGCCTACTGGATTTAATTAGGCTAGGAGGGGCAGCTGCCAGCAACACATTTCATATGGAACAGGGACTCAGAGAGGAGAGAAATGAAATGTGAGTCATCTTTTACCAGGGATGAGGGGGCTGAATCAGTGCTGTAGTTCCATAAATCTGAGACACAGTCCCTGTAACAGACAGAATTGGGAGGATTTTCAGGTCCCACTGCATACACAAAGAGGTTTCAGGGAGCTGGACATGTTTTTCCAAATTAACATGTACAGCAACAGCCATGACAGTTGGCACAGGACCTTCTATCTACCTGTATCCTCAAGTGAACTGAGCATCAGGACCTATGAAGACAATCTCCTTCTTTTTCTTCTTCATCTTCTTTTTTAAAAGGGAATAAATTCTATTAGATTGAATGTGCCTTCCTTCCCTCTCTCTTTCCTCTCCTCTTTCTTCCTTTCCTTCCTTCTTTCCTTTCTTTCATCTTATCTTCCTAAAGCACTGAACTCAAACAGTCCATCCCCCTGACTCCAGGTAAGACATACCTAAACTAACTCAGAGAGAGGAGAATCTCACCATTAGCTAACCATGCCAGGGTATAAAAACAATCACTTTTAAAAAATCATTTTACACATAAACCTTAATCTACCACAGAATCAATCTATGTCTTGTTGCACTGTTATTGGTTGGAATGGATAACAACACTCTATTAAATTTTCTCCAGTGAAAACCCTTATTAGATCAATTCTCTTTCTTCCTTTCTTCTTAGAGCTAATTTCCTATGCTCCCTTTCTTATTTCTACATCTCTGTTTGCCAATTCACCACATACTCTGCAGTTTCAGAGTGAAGATATTGAATGAGGCCTCCCCCTCCCTTAATCTTCCACCCCCAAACTCCTAGTCGGTTTCCTATGAACAAAGTAGTCACAAAAGTCCACAAGGATTCTATCAGTTCCAAGGAACTTATCTTTCCATGATGCCTGAGTGTAGAGGTTGAGTGAGCAGGCAGGCAGGCTCAAATCCCTGGACTCTAAAGGCAAGACTTTGCTGCTCAGAAGAACAAGCAAGTTATTTCCAAACTTCAGGCTTCATATGTGTTGCCTCCACACATGAACAACACTTTGCCTGGGTACACACCACCCTTCCCTTGCCTTTCCATCCCAGGTCATTAGCAGTTGACTAACCCCCTTGTTTTTTCATTACTGAAACCAAAGACCTCCAGAGGCAAATAAAATTCTCCATACGGGGCAAAGTTATTGAAGCGAAAAATAATAAATTTTCATGAGTGTGTTTCAATTTTCACTTGCGTTTATGGCCAAAGGTGTTTTTTATTTTAATAATCACTGCTGGAACCAGAGCAAGCCACATGCTGTGTATTTGTTAAAGGGAAGAGGGAGGGAGGAAGAGAGAAAGTGAAAAAGAGTCCTCACTTGTGTTCAGCATCACTTGGGGCTGTCAATTTCTCGACAGTTCAGCTCTAATCCCTTCCAGTTTGCAATCTCACCCTTTAAACTTTAATAATATGGAATGATGCATCATGAACTCTGGATCCTTTGTCTTGACAGCTGAACACTGGGCTCCTTGCAATCATCACAAGAAGGCATTTAGGGTTAGTATTGTCTTTTTAAAGAGACTCATCAATATTTTCTGGCATCATTTCAGAATGAAGACTGTGTAACATGGAAGGAATTTGGAGGAGGTGAGTGACTTCCAGTCGGACACCAACTTGACCAATGCTTTTGACTCACTTGCATCTGGCAGACACTGCTTTCTGTTTTCTTTTAAATGTCAGAAAAGGTTAAGAAGCCTTCAAAATCTGCAAGAGATTTCCTAGACTTCTGAGGTTGGAGGCCTTGCAAGAGAATGGATGGGTGTTTCTTTTCCTTTTCCATTTGATTTGAGAGGGGTCCTTTTCACAGCTTCACACTAAAGACAGAGAATCTGCACTGAAGACAGAGAGTTTTATGGGTCTTAGGAGTTTCTTTATAGTAGCATAAACCTAGGAATGCCTAAAGGAAACAAATTCTTTCCCCAATTCCTTTGTCATTTGGCCTAATTTAAATTTCCAAATTGCGTTCATGTTATTAAAAAAAGAAAAAGAAAATTTCCCTGTGTCTGAAAATCATTGATAAATTATCTCCTTTAGATCTTAGCTAGACCTGAGAACCATGGAGGAGTTGGAAGAGTTTCACTAGTTCACAAGTAATCTGGCACTGAAATCTTCTGAGCCTTAGTTTCCTTTTCTATAAAGTTAGAATAATACTGGTACTATTTACCTCATAGGGTTGGCATAAGGAAAAGATTTTATAAAATGTAACTGACTATTATCATAATTATTGCTATTATTGTTATTGTTCCAAAAATGTTAAGTTGTAATTGTCTTTACATTTCTACCACTCTCTCCCTAATAAAGGTTCTGAAGATTTAAGTAAACTGCTCATAGCTGCACAAGCAGTAAGTCCCAGAGCCAGGACTCAAACGCAGGTCTTCTGTTTCCAACTTCTGTGCTCTTCCTAATACATCAGTTTGTCTTGTTTGTCCGACAGTTATTTTCCCATCCATGTCATATGCAGCACCTTCTCAAGGGATACTCACCAAAATTAAACTGGCATTAGCAGGTTGTGTCTCCAAAGGGCCTTGACTACTACTACCCAGGATTCTAGGGGTAAATTTCTAGAACTAAGAATCCTAATACCCTCACTAATGAACCCCCACCAGTTTGCTTCCCATTGATTGTCAGCCAGAAGTCTCAATTAGCTTTTAGCAAGAGATATTTACTAAGAAAGCAAAACATCCTAGGCACACTTTCTCCTTGTACATACAAGGTCCCTGGGGAGAGTGGACTCTAACATATTAAAATGGTAGTGATACAGCTCTATAGAGAACATGTATAGTAAAAATGTGTTGTCTCTAGCTACTGGAAGTCCTTTTCCCCCTTCATTAAATCCTCTCTTGGTTTCCATAAATCAATGACTCATAAAGATCCCCAATTAACATTTCTCCATATTAACTGACTTAAACTCCATCCTCTGTCTGGTGGCTGTCTTTCTATATCTAAATTTGGGTTTATCCTCATTGTCTCTCTTTCATCTCCTAGGTAGAGACCTATTCACTGAATGGGAATCACCTCACTCTAAGTGAGTACATGAATAAGCCTTAGCCAAAAAAGGCCAAGGTCTCCCAATGTATCTCGGGCCATCTCCATTCAACCTAATGAATATCTGGTCACTGAATCCAGATGGCTCAGCAGGAAAAATTGAGGCTGGTGACCTTGCACAGCCCTCTCTTATTCAAAACAAAATCAAGCACAAGTCGTGGCATCATTTCTCTGATGTCATGGTGTTCTTTGAAAACGAAGAATGAACACAACACCCTGTGAGATGTCTCCTAATAGTCTAGTCCCTCTGACACCATGGCCAGTGGCATAACATTCCCTCTGGGCTTACCTCCCCATGTGCTTGTTGCCCTTTACGTCCTCAGGGCAATCTTAGAATCCTCCATTACTTTACAATCTATTACTGGACATTCTCTATTTTAAGCCTTCAGAGTTATGACTAGCTTATTTTCTTAGCCTATCATGATTTTCCTTCTTGAATTAGGAATTTTAAATTGACAAATGCAAGCTTAATCATGTCTGCTAGTTGATTTATTGAGATGAAGGTACTGAATACTCTTCCCTTACACTCATGTCCCTAAAAATATTATGAGTTCCTTTTGTGTCAGGGCCCATGTTGTTCACTATTTTTTATTTCCCTTACAATGCTGAGGACACACATAGATGAGTAATAAATGACTATTTGGCATAGTTGAATTTAATTGAATAGAAATGAAATTAATTCTCTTTCCTAGGAAAATTTAGATTTTTTCTTTTTGTCCCACCTGTGGGTCAGAGAATCAAATTATACAACACTAAAATGTGGTCACTCTTCCCAAAGTCAAACCAGCTCAGAACCACAATGCTCACCCAAAAAGGTTCCAAAAACACAAGTCAGAAAATTGTCTCAATCCACCGAGTTGCTACTTTCCATACCATCCACAACTCATTACAGTCAATCAGTTAAAACCATTACTGTAAACCACAAATACAAGGATGTAGATAGCACACAAGCATGGTGTCATGGGATTTAGAGATATCAGAGACCTTAGAGATCATAGAGTCCAGCCCCCTTACTTTATAGATGAAGGCAGTGAGGGCCAAGAATAATTGCAGACTTATGGATGGTGATGAGAGAGAGAGGAAGAGAAAACAAGAGCTTAGATCTTCTACATGTACATATGTCAAGATACTCTTTTTTGTATCCTGCTTCTTTTCTAGTACCCCAGTCTCCTTCTGTTCTCAATTTACTATCCATGTTTTCATTAAAGTATCTGGCATCCATTATTCATATCTTAATATGAATATTAATCTAGCACCTCTCCCAGGAATATTTGCATTTTTGAACTTAGGTTAACTTACAGAATGAACATCCTTTTCCTCTGAGAGAGACATTTCTATTATCAATAAGTAAATTAAGGAGATTTGGGGAGATTTGTCTGTCCTCCAATATAAAATTATACCAGGCATGCTGTTTGTTGCCTGCTCTAGGAATGATCCTGTTTAAGAGATTTTAAATTGGAAGTGTACACCTATATGGAAAGTGTTACTTTTTAAAATTAGCTATTAATGCCAATTTTACTACTATTTACTAGCATGATATGTAACTTCACATAAATCCTTTGTATTCAAGTTTCAATTTCTCCATCTACAAAATGGGAGAGTTGAGTTTGATGAGCTCTAAGGTCTCTTTCTGTTCTAATACTCTACTCATCCACTTAACTATCTGATTTTGTTCATTCTAAAGGACTAAAAGCTGTGCTTAGTTGTTTGGTCAAGGGTGATGGTGGTGGTAGTGGTGGTGGTGGTAATCAGCTTGCTCTTATCCCCTTTCTTCTGTTAAGTGCACAAGGGACTCACCAAACTGCAAATATTGTCAACCTGCTTGGTTACATCATCAGATATGAAGCAGATGGAACTTAGAGCATCCTTCAGATTTCCTATTCCTCTGTTGTGGGTTGGGTAAACTGTCCATCATCATTAGATCATCCAACTGAAGCTGTTACTCAATGGCAAAATACTGATTGACAGCTCAATTAGCCAGTAGCATGAGTGGAAAGTGGTAATTGGATACACACATTAGGTATATATAATTTATTGTACCCCATAACAATTTCTGGGGTTTCATTATTATATCTGCACACAGTCTTAATCTGTAACATCTTATATTCCTGATAATAAAAAAGAAAGAAAAACAATGAAACAAAAGAATCCTAAGGATCTTGGAATGGCCATTGTGGTCATAAAGTTTCTATTGAAGATGCAGGTTTTTTGGCCTTGATCTTCTCATCATTCATGGGTGCCTTAGTAGAATTTGCGTCCCTGCCACATGGTACCATATTGTATTTGAGAACTCCTTAATGTACTTCATTGTAATGCACAGTATGACATAGTATCCCATAGGATAGAGTTGGAGAGGTGAGAAGAGAAAGAGGGAATTTCCTCTCCACTTCACCAAATTGACTAGGTAACAACCTATTGTAATTTGAAAGATCAAAGCATCTCTCAATTTTGGTAGGAGTGTCCACTGGAGCTAGTGACGGCATCGTCAGAGCAGGACTGTTCAGCTAATTAACCATTAAGCACCTACTGTGTGCCAAATTCTATTTTAAGTGATGGTGATACAAATTTAGTCAATGATACCGTCTCTTCTCACAAGAAGCTTATATTCTGATTGGGAAGACAATAACAAAGTTATTAAGTACCTACCATGTGCTAAAGTCTGGGAATACAAAAACCTTAATGAATTAATCAGTGCTCCTCAGAAACTTAAATTCTTAAGAAATAAAAATTCCCTCAGCTACTCATCACTCAGTAGGTGCTTAATTAAATTTTATTCAGTGAATAAGTGAATGATTCCCAGTTGACGTAGCCCAGTACTTCTTAAACTATTCAACAACCTCATATGGGGTCATGTAACTGAATGTGAAATGCGAAAATTTTGGCAACAGTAAAAGATTTCTGGACATGCAATAATCAAAATTATTTCAAAATCAATCATGTAACTAAATCAAGGTATTTCCGACAGCACTTGCCCTCACAGCTTCACTGCAGCCTTGGTTCTGAACACACAACATGCGCACTTTGTACTGCTCATACCGTCATGACACACAATTCCAACAAACACTGCCAGAAACACTTCAGCTCAGATTCAAGATTATTATATGTTAGGAATTACAATGTTTTTAGTGTACATATGGTTTTCTGCTCTTCTAGAAACATAATAGCTTAATTACAGAAAAAAAGACTTTTAATATTTTCCTACCATCATTCCTCAGTATGTAAATATCAAAATTAGTATATCTTTAGATTATACAGTGTTAAAATGTTTGATTTTTAAAATTTCTATTATCTCCTTCCTTTACAGAAACATAAATATTTAATAAATGGTAAAATTAACATGTATACCAAAGAATTGTTTTAAAATAAATTTTTTCATGATTTATTATCAGTAAATTTTTGATTTGTATACCAGCTTTATATACACCTATATTTCAAAAATTTCTCAGGCAGAAAAGGGTCACAAGTGGAAAAAGTTTAAGAAACCTTGACCTACTCCATCTCAAAAATCTGCCTTGGTGTTATCATCAGTAAAAACCTAATCTCTTCTTGACTGATACTCAGAAGAAATGAAGTTGAATCTTTAGGAACTGAAGGAGGTATGTGTTCCTTATTTTGGGCCAGAGACCAACTCTAGAGACAAAGTTTTGGACTGGATTATTCTTTAAATGCATACTTTTCCAAATCCTGAAATCCAGAGAGCTATCATTGGACAGTTCACGAGTGTTCAGAGGATAGCAACTCTCCCAAGCAACTTACAATAACAAATATGTGCGCAGTCATACCATCAGGCCTCCTGTGGTGTGGCCCCTGGCCATCTGGATCTGAGGAGCTCAGGGCATCTGGACACAAGAAGAGCCGATTTTGTTGGAAGGAAAAGGAACTTGACCCTTTAAATAATGCCCTGGAATTTCCGACCTGGTTATGGAAGACTTGGATGAGCCAAACTTGGAAAGGGTAAGCTCCCGGCTCTGGGCAGCTTTCACAAGCCTTGGATTCTTGAGCAGCTCAGCAAACCTGAGTCCCACACAGATTCCAATTCATCTATGATATTCCCCTGGTGGTCTGCAGGGCAAAGAAAGAATGGCTTTCAAGTGAGCATTTGTTTCTGCAAACCAAGTTTTCGTTTAACTCAAAGAACTGGGCCATTAATGTGTATTTCCCTTGACAAAAAAATGGCTTAGCTGACGAGGAAAGGCATCTGAGGAACTTGGATAAGCCTGAAAAGGGAATCAAATTAGAGGTTAGATAAAACTCAGCCTCCCCACTCCAGCCAGGTGCTGCCTTCTCCAGTTACCATAAACAACTGAAATTTTGAAAGTGTTGAAAAATATCTTGATACCCTCGATCTGAGGGGAGAAGTGACTTGTGAGCACATTTTGAGCACCATGACGCCTCATGTAGAGATGGATTTACCCAGTGCCAGGCAGAGAGAGGCATTAACTGCTTCACTGAAACCCTGAAAAATTGAAACAATAAAATGTTAAAACTTTTCCTGGGAAGTGATGCTATTAAAAATCATTAAATATCACAGGGCAGACAAACTTTCTAAAAATAGACCCATCATCCATCCTGTAGCTAAGACAGCCCCTCTGTCAGACAATGAGGAAGATTCTCTCTTGTTTTAATGTGCCTTCCTCACCATCATTTTCATCTTGATCACCAAGCATTTGCGGGGAGTCTATGGTACACAAGGTACTGTCCTGAGGAAACAGAGTAGGATGTATTTCAAAAAGCAGTAGATGAAAAGCTGCCCCCCGCAAAAAAAAAATAGCTCCCTTGTCATACCTATTCCAATAAATAGCTGTTTGACCTCTACCTGGTTTTTTTGCTTTCATGGTACTCGGTTCATCTGTAAAATGAGAGAGCTGAACTAGGTCATATCTAAAGTTCCTCCCAAGGTTTCAAGTCTATTACTCTAGGCCAAAGACATGATTATCTGTCCTTGAAGGGTTTATAGTCTTAAGGAAGGAATTTCTAGGATTTCCTTCAGCCACGAGTTTCTGCATCTTCCATGCTGCCAATGAGAAGGAGAATTGGAATTTGTTGCTTCCTATGAGGAGGTTTTACTCAGCTAAGTTTACTGATATTTCTGGGTCTTGCTTCTCTCTTTTATAAAATGGTTTTTAGAGATAGATTATTTATGGGTCTGGTGAATACTTTATGGAGGGGAAAAGAGCTTCTTTAGGATCATAGATTTAGAACCCTCCAAATCTCAGAGGCCCTTCCACACCCCCATTGGACAGATGAGAGAACAGAGGCCTAAGGAAAAGAAATGACTTGCCCAAAGCCACACAGGTAGTTAGCAGTAGAAATAGGCTTTGAACTTCACTCCCCTGTCTCCAGAGTTGGTGCTTTTTCCACTAGGAACAAAGAGAAAATTTAATAGTCTTCAAAATCAGAAAGATTAAGGGCTAAACAAAAGCAGAATTGTGAAAGAGGGGACTATTGTCTTTGATATTCCCCCACCTTCCTTCTTGGGGTATATGGGTGTTCAAGGAGGACTAGCACCTGTGGTGTGGGGGTTGGACCCAAATTTTCCAGAGTTATTCATCTAACTTTGGTGTCCACCTGTCACCCAATGTTCACGGCTCCAAGAAACTCTACCATGCACAGTGGCCACACCCTGTTAAAACCGTCTTGGCAAACTAGCTAAACTAGGTTGAAGATAACCAATGGGCCTCAAACTGTCAGTGAGGCAGGGGGATGTCTACCCCAAGGATGTAAGACTTCCCTTTATAGAATGGGCAAATGAGTACAATTTGTTTCAGCAATGGTCATAAAGTTGGCTGAAGCAGGAACTGTGCAGCACTTAGACCTTAGCCACCAAAGACTCCAAGCAATTCACTGCATCCTGGGCCATCCCCTGGTTGTCCTGACTTTTGTCTTGCCCCTGGACACTGATGACTCTAGAAGACATAGTGAGGCTGACAACTATCTGCAATTCTGCCTCACTTAAATCCAATCACTCCCAAGTGAAGATATCATTCCATGATGCAACTGGTCCTCTTTGAAAATGAAGAATAACAACAACCTTCCTTTCTCCAGCATTCTTTGGCTCCTATTTATAAACTTCAATTCTGGATAAATAGAGAAATTAGAGATTCTTTTTATTCATTTATTTGTTTATTCATTCATCCATCCATCCATTTATTTATTTATTCATTCATTCATTTATTTATTCATTCATTCATTCATTCATTTATTCATTCATTCATTCATTCATTTGTTTGTTTGTTTGTTTATTTTAGGTTTGCAGCATTCATTTCCACAAAATTTTGAGTTCCAAATTTTCTCCTCATTTCTACCCTCCCCTCCCCTCACCTCAAAACACCTTGCATTCTGATTGCACTTTCCATCAATGTGCCCTCCCTTCTAACACCCCTCCCTTCCCTTATTCCCATCTTCTCCCTCATCCTGTAGTGCAAGATAAATTTCTATATTTCGTTACCTGTATTTCTTATTTTCCAGTTGTATGCAAAAACAATTCTCAATATTTGTTCCTAAAACTTTGAGTTCCAACTTTTCTTCCTTCCTCCCTCCCCACCCATCCCCACTGAGAAGGCAAGCAATTCAATGTAGGTTATATATGTGTAGTTTTGCAAATGACTTCCATAATAGTCATGTTGTATAAGACTAACTATATTTCCCTCCATCCTATCCTGCCCCCCTTTCTTCTATTCTCTCTTTTGATCTTGTCCCTCCCCAAGAGTGTTTACTTCTAATTGCTCCCTCCTCCCATTTGCCCTCCCTTCCAAAATTCCCCCACCCTGTTTATTCCCTTGTCTCCTATTTTCCTGTACTGTAAGACAGATTTTCATACCAAATTGAGTGAGCATGGTATTCCTTCCTTGAGCCAAATGTGATGAAATTAAGCTTCGCTTTTTTAGATATGATCCCTTCCTATTCAATTCACCCTGTACTCTCTGTCTCTCTCTGTCTCTCTCTCTCTCTATATATATACATATATGTGTGTGTGTGTGTGTGTATAATCCCTCCAACTACTCAGATACTGAGAAAAGTTTCAAGAGTTACAAATATTGTCTTTCCATGTAGGAATGTAAACAGTTCAGCTTTAGTAAATCCCTTGTGATCTCTCTTTTCTGTTTACCTTTTCATGCTTATCTTGATTCTTGTGTTTGAAAGTCAAGCTTTCTTTTCAGCTCTGGCCTTTTCATCAGGAATGTTTGAAAGTCCTCTATTTCATTGAATGACTATTTTTTCCCCTGAAGTATTATACTCAGTTTTCCTGGGTAGGTGATTCTTGGTTTTAATCCTATTTCCTTTGATTTCTGGAATATCATATTCCACACCCTTCAATCCCTTAATGTAGAAGCTGCTATATCTTGTGCTATCCTGATTGTATTTACAAAATACTTGAATTGTTTCTTTCTAGCTGCTTGCAAATTTTCTCCTTAACCTGGGAACTCTGGAATTTCACTACAATATTCCTAGGGGTTTCTCTTTTTGGATCTCTTTCAGGAGAGGGTCAGTAGATTCTTTCAATATTTATTTTGCCCTCTGGTTCTAGAATATCAGGGAAGTTTTCCTTGATAATTTCCTGAAAGATGATGTCTGGGCTCTTTTTTTGATCATGGCTTTCAGGTAATCCCATAGTTTTAAAATTGTCTCTCCTGGATCTATTTTCCAAGTCAGTTGTTTTTCCAATGAGAAAGTTCATAATATCTTTCATTTTTTTCATTCTTTTGGTTTTGTTTGGTGATTTCTTGGTTTCTCATAAAGTCATTAGCTTCCATCTGTTCCATTCTAATTTTTAAAGAACTATTTTCTTCAATGAGCTTTTGAACTTCCTTTTCAATTTGGCTAATTTTGCTTTTGAAAGCATTCTTCTCCTCATTGGCTTTTTGAACCTTTGCCAATTGAGTTAACCTGTTTTTAAAAGTGTTATTTTCTTCAGCATTTTTTGGGTCTCCTTCAGCAAGCTGTTGACTCACTTTTCATGATTTTCTTGCATTGTTCTCATTTCTCTTCCCAATTTTTCCTTCGCCTCTCTTACTTGATTTTCAAAATCCTTTTTGAGCTCTTCAATGGCCTGGGACCATTGCATATTTATTTTGGAGGTTTTGGATGCAGAAGCCTTGACTTTTATGTCTTCCCCTTATGGTAAACATTGTTCTTCCTCATCTGAAAGGATGGGAGAGAATACCTGTTCACCAAGAAAGTAACTTTCTCTAGTCTTTTTTTTTTCCCTTTTTTTGGGCATTTCTCCAACCAGTTACTTTACTTTTGGGTCCTTTGTCAAGTTACTTTACTTTTGGGTCCTTTGTCAAGAGAGGGTATACTCTGGAGACCTGTAAGATCTCAGTTCCTCCAATGTGGAACAATCAAGGGAGAGGCGTTTACTCCCTGGCTGGGCTCATGACTGAGATTTAAATCAGCTGCTCAATTCCTCCAGGGGCTTTAGGTGGGGGGCAGGGCCACCACTCGGGACTGAGGTTCAGATCAGCTGCTCAGTTCCCCCAGGAGCTTTAAGCTGAGGGCTTCAACAATGGAAGCTAGCTGCTGCCTTAAGCAGCCACCTCTACTTCGGTCTGCTGCCTACTGTTGCTGCTGCCACCGCATCCTGAGGACAGGGCTAGAGGAGGAGCTTGCTACCTTGTCAGGGAGGTGAAAAAGCTCTCTCACTGACCTTTGAAGCTGCCTCTGGTGTTTGTGAGTTGAGGGATCTGTAAACCTCTGCTGCTGCTAGGGATTCCACCCCTGAGGCCTGCTCTGGTCCTGTTTCCCCCAGCACTGGAGTGTGGCCAAGGCCTTTCCCATCAGCCTTCCAGGTTACCCTGGGCTGGGAATCTCCTCCACTCCTTTGCTCTGTGGCTTTTGTTGCTCTAGAATTTGTTAAGAGTCTTTCTTTACAGGTATTTTATGGACTGTGGGGGAAGAGCTAGAATATGTACATCCTTGTACTCCATCATCTTGGCTCCATCTCAAAATTAGAGATTCTTAAAGTGTATTCCTCAACTTATGAAGTTGGCTACATAAAGGACACTTTTCTGAATCACACAAAGACCCTCAGTGTCAGAATTTTGGTCTGACAATACCCTCAATTTGCTCTTTTCAGGGCTGGAGAGAAGAAAAATTGTGAAGGAATTAAGGTCTTCACTATTCTTCTACCTTCTTTCTCCCACCATCCTTTGGTACTCCATTTCCTTGACACAGGCTCCAAGTACCCCCTTTCAAGTTTCACCTCCTCAACTGATCAAACTGTTGTCAGGTAACCCATTGTTAGAAATTATCCAATAAGCTAATTCATACTATGCCATAAATAAGCAAGTATCCTTGTGACCCTCTCCCACAAAGGTTTGCACTTTTAACAAGTGAAAAATGTCAAAAAAAAAAAAAAAAGCCCAAGAAGTAAGGAAGAGGCTATATTCCAGAAATACCAATTAATTCAGAGTCAGAAGATCCAAGCTTGAGACCTGGCCCTTTCATTCATTAACTATATGACCTTGGACAAAAAGGGCTTAATTTTTGTCACCTGTAAAATATGAGAGCTGGTCTAAATATATGGTTTATAAGATTATAACTTTATAATGTGGTTATAATGATATATATATATGAAATGTTATAATGTATAATATAGTTTATAAAGACCCTTTTAGATCTAACACTATTATTTTGCAAATAAATCTTCAATAGTAGAGTTTTTAGAAAGAAGTGGATGGGGAAAATTTTAGTACGTGAAGTATCCATGTATAGAGTTGTCACCAACTCTGCCAATGTATAAAACCATACTGTATTTCCTGAAATAGAAAGGGAAACAATTTTCTTTTGCTATCCAAGATGACATCATAGCAAGAGAAAGGATGAAGGAACAGTGATCCCTTACCCTGGGATGATGACTATGGTGGTGATAATGATATCAGTAATGATGGTCATTAATGACATACAGTATTTTGCTATTGGCAAAGCCCTTTGTCTGATTTGATTGCCAAGTCTGATCCTCACACAACCCTGTGAGATAGGTATAATCTGTAATATTATTCCCATTTTGTAAATGGGCAAATGAAGGTTCAGAGAGGTTCAGTGACTAGTCTATAGTCACAAAAGTAATTGAAAAAGGTTAGTCTATCATAATACTTGGTCAGGGGCTATCTCGCAGTGAGACAAGAACGAAAAAGCTGAGATCACAGTCTTCCCCTTATAAAAACAACACTAATGACATAATAAGAATATCAATGTTGATTCCAGACAGGTGGAAAAGTGAAGGATTCTTAGGTCAGATCCCTCACTTATTAACATAGAATCCAGATAGGCCACCCATTTCAAGTCCCATATGGGGCCTCCATGTCAAGATATTGGATACTCGGTCTGACATAATAGTCTGTTTCTAATGACTTAGATGTATAATCTTAGTGATAACCATTTTCTCTCTTTGCTTCAGTTTAGCCAGGTCAGTAGATAGAGGGCTGGGCCTTGGAATCAGGAAAATCTGAATTCAAAACTAGCCTGTATAACCCACTTAATACTAGTGGTGTTATACTGGGCAAGTCATTTAACCTCTTCCTGACTCAGTTTCCTCCACTGTAAAATGGGGATCAAAGTAGTACCCACCATTTACAAATGAGATAAAATTTGTAAAGAGCACTTAGCATCAGGTTTAGCCTACAGTAGATGCTTAATCAATGCTTATTTCCTTCCTTTCTAATAGGTCAAAGCAATTTCCTGCAAGGAGGGCAAGTGCTCCCTCAACTGATTCTAAATAGGCCCAATTCCTGGGTAAGGTCATCTTATTTCCTTTTTCCACTTATCTCATCTGTTACTAAAGCAAATCATGTTGGGCTCCTTCTTGGCATACCTCTCAGACTGGCCTCCTGTGAATTATTGTCCCTTTTACAGACTGGCCTTGGTGTTCATTGTAACCTGAGTTCACCTGGATACAAAGAGTGGTGGGATATGTGGGAATGTGAAGTTCTATTTGTCCTACAGGGGCACAACTAAGTCTGGCCTTGAGTCTCCCATACCCTTCTATCCATGGCTCTGTTAACACATTGGATCTGAGTAGCTAGGACCCAAGAACACCAGAGAGGCCAGAAATTCCCAAAAGAGGAAAGCAAAAGGAAAAGTGAGCCAGTGCTTTGGGGGCAATGATGTCCTACTCAATCTGTGACTGTCTTCCACTCCACTAGGCCCCCACATCACCAACATATCACTCCATATTCTAAAGGGTAAGTAATTTTTCAAGGCATATGAAAGCCATGTGAACTGTGTTTGTCTAAGGCTAAACAAAAAAAGTCTCTTGACATGAATTTCCAGGCAGCATTGAAAAGGAAACATTTCCCATGGAGGGTACTGGTCTCTGACATTCTCCCCCTACTCCTGGTGTGGCCTCATTTGGCACCATGAAAAAGGGGCCCACCCTGTTGTGGGTTTACCTCCTCCCCAGGCCTTGTTACTTTGATTCTCATACCTGGATGTGGCTAAGGGATTTTAGGAAATGGTGATTTGGAAACAAACCTTGAAAAAACAGATAAAACAGCTGATCTCGGAGCCAAAGAAAACTCCACTCCTTCTGAGAATCCAGCAGTTTGCTGGCATTGGAGCCCTACCTGCTCCAACCCACAAACCACATCCTCTGCACATATGCACATGTACATACAGGCACGAACACGCACACACATACACATACACACAGAGACACACAAACTGCTTAGGAATCGAGTTCCTAAACTGGAGCAATATACCACATCTTTGCACCTGGTAGAACCCTGCCATCTATACCTTTTTGGCCAACTTAACAAAATAAAAATTGGATCATTAGATCATTACCTACAGCACAGGGAGAGTGCCCTACAAACCTCAAAGCACCATATGATCACTGTATGAATACCATTCTAATGATTATCACTATTTTTATCATACGATCCTTTAGAGCAGAATTCACCTGCTGGACCACATATGACTGGACTTAGCACAGGCTCTTTAAAGGATCCCATTTAAATGCCAAGGCATATGAGGAGTACAATGTCTGAGGTGCTAAGCACACAGGCAGAAGACAGGCACTGTTGTAGCTCCTTTTCTGATTGTGGTTTTTGGTTTGAACGCCCCAAAGACATGGTATAATGAAAAGAGAATCTGATTTGAAGTTAAGAGACCTGGATTTGGGTCTTGGCTCCATTATTTTCTACTAGGTGATTTTAAACAAATCATTCCCCATCCTTGGGTTTTAGTTTCCTCATCTGTAAAATAGGGTTCAGGTGGACAAGTTACCTTCTGACTCTGACATCCTATATGTCTAACCTGTCTATGATTCGTCATTATTTAGCATCACTGAACCCCCAGATGGTGGAGCAGGGAGTCTTTGGAGCTGACTCCCCCTCAGTTCAGTGTGAAGGAAGGAGGCTGAGTCTGAAAGACCAACACCTATTTGAGGAATTGGTGGAGCTGATAAGAGAATCTAGATTAAGGAATTTGGAGGAAAGAAACCAAATTCCAAAATGGGACCCTCCTAATAAATACAAAAACCATCAAATCTGTGTGTAGACCTTAACTGGAAGCTGGATGTACCTGCTTCCAGGGGAAAGGTAGCCCCCTTCACAGATGAGGGAAGGAACTGCCTGTTACTAATAAGTCTCAGGGGCCACTGAACCATGCTGCTCAAAAAAAATTTTTTCATTCCATTTTCATTTCACTTTACTCCAACAGAAAAGAAAGACACTCCTTTTTACCCCTCTGTAACTGAACTAATAAATCCCCTGGTACCAGCTGGACTAACAAAGTTGCTGTTACCAACCCCCTAAATCACACTGTCCCTATCTATTCCAAACTCTTGGAAACAGAAAGGACTTTTATGATCTTGATAGTACAATCTGTAATTTTACTGATAACAACACAGTGACTTTCAGTCACTCTTGATCCAGGAAGAATGGTTCATTCAACAGAACAGGTCAAAAGATATTTATTAAGTACCTATTGTGTGCCAGGTTCAGTACCTAGTGCTGAGGCTATAAAGAGAAAAACAAAAGACCTGTACACTAAGACCTCACTAGAATTTTGCCTTCAGAATGGAGTCCACATGGGACCCTCTTACAAAAAAACAGCATCTTATAACAAAGTTCTTCAGGTACTTGTAACAGCAAGCACCCTGACACACATCCAGGATGACCTGCTGGAACTGATTCTTAGGTCTGCTTTTCTAAGGAAATCAACTTAAATGGAGGTCAACAAGCTACTTTAATTACATTCATCAACAGAGAAAATACAGAGGAAATAAAGAGTTACAGACAGGGCTTCTAATTGTCTGGCCATAAGCAATACATACATCATGGCTCAACAGACAGATCCAACTGTCTGACCATTACATACATAGTTACCAGAGACAGAAGCACTATCATCTGGGTTTTCAAAGCTGACTGGGCTTCTTGACAGTTATGCAGAGTCTCATCTGGCACACAAACCTTCTTCCAAAGAGTAAGCCTCCAAAACAAAACTTCACCTCAGAATATATATACACTTTTCACACGACCTTCTCATCGGATATCCAGTGCTTCATTACAAATTAACAAAAGTTGTGGGCCTTCCTACAAAAAAAAAATCATCCCCTAACTAAGCTTCACTTAATGGGCTCCACCTGAGGCTACTAATGGTTGGAAAAGATATTTGCCTTCTTATAATACAAGCCTCCCCTAATCAAGCAACTCTCATTAACATTACAGTACTTCAATAACTCAATCCCCTTGGATAACATCTAAAAAGGAGTCACCCCATGGCCAATTCTTCTTTATAATATGTAATATATAGAGTGAGGTCTATATGAAGGAATTTCAGATCAATAGATAACTGACTGGGCCTTAAAAAGCTTTGAATTTCTTTAGAAATCTAGGCATAGCATTAGTCACTATCTTATATTACTTGGATCCAAGATGGGGAGGGGTGGCGTGATTGAGGACTGGGTAATGTAGAATTTAAACACTGGAGACCTCCACTGATCACAGCACCTTTATCCTATCCTAACCAACATCAGGGTTAACCTAAAATTCTTTTACTTCCTTTTGGCAACACAAAGACTTACAGGGTCAGGCTCACTTTCACTCAGCAGAGAGTAAATAGCTTCCATTCTGAGATCAGAGCTCATCTTACTATCTCATGCTGACTAGGGAGACATTCTTTTACTTCCTGGAATCTTGACCATAACTCCAGAGAGATCTCATTTTAGCTGATTTCTCTATCCTGAATACGCTTGATCCAACACCTTCATATACCATTACCAGAATTTATACCCCATGCCCACCTAGTGTCAAACTCAATTTAAAATGTATTGTGCTGCCTTTTGACACCTCTAGGTTAGTTCACTGACTAAATGGATACTGCTTCTAACTCCCTCTAGCCAACCTTGTCTCATTCTTGCCTACATTTCACTGTGATAGTTTCTTATAAGTATTTCCATTCAAGACTCTGTTACTTCATACACAAATGAATAAAGCTTCCACCCAACCTCAATCCTTGTCAAGTTGAGAATGTCTTCCCTCATCCTTTAACATGCCAGTCACGTTCAGGACCTCTCCACAGATTTTGATTAAATTGGGTGATATCTAGGCCTTGTGCTGTTCTCTCTGGGGCAGGCATGACTAAAATCTGATGATTGTGTGCCTCCAATTGTCCAGGTTCACAAACCAGCAAAGGCTTATGAGACTTGAGCCATGTTTCTCAATGAGACAAAGAAGGTCAAGGTTCAAGAAAAGAGAGAGAGAATTCTTCCCCACACAGTGTGGTATAGTGGGTAAGTGCTGACCTGGGAACCAAACCTGGCTTCTTATACTAACTAGTAATGCAGCCTTTGGGACATTACTTGACCTTCCTCAATCTCATTTTTGTCCTCTATAAAATGAAGATGATTTTTAAAGTCCCCCACCACAGCTGAAATTTTATAACTTTGTAAAAATTGTCAAATGAAGGTCAATTCTGCCAAAAATAGGGAATCCTAGGAATCTTTACTAGGTCGGAAACTCCTTCAGGGCAAAGTTATATTTTACCTAAATTGTACAGCTTACCTAGTGTCTAGCCCAGTGCTCTATACACAGAGGATACTAAAAAATATTTGTGGATTCATTGATTATATTGGCAGTGACTTCCCCAGTACACCTTGTGCTTCTGACAAGAGGGAAGAACTACCCCAATCACCTCCAAAGACAATAGCATAAAATTTGGGGTATTTCCACCTTGTACTTAACTTAATACCTGGACTATCTGTCACTTACTCACTGTGAATTTTCATTCTGCTGACCCAGAGCAGAATTTGGTTAACACTCAGTAGATGATCTTCAAGAGTTATTCTGGTTGAACCATTAATTGATCTGCAGCTCACCTGGTGATGAAGATCTCCAAATTTAGCTAGTCTTTGAACAACAACTGTCCGGTTGATCCTTAGGGCCAGACAGCTTCCTAGTTTAGCAGCACCTTATGTTTTGCTGACAAAGGTGGTTTTTGTTTGTTTTTTTGTTTTGTTTTGTTTTGTTTTTGAAAATGCATGGTCTTCTTCATATCATGATGAGGCATCAGGGCATTATGAAGTGATGGAATTTCAAAGACCAGTTTCTCTTTCTGAAAGAAGCTAATAGCAATCCTATTCAGGGGAATATTTATAAAAATTCTTTGAACTTTTTGAAAGAAACATCCTAATCGGTTCCACATCTTTGCTGTTCTTTTCCTGCCAAATATGGCATTTCTCCAACCAGAAACCAGTTTTAAAAGAGTTAAAAAAGGAAATCAACAAAAATATGCAAAGAAATCAGCATGCCTCACATTGGAGAATGTGACCGTGCATTTCAATGTCAAGGACAAGAACTCCTCTCTTCCCATGTACTAAGTGCACAGAGTGCTGCTTATCTTGACTTTCCTGGAGGTCAGCTCTTGAATACTGTAGTTTCTGATCCCTCTGGAGCAAGTTTTGTTTCTCTTCCCAGACTTCCTGACCCTCTACCAAGTCCATCTGTCGTTGAGCTTGACCTTCATGGATATTCACCCAAAGAGCAGGCTCTCTGGGAATGTGAGAGCCACGGTGTCAGGATGTCAGGAACCCTACATACCTCTCACCTTCAGAAGAACGAGGGTCTATGTGATCGGGAAGGAGAAGGCTGAAAAAGAAGTTATTTAAAGGAAATACCTGTGATCGTTTTACTGCCTCTGGAAACAGGAGGGGTCTACTCTGTACTTCCCTAGCTTCGCAACGCTATTCTTAACTGGTCTGGACCCTGAAGCTTCCAAGGACAAACAGTACTTGATGAATTTAATGAGCACATTTAAGGAGACAAACTGGCCTTCTAGCTGGTCTTCACACCCAGTGCCCCATCTCCCATTTCAATGCCTCTGCTCTTTCCTCACCCCAACCTCTTAAGAGTCTCCCTCCAGTACCATCTTCTATGAAAGGCTTTTCCCAGTCCTTCTTGCTGTTCATGCCTCTTCCCCCAAGATGTAGTGTGTATATATATATATATATATATATACACACACACACACACATATACACACACATATATATACACACACATATATATACACACACATATATACATATGTATACACATATGTACATTATATATGTATATGAATATATACATACATATATACATATGTGTATATACACACATACACATATATGTATATATATTTCATAGAGACTAATATAGTCACATACATACTCATATATGTGTGAGAGGAAAGATGATTAGTGAATAGACAGCTGGTCTTGGAGACAGCAGGATCTGGGTTCAAGGATTGCCTCTGATACATACTGGCTGTGAGATCTTAGGAAGGGCGTCTGCCTTCTCAGTGTTCTGGTCAACTTTGTAAGACTATATAGCCTGCAGACAAAGTACCAACATGCATTGGTAAAAGGAACTTCAACATCTGGAAATTCTCTATACCAGTGATGTTGAACTCAAATAGAAGTGGAGCTCACCTAAAACCCCTATCCCTCATATTGACTTAGAAAACTACATCTGAACATCATCTATTCTGTATCGTATTTTTATTCATTTTGTTAAATATTCTCCAATTACATTTTAATCTGGTTATCCAGGTGTATTTAGCACCTCTACCCTATAGCAATGAAATTTCAGACTAATGACAATAATAGATAGACAGATAGATAGCATAAGCTAGACAGAGAGCATTTATATAACATTTTACAATTACCTCATTTGATCCTCAGAACAGCCCTGGGAGGTAGATGCTTTTATGATCTCCGTGTTACAGTTGAGGAAACTGAAGCAGACAGAGGCTAAAGTGACTTGTCTGGTCACTGCCACTACGTTTCTGAACTTTTACTAAACCACTACTCAGTTTCTGAGGTAGGATTTGAATTTAGAGTTTCCTCATTCCAAGACCACCACTCTTGGAAAGCAGAGACACTTGTATTTTTATCTAACCCCAGTGCCTAGCATGTAGTAGGCACTTTTTTTGTTCAGTTGCTTCAATCATGTCTGACTCTTGGTGACCCCATTTGGTGTTTTCTTGGCAGAGATAGTTGGAGTGCTTTACCATTTCCTTCTCCAGCTCATTTTACAAATGAGAAAACTGAGGCAAAACAGGGTTAAGTAACTTGCCCAGCGTCACACAATAGGAAGCATCTGAGGAGAGATTTGAACTCAGGAAGATGAGTCTTCCTGACTCCAGACCCAGTACTCTATCCACTGCACCACCTAGCTGCACCATAGTAGGCACTTAATATATGCTTATTGATTGCTAGTACTCTCTTATAGAATCAAACTGACCAATCAGCTAGTAAGTCAACATTCCTGTTCCCATAGTTTCCCTTTGAGTATTCTTTTTATTAATTCTATGAATGTTTCCATCATCAACTTCACTTCATGTCTTCAGCATTCAGAGCTGGAAACTCTTCTAACCTCCTCACCTGGTCTAGCTTCCTCCCTTTAGAGATCAAACAGCAGACTCAGGCTTCTAATGTAAGACCTCTTACTCTGAATCTTCCCTATTATTTCTGTTACTCACCCTCTGGGTATGTCATCCTCTGATTCTGATCACACACTTTCTAGAGTCCCTTCGAAGTGTTAGCCTTCTCTTTCTCTTTTACATCCTCTGCAGTTACCACCATGCTGGAGGAGTTATAGTCCATTAGTATAGAAGATGTCAAGATACATTCTCAAAGTCCTACGGGAAGTGAGTGAGCATTCAGAGACTGATGTTGTAGAAACATTGGCATATCACACAGTCCCAATCCTTGCCTCTCTGGGAGGAACTATGCATGTAGAAAGAGAGGTCGAAATTTAAAATGTTCTACAGGAAGGCTTAAGAATTTGAGCCCTAAAACTCTGAAACTGTGTTCAATGACTTAGATGCTGGAGAGCATTTTTTTTGCCCATTTCCATCATTGCTCCCCATTTTTTCCTTATGCTAAGAGAAATGAATTGAATATGAGTTTTGGAGACTTTGGAAGATAATTCCACACCCTCCCTTGGTCACCTTTTAAAGGCCTTAAACAACTCTTATTCTCCCCTTGAAATGAGAGAGAATTAGCAAAGGACTCACTGTCCTTTGCCCCATCAAAAACTCATAAATCATCAGTGAGAATTTGTGTGTGTGTATATGTGTAAGTTAAGGCTTTCAAATAACTAATGCTAGCCTCCATTTGTGCCACAGAACACCCAAATATCATAGAGTTGAAAAGATTCAACCAAGTAATTCTGTGTACCCCATAAAACTAAAAAGGAAATAGAATCCAAGAGACCTGGGAGACTGACTTCTGTGTTGTTTCAGAAGCTTGGTTGGACTTTTTGGTGCTTGGTTCAAATCCAGGAATGCTGTGATCAAAGCACAAAGGTCTCTTTTCACATCAGTCCTTCAAAGAGACTTTCTCCTCTCTTCCTCTGCTCCTGCCCATCCTCCTCATTCTTCTGTTCCTCTTGTTTATATTCCTGTTTCTCTCCTTAACTAGCTTGGACACACATGCTCCATTTACCTCCCAACCAACGGGAGAAAAGAGCAAAGATCAAAGGAAAGGAGACCCGGGCTCAGAAGTTGTCCTACTGTGTGCTTTGTTTTCACAGAGCTACTGGCAAGACGTTTGTATGTATGCATGTGGGTGCTCACTCCTGAAGCTGGAAGGAGGACGGTGAACATATTACAGTATCAGAGACAGTTCCCTGAAGGATCTGAAAGGGACCTTAGATGTCATAGGGTCCCAGTCACTGGTTTTACAGATGAGGACACTGATATTCAGAGAGGTACCTAGAGTGACTTATCCAAGGTAAGATAAGTCCCTGCTTTCACAGGAATTTATATCCAGCAAAGAGAATTCACATGACTTGTGTCCAGCCCAACTTGCAATCTACAGTCCCTTGGGCAATGCAATGGTGTAGCAATGGTGTAGCATCAAAGCTGGCATGTGTTTGTTTGCTTTAATCAATCACATTTTTCCTAATTATACACCTCAGGATCTAAAAAAATAAAAGAAGGAAAATAAAAGTCAGTAACTGAATCTTAGTATGTCTCCTGTGTTTCCAGTGCTTCACAGTATATGCGATAGGCAAATGTCCAACTCTTCCTGACTCCAATTGGGGTTCTCTTGGCAAGATGTTGGAGTGCTTTTCCATTTCCTTCTCTAGCTTATTTTACAGATGGGGATACTGAGTCCAACAGTTACTTGCCCAGAGTCACATAGCTAGTCAGTGTCTGACACAAAATTTGAACTCAAGTCCTCCTGACTATATCCATCTAGCCACTTAGCTGCCCCAAATAGGGCTTAGTTGAATTAACATTACCTGTCTCTTCTGTTTCCAAGTTAGGAGCAACGTCCTAATGGAATGCTAAACTTGTGATCACAAGGACCTGAGTTCAAATGCTGCTTCTGACAATTAGTGGATTTGGGACCATTGATTAGTCACTTGATTTTTATGAGTCTTAGTTTTCTTATTCATAGTATGGGGTAAATGCTTACAATACCTATTCCCAAAGCAAGCATGGCATTGACGGATAGAGAGAGCAGGCTTTGGAGTCAGAAAGACTGAAGTTTCATCTCCAATACAAAGTGGCCCTGGGCAAGTCATTTAACCTCTCAGGATCCAGTGAATATAAGTAGCAGTCAATGCAACTTATACACATTCTATGTGCAACTTAAAAAAAAAGAATTGTTCTGACCCATGATTCCACTGGCATATGGAACTCCTGGTGAGACTTCCTTTGCTTTGTGAGGCTCAAGTGAAAAAAAAAATTGTATGTGTTTTGCAAACTTTAAAGTACTAGATAAATGTCAATTATTATTACAAGTCCTAGAATTTTCAGAAAGGCAAACAAAAGGAGGCACACTTCATGGCATCATGGGGCATAGAATGTGGGAAAGCAGTGAAGCATCGGCATGGAGTGTCCCTGGGACATGGTTCTTAGCTCTGATTGAGAATTGAAATGACACCCAACATGCCAACAGCTGGTAGGGAGAGAACAGATAACATCAATCACTCATAGAGAGCAAGGAGGAACAACACTTCTTTCAGTCTCTTTTGCTGGATCTTCATCCATATCACATCTGCTAAGCATGGATGTCCCCCACAGCCCTGTCCTGGGCCCTCTTCCCATCTCTTTCTACTTCACTGGGTAATCTCATTCACTGTCATGATTTCAATTATCAATTCTATGGTGATAATTCTTTGATCTACTTCTCCAATCTTAATGTCTCTTCCAGGGCAGGTAGGTGGTGTGGTGAATAAAGCCCGAGGCTTAGAATCAGAAAGATTCTTCTTCAGGAGTTCAAATCCAGTCTCAGACACTTACTGGCTGTGTGACCCTGGGCAAGTCACTCAACTCTCTTTACCTCAATTTCCTCATCTGTAAAATGAGCCTAAGAAGGGAAATGGCTAGTCATTCCAATATCTTTGCCAAGGAAACCCCAAATAAGGTCATAAAGAGTCAGAAACAAATGAATGCCTTTTTTTCTTTAATTAATTTGCTTTCAGTTTTCAACAATCACTTCGATAAGTTTTAAATTTTCTCCCCCTCCTTTTCCCCTCACTCCCCAAGATGGCATGCAATCTTATAAGGGTTCTACACATACATTCTTTTTTTTTAATATAAATTTATTTATTTAACTTTTTACATTCATTTTCACAAAATTTTGGATTCCAAATTTTCTCCCCTTTTATCCCCTCCCCCCACCCCAATACACCAAGCATTCTAATTTTCCCTATCACCAATCTGCCCTCTCTTCTGTCATCCCTCCCTTCTCTTGTCCCCATCTTCTCTTTTGTCCTGTAGGGCAAGATGACTTTCTATTCCCCATTAACTGTATTTCTTATTTCCTAGTAGCAACAACAATACTCAACAGTTGTTCCTAAAACTTTGAGTTCCAAATTCTCCCCATCCCTCCCTCCCCACCCATTCCCTTTGGGAAGGCAGGCAATTCAATATAGGCCATATCTGTGTAGTTTTGCAAATGACTTCGATAACAGTCGTGCTGTGTAAGACTAACTGTATTTCCCTCCATCCTGTCCTGCTCCCCATTGTTTCTATTCTGTCTTTTGATCCTGTCCCTCCCCAAGAGTGTTGCCTTCAAATTGCTCCCTCCTCCCATTGCCCTCCCTTCCATCATCCCCCCCACCTTGCTTATCTCCTTCTCCCCCACTTTCCTGTATTTTAAGATAGGTTTTCATACCAAAATGATTGTGCATTTTACTCCTTCCTTTAGTCGAATGTGATGAGGGTAAATTTCATGTTTTTTTCTCAGCTCTCCTCTTTTTCCCTCCACCAAAAAGTCTCCTGCTTGCCTCTTGAATGAGATATAATTTACCCCATTCCATTTCACCCTCTCTCCTCCCACTACATTTCTCTCCCACCATTTACCTTAATTTCTTTTAAGATATGGTCCCATCCTATTCAATTCAATCTGTGCTCTCTGTCTCTGTGTGTGTGTGCATGTGTATATGTGTGTGTGCGTGCACACATGTACATGTGTGTGTATGTGTATATGTGTGTGTGTGGTCCCACCAACTACCCAGATACTGAAAAATTTTAAGAGTTACAAATATTATCTTTCCATGTAGAAATGTAAACAGTTCACTTTTGGTAAGTCCCTTATGACTTCCTTTTGCTGTTTACTTTTTCATGCTTCTTCTCGTTCTTGTGTTTGAAAGTCAAATTTTCTTTTCATCAAGAATGCTTGAAAGTCCTCTGTTTCATTGAAAGACCATATTTTCCCCTGAAGTATTATACTCAGTTTTGCTTGGTAGGTGATTCTTGGTTTGAGTCCTAGTTCCTTTGGCTTCTGGAATATCCTATTCCACGCCCTTCGATCCCTTAATGTAGAAGCTGCTAGATCTTGAGTTATCCTGATTGTATTTCCACAATACTGGAATTGTTTCTTTCTAGCTGCTTGCCAGATTTTCTCCTTGACCTGGGAACTCTGGAATTTGGCCACAATGTTCCTAGGAGTTTCTCTTTTTGGATCTCTTTCAGGTAGTGATCTATGGATTCCTTCAATACTTATTTTGCCCTCTGGTTGTAGAATATCAGGGCAGTTTTCCTTGATAATTTCATGGAAGATGATGTCTAAGCTCTTTTTTTGATCATGACTTTCAGGTAGTCCCATAATTTTTAAATTATCTCTCCTGGATCTATTTTCAGGTCAGTTGTTTTTCCAATGAGATATTTCACATTCTCTTCCATTTTTTCATTCTTTTGGCTTTGTTTTGTGATTTCTTGGTTTCTCAGAAAGTCATTAGCCTCCATCTGTTCCATTCTAATTTTGAGAGAACTATTTATTTCAGTGAGCTTTTGAACCTCTTTTTCCATTTGGTTAATTCTGCTTTTGAAAGCATTCTTCTCCTCATTGGCTTTTTGAACCTCTTTTGCCAATTGAGTTAGCCTATTTTTCAAGGTGTTATTTTCTTCAGCATTTTTTTGGGTCTCCTTTAGCAAGGTATTGACCTGTTTTTCATGCTTTTCTTGCATCTCTCTCATTTCTCTTCCCAGTTTTTCCTCCACCAGTCTAAATTGACTTTCAAAATCCTTTTTGAGCTCTTCCATGGCCTGAGCCCACCGGACATCCACCTCGGATGTCTGGGATACAGAGGCCCCAACCTCCACATCTTTCCCCGATGGTAAGAATTGTTCCTCGTCATCAGAATTGAAAGGCGGGAACATCTATACCCCATCAAAGTAGCTTTCTATAGTCTTATTTTTCTTCCCTTTTCTGGGCATTTTCCCAGCCAGTTACTTGACTTCTGAGATTCCTGTCCACCCCCGCCTAGATCTGCCCAGCTAGTGCTTGGGATCTGAGATTCAAATGGGCTTTCCGCAGCAGGAGCAGCTGCTATTCAATGTGAGCTTAAGTTCTGGTGCTGGGGTCGGGGCAGGGCCACCTCCCAGGCTTAGTTCCCTCAGGGGGTTTATGCAGAGACCTTCAGTAATGGAGCAGGTGAGGGCAGGGCCATCTCCCAGGCTCAGTTCCCTCAGGGGGTTTATGCAGAGACCTTCGGTAATGGCCCTGAACTTCTGCCTGCTGCTCTGGGAGTCCCAGGACATCCCTGCTGCCTCTGCCACTGCCTCTCCCACTGCCTCCCAAGGGGGCCCCAGTCACAGAGCCATCCTGCTCCCCTCTCGGCCAGCCCAGACATTTCTCTTACTGACCTGTAGCGTCTGTGGGCAGAGGGACCTTCCCAGCCGTGGGAGGTTCCGTCCCTGAAGCCTGCTCAGATCTGCTCCTCTGGGGCCGCACGGCCAGGGCAGCACAGGGGTGGACTCCCCTCTCCGGAGCGCGACGGACCCCTGGGGACAGCTCTCCAGGGCTCTCTGGAATGGAAATCTTTTCCACTGTGTTTCTGCACACCTTGCAGTGCTGCAGAATTTGTGGGGAGTTCTTTTTGCAGGAAATATATGGGCTGTGGGTTCGGAGCTAGCATACGTGAGTCTTTCCACTCCGCCATCTTGGCTCCTCCCCCCCACATACATTCTTATTAAACACATTTTCATGTTAGTCATGTTGCATAGAAGAATTAAAATGAATGGGAGAAATCATAAAAACAAAATGTAACACAAGACAAAATGGTCTGCTTCATTCTGCATTCCAGTTCCATAGTTCTTTCTCTCGATGTGGATGGCATTTTGCATCAAGAGTCCTTTGAGGATGTTTTAGTTCCTTGCCTTGCTGAGAAGGGTTAAGTTTATCAGAAACAGTGAATGAATGCCTTTTGACTGAATAGGAGAGACAAGAGATTTGTCCCAGCTCTGTCACTAGCCAAGACACCCTGGACAAGTGACTTACCCTTTCTGGGATTCACTTTCCTCATCTTTAAAATGAGCAAGCTTAGGCTTCAATAACCTCAAATTCTGAATTTTTATATTCTTGAAGTAAATAAAAAGTAAACCCACTGAAACTTGAGAGTGGAGTATGGAACCCCTTGGAGAAGGCTTCATGGGTGAACTAGAAAAGGCATTTTACATGTTAGGAGACTCTCAGAGGTCTGTCTCAAGCCTGGGATGCTGTTCAATGTGGAAGAGAAAGTATTAAACATGGCAGTGAGAAGGGAGAACAAATGGTCTAGCATGTCAACTCTTGTAGGAGATTTTACAAGTTTTGAGATTTCCCTTCCTTTCCTGGCAAGGCTGGACATTGGATATGGAAAGAGCAGCACAGATGGAGTTTGGGGAGGTTTTATTGTCCTGTGGGTGCCTAGCTTAGGATGGAGAGTATACTCTCTCAACCCCAGGAGATCAGACTCACCTCAATGGGAGTGACAGTAGCAGTAATTTTATCTTTTGGCATTCTGGTAGAAGGAAGGAAGGAAGGAAGGAAGGAAGGAAGGAAGGAAGGAAGGAAGGAAGGAAGGAAGGAAGGAAGGAAGGAAGGAAGGAAGGAAGGAAGGAAGGAAGGAAGGAAGGAAGGAAGGAAGGAAGGAAGGAAGGAAGGAAGGAAACATTTTTCTAGAGTCTGCTAAGTGTTCTAAGTGTATCATCTCACTGGATTACCCCCAACTACCCTGGGAGTTGGTTGTTGCCCTCATTTTACAGTAGAGAAAACTGAGGCAAGCAGAAGTTAAATGATTTAGTGCCGGCCACACAGCTGGTAAGTTTCTGAGGCTAGATCTGAACACAGATATTCCTGACTCTGTGCCTAGCACTTTATCCACTGTCACCTAGCTGCTCCTAGATCAATTCAATTCAATTCGTGACAGTAGCATACACTTAGAAAATAATTAACCATTTGGAAAAAAACACCTTCTTCCTAACAAGAGCTAGGCAGCAAGGCCTGGAGTCAGGACAAACTGAGTTCAATTCCAGCCTCAGACATTCCCTAGCTATGTGACCCTGAACAAGTCACCTAACCCTGTTTGCCTCCATTTTCTCATCTGTAGAATGTGCTGGAGAAGGTTAATGTGTTGGTTATCTAAATAATCCCTTCCCAGACTACTAAGAAGTCACAACAGAGTAAGAATTCTGGTAATCATGAGAACTATGGGATTTTATATCTTGGGAAGTTCAGCCTTCAAGTGTGCTGTGCTTCCCCAAATCTGTGCTCCTATACACTATTCTCTGTATGTTCTCTGAGTTAGTACCTTTAGTCTAAGGCACCAGTCCAGTCTTTCATATTCCTGGGATAGCAGGCACCTGTGATGAGGATGAGGACTTCTTTCTCTCTCCCCCTGCCCATCCCCTTCTCTCTCTACTTTCCCTCTATCTCTCTCTCTGTTTCTGTCTCACATACACCCACATACAAGAGACAGGAAGAAAAGTTGATGACTGCCATGAATGGAGGTCATTGATAAGAACTGACCCTGCACTAGTTTTTAACCTCATACATCCAAGAGCTCAGATTTGAGTCCCCGCTAATCCCTATGATTAAAGACTACTCAAGGTTGGACCGTTTTATTCTTTAGCAATTAGGGGTGCCCTAAAGAATTGAAATTTCCTCTTCATAGCCCATCGTGACTCTATCGTCCACTTATTTATTCAAGTATTTAAAATTTTTATTTCTGTTTTGAATAAATACTACCTTTCAAGGGAGCAACCTCCATGTCTTTTGTCCGAGGTGGACAAAGAATTGCTCCCATTTGTTCTGACTCTTTCTCCTTAATGCTTCAAGAACAGAAGCTAGTATGTTTCTGGGTAAGAACTCTCAAATATTCAAACATTCTTTTACAGACTTTAGCCAATTTCTCTCTCCAACTTTCATTCTTGCTGACTGTAGAGCCCCCATTCTTTGCTCAGACATCAACTTTCCACCCTAACACATTCTTTCATTTGTGTTTGTCTGGGCTTTCTTCGGTAACAGTATGGCCTTTATAAGTTCTGACAGACAAGTCTATGACTGATTTTCCAGCTATGAGTATACCATATTGAGGTTTTAGTTTTCTATTTTGTCTCCCTGAAGCTGTAACTCACAACTACATAGGAACAGAGATCTCAGACTGGAAAGATGCTTGGAGGTCACCCAGTTGAGCCACTTCATCTTACAGATGAAGGAACTTGGGCTCAGAGTTTTCAGATGACCTGCCTAAGGTGACATAGATAGAAACCAGAAAAGGATTTGAGCTCAGTTTTATGACTGCGTAGTACATGCTCTTCCAATTGCTTCAGCATGGAATTATACTGACTGGATTTCACCTTGAGAACCTTTCGATAACAATGCTTTCTGGCTTATGCCCACCCAGGGCTTTCCCTG